>OX442429.1:22500-317000 GCA_949361645.1 Spongilla lacustris | reverse complement strand
TTGTGTCCCTATAGTTCAATGAACTAAAGATGTTCATATTCCTGCGTAATGTTATCTAACTTGTATAAATTGCCCTTTTATGTTTTGCCTACATCTGTCCGAATTGCTCATTGAACGACAATGTATGTTCGATCGGTTATGATGGAAACAGGTTACGGTTCGTTTATTTGTAATCTACCTCTTACTTGTGGCTTTGGATACTAGTGCTCTTTCATCTTGTCCTTTGGAAGGACGAGGACTCAGTGTGGGTTGTGCGTTCGTCCCAAACATCTTCTTTAGGCAATGGTGAACCTGGCGAGGTGCGAGTGAATCTTGGCAAGGCTGTTTACACCAGCAAGATTCTTGCAACAGGTAAACCACAAACAGCTGACCGTTCAGAACACAGAAATATGAATGTATTTAGGTACGAAGGCAGAGATGGATGCAATGGAAGACGCATATCTAAGCAAGCACACAAGTACAGATGATGGTAGCGTTCCCAGCGATCTACCTAAGGATGGCTGGGAATTATATGTCTACATTGAAATGTATTGATCCTATTCTTTATAAAGGAAGCGCCCCTGCTCTAGCAAGGCCACATGTACTGATGCTTCACAAAAGTACGTAAATGACTTAGCACGGTACCGAATTATACAAATCTTATCGTACAGATGGAAACACTCTCAACAAACCAAAACCAAGTCTGGTAAATCGCAAGGTATGATGTGTTTATATCATAAAGATTTGGTATGAAGTTTTAAAATTGATTTAGGGACCATCATTTGATTAGTAGAAGGAGACAATCCCGAAGTTCAACAGCCAGATACACAGAGTATGTAATTTTAAAATACTAGTATCATTTTTAAAGTCACAAATTGTCTTAGGTGTGCCACCTCAACCATCTCCTGTAGTACAGCCTCCTTCTGCACCAATTGCCTTAGTTAGGCCTCCTCAATCATCTGCAGTTGTACAGCCTCCTGCACCAATTGTCATAGATGGGCCTCCTCAATCATCTGCAGTTGTACAGCCTCCTGCACCAATTGTCATAGATGGGCCTCCTCAATCATCTGGAGTTGTACAGCCTCCATCACAGCCTGAAATACAGAGTAGGTTATGTTTTAAATACCAGTACCATTATCAAGTCACAAGATTTTTTTAGTAGATGGGCCTGCCATAATAGCTTCCTTGTTAGCTGATGTTCAATCTCCTATTTCGCAGCAAGAAAGACGGAGTATGTTTTTGTATAATACCAGTACCATTTTTAGGTCACCCATAACTTTAGGTGTGCCACCTCAACCATCTCCTGTAGTACAGCCTCCTTCTGCACGAATTGCCTTAGTTGGCCTACTCAATCATCTGCAATTGTACAGCCTCCTGCACAAATCGTCTTATATGTGCCACCTCAACGATCTCCACTAGTACAAACTCCTTCTGCACAGCCTGAAAGACCGAGTAGGTTTTTTTTAACCAGTACCATTATAAAGTTACACAATCTTGTTAATAGCTTCCTTGTTAGCTGATACCTCATCTTCGGATTTGCAGCGTGAAAGACAAAGTATGTTTTTTTTAAGAGTAAAATGTGAGTCTCCATAATGTATCTAAGTGTATGAAGGTGACTATGAAGATGACTTCAAAGGCAGAGGAAGATATTGGTATTCCTGTACACCTTCTCCAATCACTAGATCGTCAGATTTAGAAAAGCTCACTGATGCAGGTGAGAGCATTCCATGACATCCCTCCCTACCTTTAAAACTTACACATGTACATGTTACAGTTCTGAACCTGACCAAGGCTATCAGTGAACATCAGGCTGTACTGTCCAACAAATTGGACAGACTGTTGGCCCAAGTTCCCCATCCAAGTAGGAGAAGCTTATATCAACTCTCCCGAAGTGGCCTCTGAACCCGTCCAAGTATCAGCATGTACAGTCCACCATAAGGTACACGTCTTTACCATAACTTAAAGCTTCTCTACCATCACCTACAGCCATGGCAACAACATCACCTTATGCTCCTCCACCATCGTCAGTTTCAGTATCCTCTCTACCATCGTCAGTTTTTCAGTATCCTCTATACCATCGTCAGTCTCTCTACTGCCACCTTCAGCCACATTAGGTATATGTAAAGCCTCTCCACCATCATTTACAGTTCCTCTACCATCCACAGATACAACAACAACTTTATCTCATGCATCACCCTCAATTACAGTCCAGCCACCAACATTTGTAGGTATATCCCTGGACCAGGAAAGTGCGAGGTGCTTGGATGTGCACAGTGGTTTAAAATGTAGACATCCGGGTAGGGTATGACCTACATACATTTACTCAAAATAACCCAAAGTATCCTATTTTGCTTAAAACAATGTTGAATAGTTAAAATGTAGTGACATTTTTAACGTTAAAGCTGAAAAAAGATGAAAATTTTTTGCCGCAGATTCACCGTCATTATATGCAACTACACATTTATTGGAGTGATTGGGAAACAAAATGAATAGTTATGTAGCGTTTTCTTTTGCGTTTCAAAAGATACCAAATTTGTTATACTTTAAGTCTTAAGATAAAACTTTTTTTTTGCTTCAAAACACTTACGTAACACCAAAAAGTTGGCTTGTATGGCCTAACATTCCTTCGGCAAGACAAACTAAGGCCCAATAAAGAAAATTTATAATATGGATAGCTGATGATATCAGTTGGCATCACCAAAATATGCGCCGACATTGCCCCGCCTTCTGTTTAGCGTCACTGTAATGCCAGAACCAAACAGCACCAACTTACGAAAATTATGAATAAACCTAAATAATGCTTAATGCGCGTGCGCACATTTAATGGCTACGACAGCGAAGATCACGAACGTGGAGGCTTACAATAGGTACGTCAAGAAATACAGCAGTAATTTAGAAGCTGCAAGACAATTCATGGCTGATGAAGGCGTACAAGGTACGGAAGCTGTTGAAAAGCAGTTAGCAAACCGATTTCTATTGTTACGAACAAACTGGATGAAGATGAATCGAGGAAAGTCTCGAAGAAGTGCAGCATCTATGAAAGCTTTCGAGTCTTTCCAAGAATCTGTGTTCTATGAAGCTGCAAAAACAGTTTCAGACCTTAGCAGTGCTGAGCAATGTAGGCCTACATCAGCTGATACGTGTACATCAGGAGAAGTGTCCAGTGAATGTGATACGGATTGCTCTCGTGAGCTTGAAGGTCGGAGTGAAGAGGTGAAAAAAATGATGCTATCTCCATTGGATCAGCTTAGCCCATGCCAAAGAAGCAGGAGAACCCAGGCACTAATGTCACTTCTTCAAGAGGAAGCTAACGAAAATAGCATCACAACATCTCGTAGATTGGGTACCTCCTACACAGAGAGAATTATGTGACATATAGGGCTTTGGCAGCCTTTGGCATGCAGGTATTCAGCAATAAACTTGTAGGCAAGGAACTTGAACATAGCTTGGATGAAGGTCTCTCTCTATATTCTCTCAGAATACAAACTTGGTCGTATTAGTCACACAAGTCTGAGGCATGATCTCAAACCAAGAGTGGAGTTACCAGCTCATTACAAGCTAATGCAGCACAAGAATACAATTATGCCAACTATTGCACAGCTACCTGATGTACCAGGCGTCAGTTTAAGCCTTACCAAATCAGTTGTGGTTCACTTTGATAGGATAATCAAGCTGTTTCAATTGCAACCTGGAAGTTACATGATGAAGGCAAAAGAAGGTCTCGATGGTTCTGGAAGGCACAGTCTATACAACCAACAGGGAAGTGTTGAGTCACATAATATGATCATATGGATGTGGGTTCCTCTACAGTTGGCTAAACATTCCTCACATTGATGAATCGACATGTAGCACTAGTAGCACTGGTTCAAGTGAAATTGTGTGGAAGGAAGGTGCCCCAAGCAGTCCTGAAGCAGCTAGACCAATTCTGCTAGCTGTTGGAAAGGAAGACAAAGACCTGCTCAACAAGCTGATTCCACCTGTGGATGCTGAGATCTGCTGCTTGCAATCTGAGGGTGTTAAGGTAGTTGTCTCAGATCAGGAATGCAACTTGTGAGTTGAGTTATTCCGAAGCATGAATGATGGTACAATGCAGAAGTTGCTGCTAGGTAGAGGTGGTGCTTTCTGTGTTTTGTGCTCCTATTCAGAAGAGGATGCTTGTCTTGCCAAACAGATTGTTGAAGGGTTTGAGATTGGTGAGGTTGATATCAACTCATTGAAAGCCCTGTATGAAGACTTGGAAGTTGATGGTGTAGTGCAAAGCTGCCGAGGGGATTACGACTTTAGGCATGGTCTAACGCAGAATCCCATTACATCCTTCAGTGTTAAAACCTTTCCAATTCTGCATGCCCTATTACGAGGTCTAGATTATTGCTTGAAGTTGGTGTACAAGCTAAATGCCAATGTTAATGTGTGGAAGGAAGACAAGCAGATAAGTGCTATGATAAAAGCAGCAAAGAAGAGGGTTCAGGAGATAATACTGGTCTTTCAGTTAACAAACCAGACCCAGTAGGTGCAGGGGGAACAACAACAGGTAACATGACCAGGAAACTGCTGTTTGATCCATCAAATCGTCAAATTTTGGTAGACTGTATTCCTGAGAAGATCCAAGGTGATGGAAAGTGTGATAGAAAGGTGTTCAATCAGTTTATCACAAACCTTTCTGGAATACTGAGGGCAGTATCTTCAAGAAGGAAAGTAAACACTGAATGTTTGGAACAGCTCTGCAAAGAAACATCCTTAACTTTGGTAAGCCATTGGCCAAACTTCAGATTAACACCAAGTACTAGCACATTCTGCCACACTTATAGCAGCAAATGAGTCGACAGGACTAGGCTCCTTATCTGAAGAACCACTGGAGCACAATAACAAGAACATTAGAAACTACAGAGAGCATCTCTCTTGAAAAAACACCCAGAATGCCAACCTCTCTGATGTTCTGACTAGGTTATGGGTCAAGTCATACCCTATCATTAGGAGTTCACGTCGTAAAATGAAATGCTCATTTTTCAACAGTGACCACAATGTTCGATCCTGTCCGCAAAAGCAAGAAAAAGGAAGTGGCTGTCTTTCTTTCAAAAGGAAAACCTGATTTCTTGCATCTTTACAGATACAGAAGAGATACATTCTCCACTTGGTGACATATAAAATGCTCTGTATACAATATCATTGTGATCAAATTTAGAGACATCTTCCATTTTTTGTATCTTGATTATTTGGCTTGATTACATTATTAAAATATTAAAATAACTTATTAATGATTACAGAAATGATATTGGCCTGTATGATAGAAACAATTATAAGCATTAAATATACATTCAGTAAGAGATGTGAAAGATTCTGTCAAACACTTGGCCTTGTCCGACATTCCAACAGATACACTGGCATCTCCTGAAAATGTAGGGATGGGTTATCACAAACTTGCTATAGAATCAAAAATGCATATGTTAGCTTTAAAATTACATGGGACGAAACGACCACATATCAGCTTTGTATACGTTCATGTAAGCCACAAGTAAATACCTTAATTAGATACCTCTCCTGGAATTAGAAATTATCGTATTTACTATAATTCCTTTCAATGAACAGCCGTAATTACGTACGTTTTCTGCGAAGGAAATATGATATATACGTATGGAAATATAGTGTTTTCATAAACCGTAAGGAAGGGTTAAACCTACGCGCCCAAAGCCTGCATACTATTAATTGATCTTTTTGTATAATTGTGATTAAAAATCAGCAAAAGCACTTCATACATGTAACTACAATGTTCAATATAGGAAGCAGTCTGCTAGAAGAGCACAATACTTCAGTTCAATATTCTGAGGGAAACAAAATGACATTAAAATTAAGATGATATGATTTTTACCTCAGGATGCAGTTTCTGCAATGGTGAGTCTTCCAGATTAGAATCGTTTGGAACAAACCTAGCGGTAATTTTGGTAAAACGCAGTAACACATGTACGTACCTTTCTTCTTCAGATCTGACACAAACAGATTTGTCTTGAACCTGCCTTACACGTGATATAAACACACCTGCACAGATTAAATAATGTGGGCATTATTTGCTTCCTGAAGATGAAAATTACATGCGTTCGACAATTTCAAACTGTGGTGTAATCGTAGAGTGGTGGCTTTTTAAAAAGCCACACATATACTGTTAATAAGTACTGTTTCCTGCCAATGGTAATATACATAGTAGATATAATACTAATATATACAATAAATACACTTAAAAATAAAAATTCAATATCCAGTGGCATTACCCCCCCACTTCTATAACCTTCGAAATAACTTTGCGTAAGCTTCCTATGTACTTAGCACAAACAAGGGGAGTAACGGTTTTCCAGAACTGATTTATCCTGCGTACGAGTTCCTCTTTATTTTTAGGTTTAACTTCTCTTTTCAAGTACTCATTAAGTTCATGCCACAGGTTTTTGATGGGGTTAAGGTCTGGCACTCCTACAGGTGTTCTCCACCAGTTGACTCGGTGCTCTTCCAAAAACTGCCTAGTACGATTGGATGTGTGCTTGATGTCATTTATAGCCATCAATCTATGGGACACTGTAAATATTTTCACGATGAAAGGCAGCAGCGTTTCGTTTAAAATATTAGTGTACACCTGCAATGGTAAATTCAATAAATAAAAATAAACATCTCAGGAAAGGGGCTGTCCATCTATTGAGAAGCAGCAAGCTACTATCAATGGGCATGAGCGATAGCACAATGGAATAAAAACATGTATGTGACCTTCGAGTCCATAATGCCAGACGCACAGAAATAAAACTAGAGTACCTACCTGGTCTAGTAGACCCTCAGAAATCAAACTAAAGTCACTACTTGATCATCAAGACCAACAGAAATCACACTAGAGTCACTAGTTGATCTAGAAGACCATAAATTAGACTTGTGTCGGAAGCTGGTCTAAAAGACTTATAGAAATCAAACTAGTCACTACTTGATCTAACAGACCCTCAAATATCAAACTAGATTCACTACTTGATTTGAAAGACCTACAGAAATCCAACTATAGTCAGTAGTTGATCTAAACA
The DNA here is from genome assembly GCA_949361645.1 of Spongilla lacustris. Lineage (NCBI taxonomy): Eukaryota > Metazoa > Porifera > Demospongiae > Spongillida > Spongillidae > Spongilla > Spongilla lacustris. The sequence continues at coordinate 309,972 of OX442429.1, read as the reverse complement.
ACCCACAGAAATTAAACTAGAGTCAGAAGCTGATTTAAAAGACTCACACAAATCAAAGAAGAGTCACTATTTGATCTAAAATACCCACAAAAATGAAACTAGAGTCACTAACTTGATCTGAAAGACCTACAGAAATCAAACTAGGGTCACTACCTGATCTAATAGCCCCACAGTAATCAAGCTAGAGTCACTATTTCATCAAACGACCCACAGAAATCAAACTACAGTCACTATTTCATCAAACGAACCACAGAAATCAAACTAGAGTCACATCTTGATCTAAATGACACGCAGAAATCAAACTACTCACTACGTGTGCTAAAATTCCCACAGAAATCAGAGTAACTACTTGATCTATAAGATGCACAGAAATCAAAATAGAGTCACTACGTGATCTAAAATGCACACAAAAATGAAACTAGTCACTACCTTGATATAAAAGACTTAAAGAAATCAAACTAGGGTCAATACCTGATCAAAAAGCCCCACAGAAATCAAACTAGAGTCACTACCTGTTCTAAAAGACCCACAGAATGCAAACCAGTCACTGCTAGATCAAAAAGATCCACAAAAATAACACTAGAGTCACAACTTGATCTAAAAGACCCAAAAGAAATCAAACTGGATTCTATATTTGATCTAAATGACCCAAAAAAATCAAGAGTCACTACTTGATCCAAAAGACACACAGAAATCAAACTACTCACTACGTGTTCTAAAATTCCCACAGAAATCAGAGTAACTACTTGATCTATAAGACGCACAGAATTCAAACTAGAGTCACTACCTGTTCTAAAAGACCCACAGAATGCAAACCAGTCACTGCTAGATCAGAAAGATCCACACAAATAAAACTAGAGTCACTACTTGATCTAAAAGACCCAAAGAAATCAAACTGGAAACTAGATTTGATCTAAATGACCTACAAAAATCAAACAAGAGTCACCATTTGATCCAAAAGACCCACAGAAATCAGATTAGAGTCACTACTTGATCTAAATGACCCACAGAAATCAAACTGGAGTTACCACTTGATCTAAACGACCCACAGAAATCAAACTAGAGTCATTACTTGATCTTAAAAGACCCACAGAAATCAAACCAGTCTGTACCTGATCAAAAAGACCCACAGATATCCAACTTAAGTCCCTGCTTGATCCAAAAGACCCACAGAAATCAAACCAGTCACCCCTTGATCTAAAATACCCACAAAAATCAAATTAGATTCTGTACTTGAACTAAAACACCCACGGAAAATAAACTAGAGTCACTACTGGATCAATACAAACCCACAGAAATTAAACTAAATACACTACTTGATCTAAAAGATCTGCAGAAATCCATCTAGTCACAACTTGATTAAAAGACCCACAGAAATCAAATAGAGTCACTACTCGATACAAGGCTCACAAAAATCAAACTAGAGGCACTACTTTATCAAAAAGACCCACAGAAATCAAACTAGAGTCCTTACCTGATCTAAAAATCCTTCAATGATCAAACCAGAGACACTACATGGTCTAAATGACCTGTAAAAACAAATTAGAGTCACTACCTGAGTTGAAAGACCCACAGAAATCAAGCTACAGTCCTTGTCTGATCTAAAAGACCCTCAAAGATCAAACTAGAGTCACTACCTTGTCTAAACGACCAACAAAACTCAAATTAGAGCCACCAAAAGATCTAAATGACTCAGAAATCAATCTAGTCACTACTTGATCAAAAAGACCAACAAAAATCAAACTAGAGTCACTAACTTATCTAACAGACCCACATAAACTAAACTAGAGTCACTACCTTCGATTAAAGACCCACAGAAATCAGTCATTGAGTCACTACATAAATCAAACTAGTCACTATCTTCGATTAAAGACCCACAGATATCAATCATAGTCACTACGTGCAAAAAGGACCCACAGAAATCGATTATACTAGACTCACTATGCGATCTAATGGACCCACAGAAATCCAACTAACGTCACTACCTGATATAAAACACCCACAGAAATCAAACTATTGTCACTTTTTGATCTAAAAGACCCACACAAATTAAGCTTCAGTCATTACCTGATCTAATTTGACTAACTTGATCGAAAAGACTTACAGAAATCAAACTAGGGTCACTACCAGATCTAAAAGCCCCACAGAAATCAAACTAGATTCACTACTTGATCTAAAAGACCCACAAAAATCTATTAATCACTACATGATCTAAAAGACCCACAGTAATCAAACTGGAGTCACCACTTGATCTAAACGACCAACAGAAATCAAACGAGAGTCATTCCTTGATCTAAAAGACCCACATAAATCAAACAGGAGTCAGCACTTGATCTAATAGACACACAGAAATCAAATTAGCATCACCACTTGATCCAAAAGACCTAGAAAAATCAAATTAGAGTCACTGCTTGATCAAAAAGATGCACAAATCACACTAGAGACACCGTTTGATCTAAAGGACCCACAGGAATCAAACTAGAGTCACTACCTGATCTAAAAGACCCGCATAAATCAAACTAGAGTCACTATTTGATCAAACGACCCACAGAAATCGAACCAGAGGCACATCTTGATCTAAAAGACACACAGAAATCAAACTACCCACTACTTGTTCTAAAATTCTCACAGAAATCCAATTAGAGTAACTACTTGATCTATAAGACACATAGAAATCCAACTAGAATCACTACTTGATCTAAATTACCCACAAAAATGAAACTAGAGTCACTAACTTGATTTTAAAAACTTACAGAAATCAAACTAGGGTCAATACCTGATCAAAAAGCCCTACAGAAATCAAACTAGAGTTCTAAAAGACCAACAGAATGCAAACCAGAGTCACTACTAGATCAGAAAGATCCACACAAATAAAACTAGAGTCACTACTTGATCTAAAAGACCCAAAGAAATCAAACTAGCGTCACTACCTAATTTAAAACACCCACAGAAATGAAATTAGATTCACTACTTGTTCTAAACGACCCACAAAAATCACACAAGTGTCACTACTCGATCCAAAAGACCAACAGAAATGAAAGGCATTACTGTTCAATCATACTGCTGGGCATATATATGGCTGTCGCATTACGCAAGAGCAATTATTGGGCACATATATATGCCTTCCCCAGTAGGAGGGTTAAAGACCCACAGAAATCAAACCATGTCTCTACGTGTAAAAGTAACCCACAGAATCCATACTAGACTCACTACATGATCTAATAGACCCACAGAGATCCAACAGGCGCCACTACCTGACATAAAAGTCTCACAGAAATCAAACTATTGTCACTATTTGATCTATAAGACCCACACAAATCAAGCTACCTTGATCTAAAAGACTATCAGAAATCAAACTAGGGCCACTACCTGATCTAAAAGCCCCACAGAAAGCAAACTAGAGTCACTACCTGTTCTAAAAGACCCACGGAATGCAAAACACCACTAAATCAAAAAGATCCACCCAAATTGTACTACAGTCACTACTTGATCTAAATAAAATCATACAAGAGTCACTACCTAATCCAAAAGACCCACAGAAATCAAACTAGATTCACTACTTGATCTAGAAGAGCCACAAAAATCAAACTAGAATGACTACGTCATCTAAACGACCAACAGAAATCAAACCAGTTATCATTTGATCTAAAAGACCCAAACAGATCAAACTACAGTCACTACTTAATCTAAATGATCCAAAGAAATCAAAATAGTCACAGCTTGATCTAAAAGACCCACAGAAATCAAACTAGTCACTACAAAATCTAAAAGACCCACAGAAATCAAACTAGAGTCACTACTAGATCTAAAAGACCCACAGAAATCAAACTAGAGTCAGTACTTGACTAAAAGCCCCACAGAAATCAAACAAGAGTCACGACTAGATCTAGAGGACCCATAGAAATCGAACTAGTCAGTACAATGATCTAAAACACCCACAGAAATCAAACTAGAGACACTACTTGATCTAACAGACCCACAGAAATCAAACTAGAGACACTATTTGATCTAATAGACCCACAGAATTCAAACTAGTCACTATTTGACCTATCGTAATGAAACGAGATTCACTAGTTGATCTAAAAGCCCCACAGAAATCAAACTAGAGTCAGTATTTCATCTAACAGACCTACAGAAATCAAACTAGAGTCACTACTTGATCTAAATGACCCACGAATCACACTAGAGACACCAATTGATTTAAATGACCAACAGGAATTAAATTTGTCGTGACACTTGATCTAAACTACCCACTAAAATCAGATTAGATTATGTACTTGATGTAAAAATCCCACAGAAATTAAACTAGTCACTATTTGATGAATACAAACGCACAAAAATCAACCTACTTGATCTTAAAGATCTACAAAAATCAATCTAGAGTCACTAGTTGATCTACGAGACCCTCAGAAATTAAACAAGTCAGAGGCTGATCTAAAAGACCAACAAAAATCAAACTAGCCACTATTTGATTAAAAAGACCCACAGAGATTAAATAGAGGCACGACGTGATATAAAAGAATCACAATAATCAAACTAGTCAACACTTAATCCAAAAGCAGTACTTGAACTAGAACACCAACAGAAAGTAAACTAGTCACTACTTGATCAATACAAACCCACAGAGATCAAACTAAATTTACTACTTGATCTAAAAGTTGCACAGTAATCATCTAGTCACTACTTGATTAAAAGACTCGCAGAAATCAAATAGAGTCACTACGCAATATAAAAGACTCACAAAAATCAAACCAGTGGCACAACTTAACCTAAAGGACCCGCAGAAATTAAAACTAGAGTCCTTGTCGGATCTAAAAGACCCTCAATGATTCAACTAGTGTTACTATCCGGTCTAAATGAATCACAGAAATCAAATTAGAGTCAACACAAGATCTAAACGACCCACAGAAATCCAACTAGTCACTATTTGATCAAAAAGACCAGCAGAAATCATACTAGAGTCACTAACTGATCTAAAAGACCCACATAAATCAAACTAGAGTCACTACTTTTAATCAAAGACCCACAGAAATCAAACTGGTGTCGCTACGTGTAAAAAATACCCACTGTATTCATACTAGACTCACTACATGATCTAATAGACCCAAAGAGATCCAACAGGCACCACTACCTGATATAACAGTCCCACAGAAATCAAACTATTGTCACTATTTGATCTAAAAGACCCACACAAATCAAGCGTCGGTCATTGCCTGATCCAACTTGACTAGCTTGATCTAAAAGACTTACAGAAATCAAACTAGGGCCACTACCTGATCTAAAAGCCCACAGAAATCAAACTAGAGTCACTACCTGTTCTAAAAGACCCACAGAATGCCAACCACTACTAGATCAAAAGATCCACCCAAATCGTACTACAGTCACTACTTGATCTAAACGAAATCATACTAGAGTCACTACCTAATCTAAAAGACCCACAGAAATCAAACCAGTCACTACTTGATCTAACAGACCCTCTGAAATCAAACTAGAGACACTACTTGATTTAACATACATGACCCACAGAAATGAAACTAGAGATTCACTAGTTGATCGAACAGACCCACAGAAATCAAACTAGAGACACTAGTTGATCTAATAGAACCACAGAAATCAAACTAGAGTCACTACATGACCCACAGAAATGAAACTAGATTCACTAGCTGATCTAAAAGCCCCACAAATCAAACTAGAGTCACTACTTGATCTAACAGACCCACAGAAATCAAACTAGAGTCACTACTTGATCTAAAAGACCCACAAATCACACTTGAGACTCCAATTGATTTAAATGACCCATAGGAATTAAATTTGTCGTGACACTTGATCTAACTACCCACAAAAATCAAATTAAATTCAGTACTTGATGTAAAAATCCCACAGAAATTAAACTAGTCACTATTTGATGAATATGAATGCACAAAAATCAACCTACTTGATCCAATAGATCTATAGAAATCAATCTAGAGTCACTAGTTGATCTAAGTGACCCACAGTGATTAAACTAGAGTCAGAAGCTGCTCTAAAAGACCATCAAAAATCAAACTAGCCGCTATTTGATTAAAAAGACCCGCATAAATCAAATAGAGCCACGACGTGATACAAGACAATCATAAAAATCACATTAGTCAGTACTTAATCAAAACAACCCACACAAAGCAGAGTCCTTACCTGATCCAGATGACCCTCAAAGATCAAACTAGATTACTTCCTGGTGTAAACTGACCCACTGAAATCAAACTCGTCACTACATGATCACAAAGACCGACAGAGATCAAACTAGTCACTACTGGATCTAAAAGACCCACATAAGTCAAACTAGAGTCACTACCTTCGAATAAACACCCACAGATACCAAACTAGAGTCACTACCTGAGTTGAAAGCCCCATAGAAATCAAACTAGAGCCTCTACCTGATCTAAAAGACCCACAGAGATTAAACTAGGGACACTACTTGATCTAATAAATCAAACAACAGTCACTACCTGATCTAAAAGACCCACTGATATCAAACTAGATTCACTATGTGATCTAAAAGACACAGGAATAAAAGTAGAGTCACTTCCTGGTCTAAAAAACCTACAGAAATCAAACTAAAGTCACTACTTGATCATCAAGACCAACGGAAAACACATTCGACACTACTTGATCTAGAAGACCCACATAAATTGGACTTGTGTTGGAAGCTGGTCTGAAAGACCCACAGAAATCAAACTAGAGTCACTACTTGATCTAAAAGACCCTCAGAAATCAAACTAAATTCCCTACTTGATTTGAAAGACCTACAGAAATCCAACTAGAGTCACTAGTTGATCTAAACGACCCACAGAAATCAGTTAGAAGCTGATCTAAATACCCACACAAATCAAACTAGTCACTACTGATTAAAAAGACCTACAGAAATCAAATAGTCACTACGGGATAGAAAAGACTCACAAAAATCAAAGTAGTCACTACTTTATCCAAACGACCCACACAAATCAAACTACATTGAACACTTGATCTAAAAGACCCACAGAAATCAAACTAGACTCATTACCTGAGATGAAAGACCCACAGAAATCAAACTGGAGTCCTTACCTGATCTAAAAGACCCTCAAAGATCAAACAATAGTCACTACCTGGTATAAATGACCCACTGAAATCAAACTAGAGTCACTACCTGAGTTGAATAACCAATGCAAATCAAAATAGAGTCCTTACCTGATCTAATAGACCCTCAAAGATCTAACCAGAATCATCACCTGGTCTACATGACCCTCACAGATCAAACTAGAGTCACTACCTGGTCTGGACGATCAACAGAAATCAAATAGAGTCACCACTAGATCTAAAAGACCCACAGAAATCAAACTAGTCACAACTTGATCAAAAAACTGACAGAAATGAAACTAGGGTCACTACCTAATCTAAATGACCCACATAAATCAAACTAGACTCATTAACTTCGAGTAAAGACCCACAGGAATCTAGGTAGAGTCGCTACGTGTAAAATAAACCCACAAAAATCAAACTAGACTCTCTAGGTAATCTAATAGACCCACAGAAATCCAACTGGAGTCACCACTTGGTCTAAACAACCCACAGAAATCAAACTAGATTCTGTACTTGAACTAAAACACCCACAGAAATTAAACTAGAGTCACTACTTGATCAATACAAACCCACAGAAATCAACCTAAATTTACTGCTTGATCTCAAAGATCCACAGAAATCAAATAGCGTCAATACGTGATATAAAAGACTCACAAAAAATCAAACTAGAGGCACTACTTAATCCATAAGACCCACAGAAATCAAACTTGAGTCCTTGCCTGATCTAAAAGACCCTCAAAGATCAAACTAGAGTCACTACCTGGTTTAAACGACCCACAGAAATCAAATTAGCGTCACCACAAGATCTAAGACCCACAGAAATAAAATTAGTCACTACTTGATCAAAAAGATCGACAGAAATCATACTAGTCACTACCTGATCTAAAAGACCCACATAAATCAAGCTGGAGTCACTACGTGTAAAAAAGACCCACAGAAATCATACTAGACTCACTATGTGATCTAATAGACCTACAGAAATCCAACTAGCATCACTACCTGATATAAAAGACCCACTGAAATCAAACTATTGTCACTATTTGATCTAAAAGACCCACACAAATCAAACCTCAGTCATTACCTGATCTAACTCAACTAACTTGATTTAAAGGACTTACATAATTTAAACTAGTCACTACCTGTTCTAAAAGACCCACAGAATGCAAATCAGTCACTACTTGATCAAAAGGATCCACCCAAATCAAACTAGTACCTAATCTAAAAGACCCACATAAATCAAACTAGATTCACTACTTGATCTAAAAGACCCACAAAAATCAATTTAGAGTCACTACTAGATCTAAAAGACCCACAGAAATCAAACTGGAGTCACCTGTTGATCTACACGGCCCACAGAAATCAAACTAGAGTCACTACTAGATCTAAAAGACCCACAAATCAAGAGACACCATTTGATTCAAATGACCCACAGGAATCAAACTAGTCTTCTAAACTACCCACAAAAATAAAATTAGATTCAGTACTTGATGTAAAATTCCCACAGAAATTGAACTAGTCACTACTTGATGATTACAAACCCACAGAAATCTACCTACTTGATCTAAAAGATCCACAGAAATCAATTTAGAGTCACAGGCTGATCTAAGAGACCCACAGAAATTAAACTAATCAGAAGCTGATCCAAAAGTCAAACTAGACACTACTTGATTAAAAAGACCCACAGAAATCAAATAGAGTCACTACGTGATATAAAAGACTCACAAAAATCAAACTAGTCACTACTCAATCAAAAAGTCCCATACAAATCAGAGTCCTTACCTGATCCAAAAGACCCTCAAATATCAAACTAGAGTCACTACCTGGTATAAATGTCGACCCACTGAAATCAAACTCGTCACTTAATGATCAAAAAGACCGACAGAAATCAAACTAGTCACTACTTGATCAAAAAGACCAACAGAGATCAAACTAGTCTCTACCGGATCTAAAAGACCCACATAAATCAAACTAGTCACTCACTACCATCGATTAAACAACCACAGATATCAAACTAGAGTCACTACCTGAGTTGAAAGACCCACAAAAATCAAACTAGAGCCTCTACCTGATCTAAAAGACCCACTGAAATCTAACTAGACTCACTACGTGATCTAATAGACACACAGAAATAAAAGTAGTCACTACCTGGCCTAGAAGACCCACAGAAAGCAAACTAAAGTCACTACTTGATCAAGACCAACAGAAATCACACTAGTCACTAGTTGGTCTAAATGACCCACAGAAATTAAACTAGAGTTAGAAGCTGATCTAAAAGACCCACACAAATCAAACTAGTCACTACTTGATTAAAATAACCCACAGAAATCAAATAGAGTCACTACGTGATATAAAAGACTCACAAAATTCAAAGTAGAGTCACTACTGAATCCAAAAGACCCACAGAAATCAATTTAGAGTCACTACTAGATCTAAAAGACCCACAGAAATCAAACTGGAGTCACAAGTTGATCTAAACGGCTCACAGAAATCAAACTAGAGTCACTATTTGATCTAAAAGACCCACAAATCTAGAGACACCATTTGATTTAAATGACCCACAGGAATCAAACTAGTCTCACCACTGGATCTAAACTACCCACAAAAATCAAATTAGATTCAGTACTAGATGTAAAAATCCCACAGAAATTGAACTAGTCACTACTTGATGAATACAAACCCACAGAAATCTACCTACTTGATCTAAAAGATCCACAGAAATCAATTTAGAGTCACTAGCCAATCTAAGAGACCCACAGAAATTAAACTAGTCAGAAGCTGATCCAAAAATCAAACTAGACACTACTTGATTTAAAAGACCCACAGAAATCAAATAGAGTCACTACGTGATATAAAAGACTCACATAAATCAAACTACTCACTACTTAATCCAAAAGACCCACACAAATCAGAGTCCTTACCTGATCCAAAAGGCCCTCAAAGATCAAACTAGAGTCACTACCTGGTATAAACGTCGACCCACTGAAATCAAACTTGTCACTACATGATCAAAATGACCCACAGAAATCAAACTAGAGCCTCTACCTGATCAAAAAGACCCACTGAAATTTAACTAGATTCACTACGTGATCTAATAGATACACAGAAATAAAAGTAGTCACTACCTGGACTAAAAGACCCACAGAAAGCAAACTAAAGTCACTACTTGATCATCAAGACCAACAGAAATCACACTAATCACTAGTTGGTCTAAATGACCCACAGAAATTAAACTAGAGTTAGAAGCTGATCTGAAAGACCCACACAAATCAAACTAGTCACTACTTGATCAAAATAACCCACAGAAATCAAATAGAGTCACTGCGTGATATAAAAGACTCACAAAATTCAAAGTAAAGTCACTACTTAATCCAAAAGACCCACTGAAATCAAACTACATTCAATACTTGATCTTAAAGACCCAAAGAAATCAAACTAGACTCATTACCTGAGCTGAACGACCCACAGAAATCAAACTAGGGTCCTTACCTGATCTAAACGACCCTTAAAGACCAAACAAGAATCACTACCTGGTATAAACGACCCACTGAAATCAAACTAGAGTCACTACCTGACCAGCGAAAAGGTAAACTCCCAGGAACCTATTGGTCATCGTTACCATGGCTTACTTACATGGCGTAGTGCTACCTCCAGTAACCAATTTTAAATCCCCGCCAGAATAAGCATCGAAGAATGACTTTCCCTGCAAAAAAAAAAGTCTTCAATTCAATCCATAAGGCATAACGAGTGTGACTATAGGTGTAACTCACCTGGCATCACTTTAGTAGTCACGAAGCTATAATATAATGTTTCTGTGCGTTGCTGAATTCCTGCCGGCTCAAATGCGCCATTTTACCACCCCCTTTCCTTACGAACCACCAAATATCTGTCACGTAAATAGGTCATTGGATAGTTTAATACATAATTTAATTAACTTTCAGCTCTGTACATGTACATACAGTATGCGTACGTATAACAACTATATTCCAATCAATTGTATTAGCGGTCACACTGTAACTGGAAAGGTCACACGATGTCGAAAAGGTAGCATGCATTGCTTCACACCCTCCCTTCACCCGTAAATGGCGTGATAACCGTATTGCATGTATTGATCTCTCGTCCAAACCATGCAACGCCATGCCCATGGCCGTTGTGCAACATATGCATGATCATCATATCATGATCATATTCGTGGATATCCACTTTCTAAATTTGTTATTGTGCCACGCCCACATTAATCGATTGCATAGTTATGTACTACTAGTGCATTGCATGAGAAAGTGACTCCAGGAAATGTTTTAACATTGCATTCGAGTATATCTTACAGTTGTTTCATTTGTTATAATGTCCGATACTGGATCCTTACATATGCATGTGCACACATACATGTATGTATATGGATGTGTTCCAATTAGTATTCTTAGCAGCACATGTACAGGATGCATCAAATCAAGTTTCGATTCTATAAAGAGTTTTAAAATCCTCTGTAAAACCACTGTGTAATTGAACATTAAAATTATAATCACTTCATAAATTGCCAATCTTTATATGTCGGCAAAGAGCATGATGTAGGTTGCTAACTAGTCTTATTCGTTTCATTTACTGTGACGCATTATTAATTAGGTATCGTTAGCATATGCATTTATGTACTTTTATATAATAGAGAAACCCTGCATGTGTATGAGTTATATACTGACGATATAATATACCTGCTGTAACTGTATTAAAAAAATTATTATTTCATAGGATTAGTTACTATTAAACAGTTTTTTTTTTACTTCTATAAGTAATGTATGACGGATATCAGTTTTAATTTGCTGGTGTGTCATTAATCACACCAGGATAGAATAGATATTAAAAATTGTATATGTTGTAAGGATCCTTTCCATTGCAACACCACATGGTACAATCCTCTCAGTTGCTACAATGTCAAAGCATTCTTTACATTATTTCTCACATGCATTTCATATTAGTTTACAAATACATTTGCAAACATAAAAATTAAAAATTCATTTAACCTATAATCTCCCGTCGTCCTACGCGTAGGATTAGCATCCTACGCGTAGGACGTGACTAGATTATGTATTATAGGTTTTGGAAACAGCTTTTAACGGCATAAATATACTTCAAAATATAGTGCAATGGTAATTGAACTGTAATATATTTTTTTCTACTGCTATCATAGCATCTATCATGCAGTCCATCACTTGGTATTAGATGAAATTGACTTTCTCTGCGGTTTAGTTAAAAATGGCGAAGCCGATTACAGTTGGAATTGCACTTGTAGGGAAGAATATAAAAACACTTGGAAAGCTTGGAGTGATTGAGCAGGTATCTGGCAGAGGCCACAGCAAAAGATTTGTTATAAAATAGAGGGATTCAAGCACTACAACAGAATCAAGCCAGGGTATTTGTTTACCTAGCGTTTTTGAAGAGTCAACGAGGTTTGTAGAGGCAAGGGGTAATACTAGGCATACTAAAAGTGAAGAAGATATGGACATGCAATCTGCATCTACTGATGATGATAGCGATGAGGAGAGTGATGAGTCCTGCGCAGAGCGGGTAGAAGAAGTTCTGAGGTTGGTACCATGCGCTAATTGAGCACCCGCCCCCAGATGTTATTCGTATTGTTTTACACTTTTATAGTGATGATATGGCTGTCACTGAAGGTAACAGGCCTACCCTGTCACCTCATGGGCACCAATGGACACCAAGAAAAGAGTTGTTAATTGACCCTGGATCACAACACAATGTCCACAGTGCTAGATTTAGATGGCCAGAAGCTCAAAGGGGAATAGGAACAAAGATTATTTTATCCTGTTCGAGGAATTGGGTAAACTTTGGAATACACAAACGTGAACATGCTCACACACGGCTATATTCCACTTACCAAAGGTGAATTTTTAAGTACCTTGGGTTGCGACTTGCAATGGCATGTGAGCCTAAAAGGGGAGCCATATGCATCCCTGTGTATTGGGATGAAGGTTTACAGCCTGGCACAATATACAATGGTGCAAGCTTTGGTGAACGCTTTGGGATGTCCAGACATCGATTTGAGAACATTACTCAGTGCCTTTCGTCACCACCTTGAATTTGTAAAGCACTCACCAGCGTATTCTGGTACCAGAGGACGAAAGCAGCGTAAATGCAGAATATGCTCAGCTAAATCATCATATTACTGTGTTGGTTGCTCAAGAGTGAAAGACAATGATCTATACGGGTGCTGTGAACCAGCAACAATAGACTGTTTTAAAATTCACCTAAAGATGTTAGGGTTTGCATAAAACCTAGCACAAACCAACATTGAAAACATGATTATGTGACTGTACATGTGGTAATTGGCTTCAAGTGGTGTTTTGAAAGTAAAGTATGTATTCAAAATATTGTTGATAAGTAAGAAAACAAACATACGTAACATTATACTATTACAATATCAACGTAGAGATGTCAAACAGTTGCGATTGAGGGTTGCCCCATCATCAAGTTGAAATTCACTTGTCCAATGTAGCTAAAACTTGTTGTCCTGTAGAAAAGACTTGGAAGTACACACATAAACTAAATATGCAAATCTCTTTTTGAGACGTGTTTCTTTCTATGGTTGTACCACAAATGTTTCATGGAAATTTCTATGCTGACAATTTATACAGTAGCACACACATCAACCTCCATAAAACATATTTAAAAAGTAGCACATGCCATACATTTTTCTGTAACCATGAATTTTTTTCCATTATGCATTTTTAAGAACCGCATCTGTTGTTTTAGATATTATGGACCAAGGGTGTGGTATAAAAATAATCTGACAATTGGTAAAATAAGTGCATTGGCACATGAAACAATAGTAGAAATATGGGTGCAAAATAATTTCATTTGAATTTAGGATAAATGTTTAAATTTTGGTCCTACGCGTAGGACCATTACCTGGAGAATTAAGGTTAATATAAGTTAAATGTATTAAATGTGCAATGCATCAAGCATTATTGTTGTGTTTTTCATTATTATTATTTATTTATTTATTTATTTATATTTGAATGCATAATACAATACTTAATGTACACATGATATGGGTACAATCTCAAACATATAGCCTATAGTTAAATCAAAATAGAGAATGGCAGTGGCATTGGCCCTCACTAGATGGAGGTTGAGCCTGCCATAGATGTCTGCAAGTACAGTCAAATAGGGTCTGCATGTAAGAGTGGCAAGCTGTGATGCCAGATGAGAGATCACTATTCTGACCAACAGCAGTACTAGTAGTGTGTATACAGACATCCATGGAATTGAGCTTGGTCAGGTATAAGGATGGAGGGGCGGAAAGATGGTGGGGGTGGGGCACACACATTTTATGCTTATTACATAAAAGTGGTAGGATAATATGCATTAGCTTCTGTGCATTTTACTGTCCAAGCATCCATTTTGTCAGAAAAATGTAAAAGGTTTTGAGTTTTAAAGTCTCATTCCAGATCAGAATAGGAACCATTTCTGATGAATGTGCTTATATAAACCAGATATCTTCCATTTATGGCTTGCTGACATGTCTGGACATAGGATAGCAGCTGCTTGCATTGTAAGGGCTGACCTTGACAGTATGAATATGATTAGGTGTGTGTGTGCGTGTGTGTGTGGAATGTACATATAGATGTGAGAGTCAGTTTCTGCATTCAATCTGTGGATACCTCTCTCCAAGAGGATCACAACAAATACCTAAAGTTCTGGCCTGAAAAGGGGCTGTGCCCCAATATAGGCAAGCTAACAGCGTTCTTCGTACACCCTGGCTGGCTTAATGTACAGCATGTTGTTGGTGCCATGCATGTCAATAGCCCAGTACACATGTGTGCAATAAAACATTGTATAAGCCTTGAAATTGATTCATTTTAAAAGCACCTTTACAAGAATGCAGAAAATATTCAAATCAGTTTTAGTTCGTGTGTGAGGATGGAAGTCTCGATCCTCCATCCCTGTAGACATATGTGTTCAGCTCCAACCTGTCGTGACGGATGACCAAAGTGCTTCTAGTAATGTTGCACACGATCACATACACAAGCACACATCACACATATGAATACATGATACAATAAGTGCACATTACACTGAGCCACAAGCACCATAGTAATAGGTAAGGGGAGGAGTAGGGGTAGTGGTAGGTCAGGGGAGGAGTAGGGTAGTAGTAGGTAAGGGGAGGAGTAGGGGTACTGGTAGGTCAGGGGAGGAGTAGGGTAGTAGTAGGTAAGGGGAGGAGTAGGGGTAGTGGTAGGTAAGGGGAGGAGTAGGGGTAGTAGGTAATGGGAGGAGTAGGTAAGGGGAGGAATAGGGGTAGGCATAGTTTCATTTACAATGTAGCTTGGTGTGTGTGTGTGTGCATGCTGTAGTAAACCCTTAAATAAGTATGATTAAAGGGGGTGAGGCGTGCGGAAGGAAGGCTCTCGCATTTGGCCAAAAATACTTATATGGGGAGAGTACCATTGTTACACTACTGCAGTGTTACATTCACTGGAGTGTAGGGATGGGTCAGTTACATTTTTTATAAGTACACGTGGGAGGGAGGGAGGGGATTGAGCTCAGCCCATAAACACTCTACTATGTATCACACAGAGGTGCATACCACATATGGAGGCACTCATCACCCAACAAGCACATATCACACAGGCACACAAATAAACATTAAAGTCCACACATCCCAACGTCAATACATACCACCTACCATACATTCTTATTACCCCACACATCCCATACATCTACCAAATCTCCATCGTGTTCCTACATCACCACTGTACACTTCCTCTTTCACCATCATCCCTCCCCCACCCTCCATCACAACAACCCACCCACCACTATACCTCCATCACCATATACGTAATCACCACTGTGTTCTACATCACCATTTCACCTTCTCCCCACCCACCATCACCCCTGTACCTCCATTTTTCATCACATCACCACAGTACCCCTCCATCCACTGAGCATCCAACTGTCAACAACTCTCAAAATCACCTAGCACACAACGCAAACTATACTCAAACAAGCTGCATCACCCATTACATATGCTAAACACATGAAACAGTCCACCCCTCCACCAAAAGTAATTGTAGGTGTGTGGGGATATACATGTATATGAAACTTGTGTGAGCAAAGTTAAAACATCTTGAAATGCAGTAAAGCTTCATTAGTGGCCTAGATAATATGTGAATGGGTCAAAATAAGCTGCTCCTACAGATAAAGGCGTATTTAAACAGAATATAGAGTATGCATGCAATAATTTGAACTAAAGGGGGTGAGGCAGGTGGAAGGAAGGCCCCTCGCGTTTGGCCAAATATTCTAATATGGGGAAGTACCCTTGTTACACTACTGCAGAGTTACATGCCACTGGAGCATAGGAATGGGTCAATGAAATTAAGTACGCGGAGGGGGAGGGAGGGAGGGGGGTTGAGCCCCTCAGCCCACACATACATGTACTCTACATGTATCACACAGAGGCATATATCACAGAGAGGCACTCATCACCCCACAAGCACTGTCACACAGGCACACATAACATTCTAAAGTCCACACACCATTTAAAATAAATTTCCCAAAGCCTATACATACCACCTACAATCTCCCACCACTTAGTCTACATAAAATCTTATTACTCTATACATCTAGCAAATCACGATCTGTTCCTACACCACCACTGTACCCTTCCCCTTTCACCATCATCTCTCCACCCATCCATCACAACTGTACCCTCACCTACCATCATCACTGTAACCTCCACCCACTATGATACCTCCATCACCACTATACCCTTCCATCACCCAACCACAACTGTGTTCTACATCACTATTTCACCCGCTCCCCACCCACCATCACCCAGCACCTCCACTTTTCATCACATCACCACAGTACCACTCCCACCATACAACTGTCAACAACTCTCAACATGATGTCATCTAGATTCACCTAGCAAACAACACAAACTATATTCAAACAAGCTGCATCATCCATTACATAAGCTAAATGCATGAAACAGTCCACCCCTCCACCGAAAGTAATTGTAGGTGTGTGGGATATATATGAAGCTTGTGTGAGCGAAGTTAAAACATACCTTGTAATGCAGTAGAGCTTCATTAGTGGCCTAGAAAATACGTGAATTGTCAAAAAGAAGCAGCTCCTACACATAAAGGCGTATTCAAACAGAATATAGTATGCGCGTGCAATAATTAGAACTCACCCCAAACTTTGCCTTGGTCAGCTGCTCGTTATCATATTTCTAACTCTAGCGTAACACAAGGACATTTCTAAAGATACATAAGAAAAGAACTCTTACTTTGAATAGAAATGATATATGTTTGAATTAGGACTGAAAATACGAACGTCCTGTCTGCATCGGAGCCGATGAATTTCTATACAAAGTAAGGATTGCAACAAAGCACAGGTTTTATAATACGTAGAAGATACTGTACTAATGGTAGAAAGAAACTTACCACTACAAATTTTGCTTCTGCTTTTGCTAATATCTCAAGTTCGTATCTCTTACGAAAATATTCTATGGCCTGACACGAATACTTAGATTAGCCCGGGTAATCAGTATCGGTTAATGAAATTCCCGTACAGTTTTGGACGGTGCTGTTTCAAAAAAATCATCCTTCCGGTGATCATGTATGCACATTTCATTATCTACACGGATGCGTGACTGAATGCGGTAGTTGCAATGACCCGCGAGCGGACGCCTGAATTGCTGTGGCATGTGATTCCCTTTGGGGTTTCATTGAAGCCGACATGGGAAATAATTTAACCATATTTCTGTCCAGTGTTGAGTGAACATAGGGGTACTGATGTACTGTGATTCCCCTTGGGGTTTAATTGAAAACGACATGGGCTTGGTTAGTTTGTTATGGGGTAGAACTACATGTATAGCTAACCTTATAACTTAACTAAAGTGCAATGCCATATTCCAGGCTTTCCCTGTCCTGCATTGAGCGAACATAGGGGTACTGATGTATTACCCCGCATGTGATTTCCCTCGGGGTTTCATTGAAGCCGACATGGGCTTGGTTGGTTTGTTATGTTTTAGAACTTCTTGTACCTACCCTAATAACTTAGCCAATAAATAATGCCATATTCCTGTCCTGTGTGGAGTGATTATAGTTGTACTGGTGTACTATCCCACATATGATGCCGCTCGGGGTTTCATTGAAGCCGACATGGGCTTGGTTGGTTTGGTATGTGGTATAACTACATGTCTACCTAGACTGCAGTGAACGTGAAGCATGCCAATATGTACCCATCAATACAAACATGAATAGGAAAGCCAAACAGTTTGAGCTTGTCATAACTATCAAGATGCCAACATTAGTTGGGCCCTATAGCTAGGAGGAAATATTCACTTATATACAATACATAAGTAAAGTATAGACTAAACTTTGTTCTCATATGTTCTTCGCTGTAGCGATTCCATCTGTCTCTGCCATGTACCCTCAGGATCCATCACAGCCAACAGCATCATGATGGTAGACCTGGAGAAACTCGTTACACTCTACTTAGTTGGCATCAATCTCCACATCAAACGATCAGTTTATTTGAGGTTTGCAATTCATTCTAATATTCATGACAAGCTGTTTCATACCAGAGAAAATGTACAATACTAACCTTAATGGTTTGATGCAACAGTGGAAGCTGAGTTTCAACTAAGTTGTGCCTACTCAAGGCAAGGTGGGACAACTTTTTCTTACGCCATGTTAGCCATAATTAGAACAAAAACGTACATGTGTCAGAGTCACCGCTCGATAACAAAAAGAATGAGATATATGTAGGCCTCCCCAATATAACGGGCTGACACACACACAAATGCACATGCACACGTCCCTGATGAGCGTATCAAGAACAGGTCTCTGGCCTCTGCAGTAAACCAACAGCTCAATAACGAAACAGAGCCTCCTTGAGATGATCGTAAGTTTACCAGTCACCGCAAACGCAAACCTCAGGATACTATGAGTCATCTTGCTTCTCAAGTTTCAGCGAAGCTCGAGGAGGGTGATTTTCGTGGTGCCATTCGGCTGGTTTGCTCTGAGGATTCCATTGCCCCTCAG
This sequence comes from Spongilla lacustris, assembly GCA_949361645.1. NCBI lineage: Eukaryota > Metazoa > Porifera > Demospongiae > Spongillida > Spongillidae > Spongilla > Spongilla lacustris. The sequence continues at coordinate 290,812 of OX442429.1, read as the reverse complement.
AGTGAAGAAGTATACACTGCCCTCAAACAGAAACACTTAGCACCTCACCCCACCACATGTATTCCTCCAGGCATAGATGGTGGTGAGTATCTGCCAATGGATGTGACAGAAGATGAAATTGCTAAGGCAAATTACTCCTTTCCTAGTAGCTCAGCTGGGGGACCAGATGGCTTGAGACCACGGCACCTAAAAGATTTGACGGGCCCTTTTGCAATTGGTGGTGGACGTGCATTGCTTGCTGCGCTTGCTCAATTTGTGAAACATGTCCTTGAAGGTAAAACACCTCTGTCTGTCCGTCCTTTTTTCTTTGGTGCTAATTTGACAGCTCTCATAAAGAGTGATGGGGGAATTCGTCCTATTGCTGTTGGTTGCACGTTGAGGCGTTTGGTGGCCAAAGTTGATTCAAACAGAGTTAGAGATGATATGGCACTTTTATTTGCACCTCGTCAGCTTGGTTATGGCATCAAAAGGGGGGCTGAAGCTGCCGTTCATACTGCCAGACTTTTTCTCCGCACTGTAATTGCTGACCATGTTGTTGTGAAGCTAGAATTCAAGAATGCATTTAATTCAGTTCGACGTGACAAAATGTTGACAGCAGTGAGAGATTTGGTTCCAACGCTATTTCCTTTTATACATTCTGTGTATTCCTCCCCTTCCCTCCTTTTCTGGGGTGATAGAATCATCCAGTCATCAGAAGGAGTTCAGCAAGGAGACCCTTTGGGATCACTGCTTTTCTGCCTCTCAATCCACCATGTTGTTTGTCACCTGAAGTCAGAATTATGCATAGGCTACATTGATGATTTAACTGTTGGAGGCACATTGGAGGATGTTCAGCATGATGTTGATCTTATTGAACGTGAGGCTGGAGAGCTCGGTCTTGTACTGAACCACAAAAAATCTGAAATCATTACCAACGATCCTTCATCCAGGTCCGCCATCCTTGCTCAAATGCCTGATGCCCTTGTGGTTGAACCACAGAGTGCCACACTTTTAGGTTCTCCTCTTGGAAATGTGGAGTCTATTTCGTTGTCCATTTGTGACAAGACAGCCCTCCTGCAGGCCATGGGAGAAAGACTCAAATACCTTTGTACCCACGACAGCCTCTTACTGCTCCGTAATGCATTTGCAATTCCTAAAGTAATGTACCTTTTAAGGACATCACCTTGTTTCCTGTCACCAAGTCTCCACCTTTATGACAATGAACTGCGGAACATGTTAAGTTCAATAACTAACACCTTTCTTGATGATCGTGCATGGTTGCAAGCCTCACTGCCTGTGAAGTCTGGAGGCCTTGGAATAAGAAGTGCTGTTCACCTTGCTCCATCAGCATATTTAGCCTCATTTGCGGGTTGTAGAGAATTCACCTTTACCGTACTACCACCTCGTTTCCAGGATTTATCACTAGACTCCCTTTGGGATTCTGCCATCGCTGAATGGTCCACAGGTCATATCGAATATCCTCCTTCTGGCCCTATGTCACATCGACAGAAATCGTGGGATCTACCAAGGGTTTCTTCCATTGCAGCTGAACTCTTCCTTTGTCCAAGGCGAGGCTTTTATCTGCCTCTAAAAAGGAATCTGGTTCTTGGTTGCACACTCTACCAGTTACTTCCCTGGGTCTTTGCATGGATGATATCACTATTCGCATAGCGATTGGACTTCGTCTGGGAACCCCACTTTGCATCCCTCACCTTTGTTATCACTGTGGAGCAAATGTGGACATGCTCGGCACACATGGGCTCAGTTGTCATTTTAGTGCTGGTCGTCACTTCCGCCATGCCATGCTTAATGACATTCTGCACAGGGCTTTATCGTCTGCCAATGTTCCTTCTTGGCTAGAGCCCACTGGTCTCGATCGAGCAGATGGTAAGCGTCCTGATGGAATCACAATGGTTCCTTGGTCAAATGGCAGATTATTGGTCTGGGATGCAACCTGTGTAGACACTTTTGCCCCTTCCCATCTATCCATGACAGCCTCTGAAGTGTGTGCAGCAGCGAACCAGGCAGAGCAGACCAAGATCAAGAAGTACAGTTACATCACCTCCCATGCGTACCGTTCTTTCACACCTGTTGCCTTTGAAACTACTGGAGTCTGTGGCCCTCGCTCCATGTCATTTTTGACGGACTTGGGTCGCCGCATTGTGAACACCACTGGGGACAAAAGCTCTTTGGCATACCTCCTGCAAGAGTTTTCAGTGGCCATTCAGAGGGGGAATGCTGCTTCTGTTTTGGGAACTTTGCCTCCAACCCCTTCCCCTCCTTTGAATAATGATGTTTAGATTTTTATTTTGTGTTCTTCTATCGTTAATGGTTAACTTAATAATATATTTTAAAAATAAAAATAAAAAGAATTTAAATTTTTTTTACATATTGTAAATATAGACTATAGTATCAGCTAAGAGGTATATCCATATACCCGTACTTATGTACCGGCAACTTCATTGAGACTAAAACAGAACTCACCCCACAGAAACACGATGAACAATCTGCAAATAACAACGGTCTTTCGTTGCCTCCAATACCGCACAATTAGACCAGTAAAGATGAATGTACCCTACAAGTTTACAACACGACCATGTTTTCAGCTTACTCTCAACCCTGGATCATTTTGGTGCAGCATTTAGCAATAATAGGCATAGTGGTTCGGATGTCCAAATACATGTGACAATTAATTCCCGCCGTCAATACACCCGAGGTCCAAACAGAAAAACGTAGGTAGGCGATCATGGTTTCCGTGGACCGTATGGTAGATATTTGTAATGTGGGCCATGCGATACCCAGCAAAAAAATCTTGCATATCTTGGTTCAAGATCTTGGGTATCTTGGCCAAGATATGAGACTCTTGGTCAAGATTCAAGATTCTTGGTCAAGATTCAAGATTCTTGGTCAAGATTCAAGATTCTTGGTCAAGATTCAAGATTCTTGGTCAAGATGTTACCCAAGATATTTTTCAGCACTTCGACTTCCTCTAAAATTCGTGCGATAATCATATGCGTGATTGCAAATAGCACTATAGCAGTAGAATCATTACTTAACATCCAAGTTCATAATTATTGCGGTAATGCAAGAATCTTGGTCAAGAGTCCAAGATTTATGTATGGTATCTTGGACAAGGATCTTGGGCTCTTGGTCAAGATATTTAGGCTAGGAGGCAAGGACCAAGATCTTGGCCATGATCATGCCCCAAGACCTTGCAAACTTACCCCTAGATATTGGCCATGATCTTGCCTCCTAGCCTCAAGATCTAGGCAAAGATCTTTCTTCCTTGCCCCAAGATCTTGGCCATGATCTTTCCTTCCTCCTTGCCCCTAGATCTTGGCCATGATCTTTCCTTCCTCCTTGCCCCAAGATCTTGGCCATGATCTTTACTCCTTGCTCTATAAGATCTTGCCCATGATCTTTCTTCCTTGCTCTGAGATCTTGTCCATGATCTTTCCTTCCTTCTTGCCCCAAGATCTTTTGCCATGATCTTTCCTCGCTGCTCTAAGACCTTGCCCATGATCTTTCCTTCCTCCTTGCCCCAAGATCTTGGCCATGATCCTTCAATCCTCCTAGCCCTAAGATCTTGCCCATGATCTTTCCTTCCTCCTTGCCCCAAGATCTTGGCCATGATCTTCCTTCTTTGAGGGTCTTTTAGATCAGGTAGTGACTCTAGTTTGATTTCAGTGGGTCATTTATACCAGGTAGTGACTCATGTTTGATCTTTAAGGGTCTTTTAGATCAGGTAAGGACTCTAGTTTGATTTCTGTGGGTCTTTCAACTCAGGTAATGAGTCTAGTTTGATTTTGTTGGGTCTTTTAAATCAAGTATTGAATGTAGTTTGATTTCTGTGGGTCTTTCAACTCAGGTAATGAGTCTAGTTTGATTTTTTGGGGTCTTTTAAATCAAGTATTGAATGTAGTTTGATTTCTGTGGGTCTTTTGAATTCAGTAGTGACTCTACTTTGAATTTTGTGAGTCTTTTATATCACGTAGTGACTCTATTTGATTTCTGTGGGTTATTTTAATCAAGTAGTGACTAGTTTGATTTGTGTGGGTCTTTTAGATCAGCTTCTAACTCTAGTTTAATTTCTGTGGGTCATTTAGACCAACTAATGACTAGTGTGATTTCTGTTGGTCTTGATGATCAAGTAGTGACTTTAGTTTGCTTTCTGTGGGTCTTCCAGGCCAGGTAGTGACTACTTTTATTTCTGTGTGTCTATTAGATCACGTAGTGAATCTAGTTAGATTTCAGTGGGTCTTTTAGATCAGGTAGAGGCTCTAGTTTGATTTCTGTGGGTCGTTCAACTCAGGTAGTGACTCTAGTTTGATATCTGTGGTTGTTTAATCGAAGATAGTGAGTGACTAGTTTGATTTATGTGGGTCTTTTAGATCGGTAGTGACTAGTTTGATCTCTGTTGGTCTTTTGATCAAGTAGTGACTAGTTTGATTTCTGTCGGTCATTTTGATCATGTAGTGACAAGATTGATTTCAGTGGGTCGACGTTTATACCAGATAGTGACTCTAGTTTGATATTTGAGGGTCTTTTGGATCAGGTAAGGACTCTGATTTGTGTGGGTCTTTTGGATTAAGTAGTGACTAGTTTGATTTTTGTGAGTCTTTTATATCACGTAGTGACTCTATTTGATTTCTGTGGGTCTTTTAAATCAAGTAGTGTCTAGTTTGATTTTTGGATTAGCTTCTGACTAGTTTAATTTCTGTGGGTCTCAGATCAGCTAGTGACTCTAAATTGATTTCTGTGGATCTTTTAGATCAAGTAGGTTGATTTCTGTGGGTCTCAGATCAGCTAGTGACTCTAAATTGATTTCTGTGGATCTTTTAGATCAAGTAGGGTGATTTCTGTGGGTTTGTATTCATCAAGTAGTGACTAGTTCAATTTCTGTGGGATTTTTACATCAAGTACTGAATCTAATTTGATTTTTGTGGGTAGATCAAGTGGTGAGACTAGTTTGATTCCTGTGGGTCATTTAAATCAAATGGTGTCTCTAGATTTGTGGGGCCTTTAGATCAAGTAGTGACTCTAGTTTGATTTCTGTGGGCCGTTTAGATCAACTGGTGACTCCAGTTTGATTTCTGTGGGTCTTTTAGATCTAGTAGTGACTCTAAATTGATTTTTGTGGGTCTTTTAGATCAAGTAGTGAATCGAGTTTGATTTATGAGGGTCTTTTAGATTAGGTAGTGACTCTAGTATGATTTCTTGGGGTCTTTTAGATCGAGTAGTGACTAGTTTGATTTGGGTGGATCCTTTTGATCTAGTAGTGACTCTGGTTTGCATTCTGTGGGTCTTTTAGAACAGGTAGTGACTAGTTTAATTTCTGTAAGTCTTTTAGTTGAGTTAGATCAGGTAATGACTGAAGTTTGATTTGTGTGGGTCTTTTAGATCAAATAGTGACAATAGTTTGATTTCAGTGGGTCTTTTATATCAGGTAGTGATGCTAGTTGGATTTCTGTAGGTCTATTAGATCACATAGTGAGTCTAGTATGGTTTCTGTGGGTCTTTTTTACACGTAGTGACTCCAGCTTGATTTCTGTCGGTCTTTTTGATCAAGTAGTGACTAATTTTATTTCTGTGGGTCTTAGATCTTGTGGTGACTCTAATTTGATTTCTGTGGGTCGTTTAAACCAGGTAGTGACTCTATTTTGATCTTTGAGGGTCTTATAGATCAGGCAAGGACTCAAGTTTGATTTCTGTGGGTCTTATGGATTAAGTAGTGCCTCTAGTTTGATTTTTTGTGAGTCTTTTATATCACGTATTGACTATTTGATTTCTGTGGATCTTTTAGATCAAGTTGTGACTATTTTGATTCCTTTGGATCATTTAGATCAAGTGGTGACTCCAGTTTGATTTCTGTGGGGCTTTTAGATCAAGTACTGACTCTAGTTTGATTTCTGTGGGTCTTTTAGATCTAGTAGTGACTCTAGTTTGATTTCTGTGGGTCTTTTAGATCTAGTAGTGACTCTAGTTTGATTTCTGTGGGTCTTTTAGATCAAGTTGTGACTATTTTGATTTCTTTGGATCATTTAGATCAAGTAGTGACTCTGTTTGATTTTTTTTGGGTCTTTTAGATCAAGTGGAAACTGGTTTGATTTCTGTGGGTCTTTTAGATCACGTAGTCACTAGTTTGATTTTTGTGGCTCTTAGATCAAGTAGTGAATCTAATTTGATTTCTGTGGGTATTTTAGATTAGGTAGTGACACTAGTATGATTTCTTTTAGATCAAGTAGAGACTGTAGTACGATTTGGGTGGATCTTTTTGATCTAGTAGTGGTTTGCATTCTGAGGGTCTTTTAGAACAGGTAGTGACTCTAGTTTGATTTCTGTGGGGCTTTTAGATCAGGTAGTGGCCCTAGTTTGATTTCTGTAAGTCTTTTAGATCAAGTTAGTCAAGTTAGATCAGGCAATGACTGACGCTTGATTTGTGTGGTCTTTTAGATCAAATAGTGACAATAGTTTGATTTCTGTGGGACTTTTATATCAGGTAGTGGCACCTGTTGGATCTCTGAGGGTTTATTAGAACATGTAGTGAGTCTAGTATGAATTCTGTGAGTCTTTTTTACATGTAGCGACACCAGTTTCATTTCTGTGGGTCTTTAATCAAAAGAAGTGACTCTAGTTTGATTTATGTGGGTCTTTTAGATCAGGTAATGACTCTAGTATGATTTCTGTTGGTCTTTTTGATCAAGTGGTGAATAGTTTGATTTCTGTGGGTCTTTTAGATCTTGTGTTGACTCTAATTTGATTTCTGTGGTTCATTTAGACCAGATAGTGGCACTAGTTGTATCTTTGAGGGTCTTTTAGATCAGGCAAGGACTCTAGTTTTAATTTCTGCGGGTCTTTTAGGTTAAGTAGTGCCACTAGTTTGATTTTTGTGAGTCTTTTACATCGCATACTGACTCTATTTGATTTCTGTGTGTCTTTTAATCAAGTAGTGACTAGATGATTTCTGTGCAACTTTTAGATCAATAAATTTAGTATGATCTCTGTGGGTTTGTATTGATCAAGTAGTGACTAGTTTACTTTCTGTTGGTGTTCTAGTTCAAGTACTGAATCTAATTAGATTTTTGAGGGTATTTTATATCAAGTGGTGACTGGTTTGATTTCTGTGGGTCTTTTGGATCAAGTAGGGACTCAAGTTAGGTTTCTGTGTGTCTTTTTGATCTGGTACTGACTCTGGTTTGATTTCTGTACGTCTATTCGATCAAGCAATGACTCTAGTTTGATTTATGTGGGTCTTTTAGATCCGGTAGTGACTAGTTTGATCTCTGTCTTTGTGATCAAGTAGTGACTAGTTTGATTTGACGAGTTTGATTTCAGTGGGTCGAAGTTTACACCAGGAAGTGAATCTAGTTTGATCTTTGAGGGTCATTTGGATCAGGTACGGACTCTGATTTGTGCGGGTCTTTTGGATTAAGTACTGACTAGTTTGATTTTTGTGATTCTTTTATATCACGTTGTGGCTCTATTTGATTTCTGTGGGTCTTTTAGATCAGCTTCTGACTCTAGTTTAATTACTGTGGGTCTCTTAGATCAACTAGTGACTCTAGATTGATTTCTGTAGATCTTTAAGATCAAGTAGGTTGATTTTTGTGCATTTGTATTCATCAAGTAGTGACTAGTTTAATTTCTGTGGGATTTTTACATCAAGTACTGAATTTAATTTGATTTTTGTGGGTAGTTTAGATCAAGTGTCATGACCAATTTAATTCCTGTGGGTCATTTAAATCAAATGGTGTCTCTAGTGTGATTCGTGGGTCTTTTAGATCAAGTAGTGACTCTAGTTTGATTTCTATGGGTCTGTTAGATCAAAAAGTGACTCTAGTTTGATTTCTGTGGGTCTGTTAGATCAAGTACTGACTCTAGTTTGATTTAGTGGGGCTTTTAGATGAACTAGTGAATCTAGTTTCATTTCTGTGGGTCATGTAGTGACTCTAGTTTGATTTCTGTGGGTCTATTAGATCAGGTAGTGTCTCTAGTTTGATTTCTGTGGGTCTGTTAGACCAAGTAGTGTCTCTAGTTTGATTTCTGTGGGTGTTTTAGATCATGTACTGACTCTAGTTCAATTTCTATGGGTCTTCTAGATCTAGTAGTGACTCTTGTTTGATTTCTGTGGGGCTTTTAGATCAAGTACTGACTCTAGTTTGATTTCTGTGGGTCTTTTAGATCTAGTAGTGACTCTAGTTTGATTTCTGTGGGTCTTTAGATCTAGTAGTGACTCTAGTTTGATTTCTGTGGGTCTTTTAGATCAAGTTGTGACTATTTTGATTTCTTTGGATCATTTAGATCAAGTAGTGACTCTAGTTTGATTTGTTTGGGTCTTTTAGATCAAGTGGTAACTGGTTTGATTTCTGTGGGTCTTTTAGATCACATAGTCACTCTAGTTTGATTTTTGTGGCTCTTTTAGATCAAGTAGTGAATCTAGTTTGATTTCTTTGGGTCTTTTAGATTAGGTAGTGACTCTAGCATGACTTCTATTAGATCAAGTAGAGACTGTAGTATGATTTGGGTGGATCTTTTTGATCTTGTAGTGGTTTGCATTCTGTGGGTCTTTTAGAACAGGTAGTGACTCTTGTTTGATTTCTGTGGGGCTTTTAGGTTAGGTAGTGGCCCTAGTTTGATTTCTGTAAGTCTATTAGATCATGTTAGTCAAGTTAGATCAGGCAATGACTGACGCTTGATTTGTGTGGGTCATTTAGATCAAATAGTGACAATGGTTTGATTTCTGTGGGACTTTTATATCATGTGGTGGCGTCTGTTGGATCTCTGTGGGTCTATTATATCATGTAGTGAGTCTAGTATGAATGCTGTGGGTCTTTTTTTACGTGGCAAAACCAGTTTGATTTCTGTGGATCTTTTTTCAAAAGTTGTGACTCTAGTTTGATTTATGTGGGTCTTTTAGATCAGGTAGTGACTAGTATGATTTCTGTTGGTCTTTTTGATCAAGTAGTGACTAGTTTGATTTCTGTGGGTCTTTTAGATCTTGTGTTGACTCTAATTTGCATTTAGACCGGATAGTGACACTAGTTGAATCTTTGACTCCAGCTTGATTTCTGTGGGTTTTTTAGATCAGGTAGTGACTAGTTTGATTTCTGTTGGTCTTTTTGATCAAGTAGTGACTAATTTTTATTCTGTAGGTCTTAGATCTTGTGGTGACTCTAATTTGATTTCTGTGGGTCGTTTAAACCAGGTAGTGACTCTAGTTTGATCTTTGAGGGTCTTTTAGATCAGGCAAGGACTCATGTTTGATTTCTGTGGGTCTTATGGATTAAGTAGTGCCTCTAGTTTGATTTTTTGTGAGTCTTTTATATCATATATTGATTTCTGTGGATCTTTTAGATCAAGTAGTAAATTTAGGTTGATTTCTGTGGGTTTGTATTGATCAAGTAGTGACTCGTTTAATTTCTGTGGGTGTTTTAGTTCAAGTACAGAATCTAATTTGATTTCTGTACGTTTTTTAGATCAAGCAATGACTCTAGTTTGATTTCTGTGGATCGTTTAGATCAAGTGGTGACTCCAGTTGGATTTCTGTGGGTCTATTAGATTACGTAGTGAGTCTAGTTTGATTTTTGTGGGTCTCTTGTACACGTAGCGACTCTACTGAGATTTCTGTGGGTCTTTACTCGAAGTTAGTGAGTCTAGTTTGATTTATGTGGGTCATTTAGATCAGGTAGTGACTCTAGTTTGATTTCTGTCAGTTTTTTGATCATGTAGTGACTAGTTTGACTTCTGTGGGTCATTTAGATCAGGTAGTGACTCTAGTTTGATTTCTGTCGGTTTTTTGATCATGTAGTGACTAGTTTGACTTCTGTGGGTCTTTTAGATCTAGTGGTGACTCTATTTGACTTCTGTGGGTTGTCCAGACCAGGTAGTGACTCTAGTTTTATCTGATCTAATTTGTTTCTATTGGTCATTTAGACCATGTAGTAAATCTAGTTTGATCATTGAAGGTTTTTAGATCAGGTCAGGACTCTAGTTTGATTTTTGTGGGTCTTTTTGATAAAGTAGTGCCTCTAGTTTGATTTCTGTGGGTCTTTTAATCAAATAGTGACTAGATTGATTTCTGCAGATCTTTTAGATCAAGTAGTGTATTTAGTTTGATTTTTGTGGGTTTGTATTGATCAAGTAGTGACTCTAGTTCAATTTCCGTGGGTGTTTTAGTTCAAGTACGGAATCTAATTTTATTTTTGTTGGTATTTGATTTTTGTGGGTATTTTAGATCAAGGGGTGATTGGTTTGATTTCTGTGGGTCTTTTGGATCAAGCAGGGACTTAAGTTAGATTTCTGAGGGTCTTTTTGATCAGGTACTGACTGGTTTGATTTCTGTGGGTCTTTTAAGATCAAGTAGTGACTCTTGTTTGATTTCTGTGGGTCGTTTAGATCAAGTGGTGACTCCAGTTTGATATCTGTGGGTCGTTTAGATCGAGTATTGACTCTAATTTGATTTCTGTGGGTCTTTTGGATCAAGTAGTGACTCTTGTTTGATTTTTGTGGGTCATTTAGATCAAATATAGAATCCAGTTCGATTTCTTTGGGTCTTTTGCAAGTAGTGACTAGTTTTATTTGTGTGGATCTTTCTGATCTAGCAGTGACTGGTTTGCATTCTGTGGGTCTTTTAGAACAGGTAGTGACTCTAGTTTGATTTGTGTGGCTTTTTAATCAGGTATTGACCCTACTTTGATTTCTGTAAGTCTTTTATATCAAGGTAGTGACTAGTTTCATTTTTGTGGGTATTTTAGATCAAGTTGTGACTCTAGTTTGATTTCTGTGCGTCTTATAGATCAAGTAGTTACTCTGATTTCTGTGGGAATTTTAGAACACGTAGTGAGTAGTTTGATTTCTGTGTGTCATTTAGATCAAGATGTGACTCTAGTTTGATTTCTGTGTGTCGTTTGATGAAATAGTGACTCTAGTTTGATTTCTGTGGGTCGTTTGATGAAATAGTGACTCTAGTTTGATTTCTGTGGGTCGTTTGATGAAGTAGTGACTCTAGTTTGATTTCTGTGGGTCGTTTGATGAAATAGTGGCTCTAGTTTGATTTCTGTGGGTCTTTTGATGAAATAGTGACTCTAGTTTGATTTCCGTGGGTCGTTTGATGAAATAGTGACTCTAGTTTGATTTCTGTGGATCGTTTGATGAAATAGTGACTCTAGTTTGATTTCTGTGGTTCGTTTGATGAAGTAGTGACTCTAGTTTGATTTCTGTGGGTCGTTTGATGAAATAGTGACTCTAGTTTGATTTCTGTGGGTCGTTTGATGAAATAGTGACTCTAGTTTGATTTCTGTGGGTCGTTTGATGAAATAGTGACTCTAGTTTGATTTCTGTGGGTCGTTTGATGAAATAGTGACTCTAATTTCATTTCTGTGGGTCATTTGATGAAATAGTGACTCTCGTTTGATTTCTGTGGGTTGTTTGATGAAACAGTGACTCTAGTTTGATTTCTGTGGGTCATTTGATGAAATAGTGACTTTAGTTTGATTTCTGTGGGGCTATTAGATCAGGTAGTGACCCTAGTTTGATTTCTGTAAGTCTTTCAGATCAAGTTAGCAACTCTAGTTTCATTTTTGTGGGTATTTTAGATCAAATAGTGACTCTACTTTGATTTGTGAGTCTTTTAGATCAGCTTCTGACTCTAGTTTAATTTCTGTGGGTTGTATAGATCAACTACTGACTCTAATTTGATTTCTGTAGGTCTTTCAAATCAAGTAGTGAATCTGGTTTGATTTCTGAGGGTCTGATAGATCAAGTAGTGACTAGTTTGATTTCTATGGGTCTTTTAGACCAGCTTCCGACACAAGTCTAATTTATGTTGGTCTTCTAGATCAACTAGTGACTCTAGTGTGATTTCGGTTGGTCTTGATGATCAAGTAGTGACATTAGTTTGATTTCTGAGGGTCTTCTAGACCAGGTAGTGACTCTAGTTTTATTTCTGTGCGTCTTTTAGATCATGTCGTTAATCCAGTTTGATTTCAGTGAGTCTTTTAGATCAGGTAGTGACTGTAGTTTGATTTATTTGGGTGTTTTAGATCAAGTAGTGTCTCTAGTTTCATCTCTGTGGGTCTTTTAGATCAGGTAGTGACTGTAGTTTGATTTATTTGGGTGTTTTAGATCAAGTAGTGTCTCTAGTTTCATCTCTGTGGGTCTTTTAGATCAGGTAGAGGCTTTAGTTTGATTTCTGTCGGTCTTTCAACTCAGGTAGGTACTCTGGTTTGATATCTGTGGGTCTTTAATCAAAGGTAGGGACTAGTTGGTTTCATGTGGGTCTTTTAGATCAGGTAGTGACTCTAGTTTGATTTCTGTCGGTCTTTTTGATCATGTAGTGACTAGTTTGTTTCAGCGGGTCATTTATAGTCTGGTTTGATCTTTGAGGGTCTTTCAGATCAGGTAAGGACACTAGTGGGTCTTTCAACTCAAGAAGTGACTCTAGTTTGATTTCTGTGGGACTTTTATATCAAGTATTAAATGTGATTTGATTTCTGTGAGTATTTGAGGTAAAGTAGTGACTCTAGCTTCATTTCTGTGGGTCTTTTGGATCAAGTAATGAATCTAGTTAGATTTCTTGGTATTTCTGATCAAGTAGTGACTCTAGTTTGATTTCTGTGCATCTTATAGATCAAGCAGTGCCTCTAGTTTGATTTCTGTGCGTCTTATAGATCAAGCAGTGACTAGTTAGATTTCTGTGAGTCTTTTAGATCAAGTAGTGACACTATTTTGATCTCTGTGGGTCTTTTAGATCAGATAGTGACTCTAGTTTGATAACTGTGGGTCTTTTAGATCAGTTAGAAAAAAAACTAGTTTGATTTCTGTGGGTCGTTTAGATCAAGTGGAGACAAGTTTGATTTCTGTGGGTCGTATAGATCAATTAGTGACTGTAGTCTGATTTCTGTGGGTCTAGTATGATTTCTGTGGGTCTTTGAGATCTGGTAGTAACTATAGTTTGATCTTTGTTTGGCTTTTAGATCAGTAAGTGACTTGTTTGATTTTTGTGGGTCTTTTAGATCAAGTAGTGACTCTAGTTTGATTTCTGTGGATCTTTTTGATCTAGTAGTGACTCTAGTTAGCATTCTGTGGGTCTTTTAGAACAGGTAGTGACTCTAGTTTGATTTCTGTGTGACTTTTAGATCAGTTAGTGACCCTAGTTTGATTTCTGTAAGTTATTTAGATCAAGTAGTGAGTCTTGTTTGATTTCTGTGCATATTTTAGATCAAGTACTGACTCTAGATTGATTTCTGTAGGTCTTTTAGATCAAGTAGTGACTAGTTTGATTTCTTAAGGTCTTTTTGATCAGGTAGTGACTAGTTTGATTTCTGTGTGGCTTTTAGATGAGGTAGTGACTTGATTTCTGTACGACTTTTAGATCAGGTAGTGACTCTATTTTGATTTCTGTGGGTCTTTTAGATCAAGTAGTGACTCTAGTTTGTTTATTGTTGTTTATATCAAGTAGTGAGTGACTCTAGTTTGATTTCTGTGAATCTTCATTGCCAGAAATTTCGGCCAGGAATGCAACAAGTAAATCAAAAACTTCTCTATCGAGAAAGTGATTGGTGGTATGTAGGATTGGTGGTGCAAAAAGCAAGGAAACAAGGTACAGTATGTTAAAGTGAGGTTTGGTAGGATCCTACAACTTACAGTCCTGAATTTGCAAATGAAGAAACCTATTTGCAAATGTAGGACTGTTATAGTTGTAGGATCCTACCAAACCTCACTTTAACATACTGTACCTTGTTTCCTTGCTTTTTGCACCACCAATCCTACATACCACCAATCACTTTCTTGATAGAGAAGTTTTTGATTTACTTGTTCCCCTAATTTTTTTTTCCCTTCCAGGAGTGTTCAGTCAATATAATATATGGCTTAATAGTGCACGGTATTCGTTGCAATGCATAGGACACTTAGATTACTCTTATTGGTATCGGGTAATCTGAGTATATAGGCCTCTTTTTAATTTTATTGATAGGTCTCTTTGGATACCTTAAACTCAGAGTTCTCCTTGTTAACGAGCCGCTTTCTTTGGCTTGGTCACCTTTGCTGAATTAGAACCGCCTGTTGTAAACGTATCTGCAGCTGTGTGCGTAGCCTGGCAACAGTAAATTAAGCGCGTGTGTGGCGTCATATTGCATACTGCTAGGCAACGAGAAATATCACCAATAATGAATTGCACCTGCTTGGGTCATTTCACGGCATTTCATCACCAACTAACAACTTTAGGCCTTATTTGTATGAAAGGGCACGTTTGGAAATTAAATGCAACTTTTTGAAGCTAATCTAGTCTTCTTACGACGTTCCTGTCGCGAGTTCTACGTGATGAACGGAAGAACGAAAAATTAAATGGCGGAATTTAGGCGCCTACTTGTCGCTCAAGGTAAACTGCACTGTTTAGCGAAGCTCACGTTATATGTGCACATCAGTCATGTTTGTGATGGATTATATACGAGCTGGGGAGTAAAGGCAACGCTTCGTTACCGTTTTAAAACGCTAGATCCAAAACCACGCCCACCTAAGCAAATCCGAAGGCAATCCTACATAGGACCCACTACCGTGGGTCCTGATATCAAAATTCTACTTTCACCTTTACAATTGTATTCGTTATATAAGATTTATCAAAACATAAAGACATCTAATTATTAATTCAAATTAATTAACGTTCTTTACGACAACTAATTTTATTTTTAGTACCTATATGAGCAGGGAGTTAATTATCTCTTTTAGTACAATGTTTTGTTTCGATTCCGCGTATTGATTGTTACGCATGCGCGTTGTGGCAGCATCATCGCGTTACAAAAAATGACTCTTACATCACTCCGATCCCCCAATTCATTTTGATAGTCTGGGGACCTGATACCTGACTTTCAGACGTGCAGCCCCACCTCCAATTTAAAAAATAAGTGATTGGTGTTTTTTGTTTACATTTCTTGAGTTCGAAGTTCTTTTCTTTATGATTCGTATGTGTAGGCTTGCCACCTCATGGTACTGGCCATCTTTGGCTGAAATAGATATACGGATGTAAGTGCTAGGTGCGCTTTCATTGGAAGAAGTCCTTCTGGCTGTACTTTGCGATCGGGCGATGGGGCTGAGAATTTGACCTCTGGAGTGGCCACCAAAAGGGTGGATTGTTCCACACGGATTAGACCCGACCTACATGTGTAGATCTCAAGATTCAAGCTGTGTCACTTCATGGGGTGGGTGGCTAAACATACAGGCGTGCTTTCTAGCTATGTCCCTATATTTTAGAGTATGTGCATATTGCATTAACACATATAGGCAGTTATTGGTATACTCTGATCGAAGCAGGTGTCAGCCTTGGTCCCATCTGAAGTCATTATCACAGTGCATGTATAACAGATGGTTTCATCCCAGAGTGCATAGCATTATACCTATTTTATCAGTAATATGCCATCAGCCACAGAGCAGATTGCCATAGTCTTGGGCGGGCTCGCAGTCAACTTATCTGCACCCCAACCGTTTGGGGGCAGTGCCAAATGGGGACCCTTCTTCCCAGCTTGTTTCTTGCTTGTCTTATACGTCATGGTTTTGGAAGTGGCTTCACTAGCAGCCAAACTTGGTCGAAGTTGGGTGCTAGCTCTAACAGTACAAATATCCAGCCGACAACAGCAAATTGCATGAATTCCTATAATGTATGACATCTATCCTGTTGCCAATCGCTACATCAAAGAACCACGTGGCTGAAAATAGCCGTGCACCCTAATTAAGAAACATATAGGAAGTGCATTGTGCAATTTTGTATAGGGGTGTTAGTTTAATCCCCGCTAGTATTGTTAGGAAGTGCTGGTATAGCCCTTGACCTTAATTCACACGGACTCTGTCGTGTGTATAAATATGGCATCGAATGTGTTTTCCTTGGTTTCATTTATTTTGTGTACCTTCTACCAAAGATAATATACAGAATTGTCTGAAACTTGCAGCGAGTGAATGCAAGCTGGTGCCGCGTGCGAGCATTATTGCCCCAGATCAGTTTTGGCTGCAAAAAGTGATCTGGGGTTACATTATGCATATATACATTGGTCCGGTTCAGGTTTGGCTGCAAAATATGATACACAATGTATACGGACTATATGTATTCAAATGACGTTTCATGCATGCCAATATCTGTCAGGATCGATACGACCTACAGAAGTGCTTTATATTGCAAAGAATTGTATGCAATCATTCAAATTGTATGTCATCAACTGGTATCGATAATTTGTACCCGGATCACTTTTTGCAGAGGCGGATAACATTTTGCAGCCGAAAGTGATCCGGCCGGAACAATTATTGCAATGCTGGATCCCTTTTTACCCGGATCAATTATTGCGTGACAGGCCTACTGGTCACAGTGGTTAGTGATGGCGCAAGTCCAAACGTGACATATTGGGCGTAGGCATCTCTATAAGCCTCTTTGGGTTTTTGAATTTGGGGAGCTACAGTACTTCAATTCCTATGTAATATGCATGACCTCTTGCTAGTGTTGGCAAGTTGCAGTCATTATGTCCAATCGTGGGATGTGTGTCATACTTATACTTAACTGTGCGTGCAGGACATTGGATGTCATGAAATCTGGGGTAGTATAACCCCACTTCGTGGTGTAGTTGCGGAAAGCTTTGGCAGCTGTTGAGTTGCATCAGGCAGCCTATGCAGGGCACAGTTTTCGCAATCAAAACTATCCATAAGACCACACCAAATTAATCTTTAGTTTCTGGTCCCCGCCCGCATCCATTTATTGGAAAACCTGTTTATTGTGACTATAATCATATCCATATACATAGTCATATTCAATAGTTTCTCACATGACCCGAGTGAACTCACTGTACACTGTAGACTTATTTTTTTTATCAAGCCTGAAGGAGATCTTTTCATACTAAACATAGGCCAGGCCACAAATGGTAACCAGTACATGGGAGCATTCTACGTCAATCACTTACATCTAACAGCATGAAAGGCACTCTAATGATAAGTAGGCCTTTAAGATTCTTGAGGGGCGGCACCATGGCACGCGGATCGCATTCGGGCTTCAGGTTCATCAAACCGTTGATCTGCCGGATCGACCCCCTGACCGCCTCGACCCGCTGGATCAAACTGACGACCATCTGCAATGGCGTCAACAAAGACAGGTGGACTTAGATAATTCAACTGAATGCTGCAATTTAAGTTAACAAGTATAGCTATGCCCATAGTAACAGTTTCAACAATTTGCTTCTGGGTAGGCTTACAGCCCCCCTCATACCCTCACTAGGGAGGAATGGGTACCGGTCCCGACCATGCCCTCTCAAGACCCGCTCGAGCCTTCCTAGAAGAATAGTAATGAAAAGGACAAATAAAACAAGCTGTATCATAGTACTGTTTTAGAATGTCTTAAAAGCAGGTGAAATAGAATCAATTTGATGTAGCAAGCTATAAATATAATGTGGAGGACCAGAAACTAAAGATTAGTTTGGTGTGGCCTAATCATACAATTGTGCATTTACAACATGTACAATGAATAAATAATTACCCAGTTACCATTACCCTATGGGGTCGGTGTGGGACTTGGTTTTGCCTCGGCTCCACTTGGGCAGGGATCCACCCACCTCTCTTGGCATGCAAGGAGGCAGGATCCTCACACACCCCCCTTCTGCCCCGCTCAGGCTAGGGAAACCTCACACCCACCAAAAGTTATAGTGGTATCAACACCCAGACCCACAATATCTACGTTTCCCCGCGTATAATTAATGAATTGTTTTAACTAAACTTGAAAACTGTGAACATTAAAAATCCTATTCCGGTGTGATAAATGACACACCAGCAAAACTGATATCAGACATTAGCTCTACTTAGAAGTAAAAAAACAGTTGATTAGTGACTGATCCTATGAAATAATCAGTCTATTTAGTATTATTAGAAAAACTTGATTCAGTTATAGCAGGTATCGTCAGACTATATATAAATCATACACATGCAAGTTCAATATCATATAAAAGTACACAAAATGCTAACGACACATACATGTAGTTTGACAGATTAATAACGCGTTACAGTATAGGAGAAATGAAACAAATAGCTATAGACTACTTAGTAACCCTATATCCTACATCATGCACTTTGCCGACATATATATACTAAAGATGACAATGAAGTAATTATAATAGAACACAATTTTAATTTTCAATCACACAGTGATTTTAACAAAGGATTTTAAAATCATTTATAGAATCAATACTTCATTCGACGCGTCCTGTGCTGCTAACAATACAGTGTTGTTGAAACACATCCATATTGTCTATTTGCATCCGTGTGTACACCTGTACACATATTGGGAAATATGTGTACAGGTGTGCACAAATACTTATCCTACCTTATCTTTTTAAGTAATCACATTTGTCACCTAAAAATTTACATATGAGTACACAAGAGATTATTTATTGACGGTCAATAATAATTCAAATTATTTGATTGTTATCTGACAAATAAACCACATTAGAAAAGCAAAGAAAACAGCGCATGTGACTGGTTATTATTGAGAGAAGAAGTGTACCTGTACGCAGAGCAAGAGGAGGTATACGTGTGCACAGAGCAAGAGAATGTGTGGACAGTGGAGGTGCGAGCACTGAAGGCTCGAATAGTGGAGGTACAAATGGTGGAGGCGCGAATAGAGGAGGCTTGATGGTGCAAATGGTGAAGGCACGAGTAGGTGCGAATATTGGACGCGCGAATAGCGGAGGCGCGAGCACTGAAGGCTCGAATAGTGGAGGTGCAAATGGTGGAGGCGCGAGTAGAGGAGGTGAAAATGTGGACGCGCGAATAGTGGAGGTGTAAATGGTGGACGCGCGAATAGAGGAGGCGCGAGCACATAAGGCTTGAATAGTGGAGGTGCAAATGGTGGAGGCGCGAGTAGAGGAGGTGCGAGTGTGGACGCGCAAATAGAGGAGGCGCGAGCACTCAAGGCTCGAATAGTGGAGGCACGAGCACTCAAGGCTCGAATAGTGAAGGCACAAATGGTAGTGGAGGCATGGGTAGAGGAAGTGAAATAGAGGTAGAGGAAGTGCAATCAGAGGTAGATGAAGTGCAAGTACACGTACAGGAGGTGCAAGTAGAGGTAGTGGAGGTGCTCACAACCTGATTCGTCGAAGAAATAACTTATAGTTCATTAGTTATGTGTACTAAATCACAAAAGTCTTCATAATTAATATCCGGTATGAAATGTGCGGTTGTTTATAATGACAAACTACTGACTCGCTTTTGCTGAAATGCCGTACCAACCATAGCCTCACTGGAACTACGTGCCGCATGCCACTCAGTCTATCGAACACTGTTACAGTGTTGTTTTCTAGTCCTATAAATGAGTACAAGTACATATGTGTAAAATGGCGTATGCAGGATGTTGATAAGGGGATGGTACGAGAGACTCCCTAGGAAGTGCTGCCATGCCAATCGCCATATAAGAGCTATAATATATACAAGATATAAAAAACATTCTGTCTGAGAAAGTTGGTTGGATATAGGATTTGAAGGCAATAGTGGTGTAAAAAGGAAGGGAACAAGGGATCAACAATGATACGAATTTTTTTTATTTAGCACTTTTGTAATACATACATTTTACGGTGCTAAATATAGGACTTTAAAAAAAAATTTGTATCATTGTCGATCCCTTGTTCCCTTCCTTTTTACAACACCATTGCCTTAAAATCCTATATCCAACCACCTTTCTCAGAAAGAATGTTTTTTAAAATCTTGTTTCCTTCTTTTTTTTTACATTGGGTTGCCTTAATATAACCAGGTACCAGTATGACATTGTGTACCTGCCCTCTAGTACAGGCAAGTGCATTCATCAGAACCTGTACTTGTATGTACATTTATGTAACTCAGAAATGTGATAGACACTTGTTTGGGCGATGGGCCATTAGTGGTAGAGAGAAAAGGATCAGTCATTTATACCAGCTGTGCAGAAGTACCCACCAAAATGCTATGCATACCCATGTCCAGCTGTAGCAACACTGAACATGTCACTGCCTAGCAACATCATGATTTGTGGTTTGTTTCTGACTATATGGAAGCAAACAACATCAAACTTCTGGGGTTACCTTCTTTGTGATTTGATTCAATTGCCATTGAGGATAGGTCCCCCATATATCAGACACAAGTAAATAAAAAACATTCTCTATGAAAAAGTTGGTGGCATATAGGATTTGAAGGCAATGGTGGTGTAAAAAAGAAGGAAACAAGGGTCTAATAATAAGGGTAAATGGAATAGTCCTATATTCAGCACATTTCTACATGTAGGATATATGTGGATATATATGTGGATATATATGTGAATAGGACTATTCCATTTACCCTTATTATTAGACCCTTGTTTCCTTCCTTTTTACACCACCATTGCCTTCAAATCCTATATGCCACCAACTTTCTCATAGAGAATGTTTTTTATTTACTTGTTTCATTAATTTTTTTTCATGCCCGATTATTAGTCTTGGCCCCAGACCCGTTCACAGCAGCGGATGGATTACATCACCGCTACACGACTATCTGCACGTGCATCGCTCTGACGTTGACCATGACGACTGGCTTGTTTTTCAAATTTTGGTAACATACTAGAAGCTATAGCAACCAATAAATTTAACGAGTACATAACCCCCTCACGATTAAATGGAATAGAAGATTTTAACAATGAAGTGTAGTGCAACATAACTGATAGCTATACAGGGTAATGCTGTGCGATGTGCTTCAGTATATTCCCAAATGGTATGGGCCCTCCAAATCTTTTCCTCCACATAAATTCATGAAGATAGGTCTCAAATAGAGCAGAGTTCATCACTTTCTCCTCTCGCATCATCCGCTTGCAGCAGCTCCACATACCCTCCACACTTTGGGTATGTGCTCCAGTGGTGGGGTCAACAAAATGGAGCGAGTGGTTGACAGTCAGATGTGTGTTGCCTGTTGTAGCTGTCAGCTGGCTGTAGGAGCTCCACTCATCACTCAGCACTATACTTCCTGACCTCGCATGTTGGGAAATAAGGGAAGCAAGGTTGCAGCTCTCGCTTCTCCACCTCCACCAAAAAGCACTCTTTGCTGCCTCTCTCAATCCCACCAAACACCCAGTGTCCATCCATAATTCTGCCACGGTTGTACTTTCTCTTCCCGAATTTACTTTCATCAATTTTAACTTCAATCCCTGGCCCGCCAATCACAGCAGGATGAGCCAGAAAGTACTCCACACAAATATTGCGTACAAAGTTGTACCAGTCCACAGCGGTAATTTATATTGGCTGCATGCACAATCAAATAGGACAAAGCCCCAAGTGTGGCCAACAATGATGATACTGGTTTTATTTATTGAGGTCAGCTGAGTGTAGAGCTGTCATTTTGTTATGGCATAGTAGCTTGGGAAGGCCTGGGGAGGAGGGCCAGGGATGAGGGCCTGGGGAGGAGGTCCAGGGGAGGGAGAAAAGACAATTCCTAAATCTAATTTGCTCTGTCACAACTAGGATGAGTAGTGTTCAGTTGTACACTAGAACATTGTTTTGACCTTTTTATTACATACCCCATAGTGATTGGATTCCAAAGCCCAGAGTGGGGGGCTGGGGGGGCCTCTTTTGGTCCAGAAAACAATACAGATGCATGGTCCCACTACTGCCTCTCTATGTCAAGCAGACGCCACTTTTAAAAGTTCCTGTATTCCTGCTGAAAGCCTATGTTTTACAAATATGGAAATCGATCGATTCCAATAATTTACAGTTGTACATACATGCTGCCACATACATCACACAGTGCGATGTACCTGCAGATAGTAGGGACGGAATCGCCCATGCACCTTAACAAGCGGGACAGTCTCATAATCACACCTATAGGTGGCACAGCTTGTTAATTACTTGTTAATTGATTTAGATTAATATTAAGAAGGGGGGGTCCCTAAACGAAAGTACAACCCAAAGTTAGTTCGCTTAGTGCATTTCGAACCAGCTGGTTTCTTGCATCAATCTCTCTGAGCTGATGTTGCCGCGATCGCACTTAGGCCTACTTAATTACTAGTATTTTCAAAACTTGTGATGGTGAAATGGAGGTTGCATGGCTGGTGGTGCGTAAACACCTGTGGTTCTGCTCTTTTGGCATCAAGTGTGATGTGTACATCTGTTGACTAGGTAGACCTCAGCGTGGCCACGCTAACTTAGGTCGGGACATGCCCAACTAGGTATGTGGTTAGGCCAAGCGATTTAGGCCTATGTAGGTAGCTGTGGTTGTGTGCTGAGTGCATCTGGTGTGATGTGGGTAGCTGTGGATGCATGCTGAGGTACTGATCTGGTGTAATGTGGGTAGTTGTAGGAGGGTGTCTGGTGTGATGGGGGTAAGTGTGTTTGTGTGCTGAAGGCATCTGGTGTGATGGGGGTAGGTGTGTTTGTGTGCTGAGGGTATCTGGTGTGATGTGGGTAGCTGTAGGAGGGTCTCTGGTGTGATGTGTACATTTAGGTGGCTCAGTAAGCAGAAAACCTGAATAACCTAGGTATTTGGCTGGCAAATTGTCAAAACCTATTCGTAAAAATCGATTTCCTTTTTTCAAGTATTCGTAAAAATCGATTTTCAGATCCAGAAAAACCTGAAAAATCAATTTGTGTTTTCAAAGTATTCGTAAAAATCGATTTTCATTATTCAGGGGAGGTTACACACCCTAACTCCACATAGTTTGTAACACATACTGCATTCACTCAAAGAATGAGAATATCTGTGCATTTGCTGCATTCATTGATACCTGCATTGCAACACATTCATACCTACAATACATTCAAATATACCTTCTTACATTATGATGTATTGACAGCCGTAACAGACATACTGCATTCACACATACAGTGCATTCGAATATAGGTGTATTCATATATTGTAACAGCGACATAAACGTACATACTGCATTCACACATATAGTGCATTCAAATTTGATGCTGTCAAAGCGTTAGCACATGTACTGCATTCAGACATACTGCATTGATGCATACAATGCACTCAGTTATACGTGCATATACTGCATTCTTGTATATATATATGTTATTAGAGAATCATTCGATGATGTCGGTATCTACAGTATTAACACATACATGTATACAGCATTCACACATGCGTTTGCTGCATTCATCGAGAGTTACGTTTAACCCTCAAATAGGATTTGACCCCGATTATGAATTTCATTACAAAACCGCGACCCGCTTCTAACCGACACGAGCTGATGGCTTAGCTGGTTGTTGTTATCGTACATGAAGGCAACAACGAGCAGTTTCGTGTTTGTTTGAAGTCACAAAACCGCGTAGTTGAAGAGAACAAAACACTTTTCGAAACTCGTACCCAGGCCTACGTATTTCTCGTTCGTGTTGTTGTTCTTGACCACTCATAACTTGGGATAGGAACACTTAAGAAATGAAAATCACACCAATAGCTTCAAAATTCTTTGCCATTCTCGCTTTTGTGGTCAAAACGTGCCGAGGCTACATTGTATAAATCAGTGGTTGTGTTAGCAAATCACATATATTTAAGCATCGTGTATCTGACAGCCAGTGACAGGACTCAAAATGATCAGATAGTTTAAAACTTGGTCATATTTTGCTCAAGTAGTTGTATACATGTAATCCAATGTGTACGGTCTGGGCACTACACTTATTAATGGTATGAAACATATCTACATGTATACTGTTTACAAGTTGAGTTGACACAGATCACTTTAATTTACAGAACACTGTAATAAGGGAAGAGATGGTGGACACACCTGTTGCTGTCATATCAAAAGAGCCGGAGAGAGTAAATGTTTCACTGGTATCAGTATTAAAACTGAGTATAAAGGACTGAACAATATGTATCATCCAAGGCTGCATTATTTCTGGTTATGATATACATGATTACTATGTTCATGACATATATACCAAGTTCAGATCGTAGCTTAGTTGATCCGTGTTTCTCTATGGTATGATTTAGTGGTCCTTGTTGTATTTTTAAACGCAAAGTACTCTCTTTGGGGTATATATTATTAATAGTGACTGTTGCTAAGTGAAAATATTTAGAGGTATTGTGACTATTGAAAGCATCCAGCATGAATAAAAAAGCAATGAAACAAGTAAATAAAAACCTTCTCTATGAGAAAATTGGTGGTATACAGGATTTGAAGGCAATAGTGGTGTAAAAAGCAGGGAAACAAGGGTTCAACGATATGGAACATCGAAACAGTCCTATATTTAGCACACGCATGCACAATGTAGTGTTCCACAATGTGTGCCTGCTAAAAATAGGACTACTTCGTTTTCCTTATCATTCAACCCATTTTTACACCACTATTGCCTTCAAATCCTATATACCACCAACGTTCTCATAGAGAATGTTTTTATATACTTGTTAAATACTTGCATTTTCGTACACTGCATTCCAGCATTATTTGACAGCATCTGCTATTAGCGTTGTTGATTGACAAAGTCAGTAATTGTTGCGAAGAGCAACATAGAATTGCTTTCTTTGCTGTTCTGACTGCTCGTTGATAAGGATCGATGAGAGATTTACATTGTTCCAGATTGATTTTTGCATATCATACACAAAAATCACGTTCAATGGCTGCAAAGAATTCTTCCGCCGTTAATTGCCAGTAATGTTTTAAATAATATACGATAGTCTCCGTGATTACGGCCTTGGTTTAGGTAAGGGCTAAGGATAAGAAGAAAGAGGGAGAAAAAATTTCACAACATCACAGCAAAATACCATCCAAAAAGCCAGCCTAACAAACCACCATCCTTAACAAACCACTGTCCCAAATAGCCGTGACTTTGGAAGGGGGGGGGGGGGGGGGGGCTTGTTCTAAAATTCACCACCAACCACCACCCAAGAGGCCAGATGCCTGCTATTGCATCTGGTACCTCTATCGTACAGCTGGGGTGACCAGCCGGCCGGGGTTTATGTAAGGGCTTTGGTTAGGAAAGGAATGAGGTCTACACCATAAACACAAACCACCACCCAAGAGGCCAGATGCCTGTTATTGTATCTGCAGGGCCGTCGCCGCCGGTCCGGTTGCACGGTTTTAACCGGACCACTTTTTCTCCCTGCTGCCTCGGTCTCGGACCCATTTTATTACATCATTGTATGTTCTTGCACTATGTCACGTCCGTTACATGTTCATCGTTACGATATTGATCTACATGTACATGCATCACCCATGACTTTACATACTACTACATGTGGCGACCAATGTCTGATCCATTACAGGACCTATCAGCATGTTATTAGCTACAAAGTTACTAAACTAACAGTTCCATTAAAATGGCTACTATTGCCGATGTGCGAGAGTCGATTCCCAGCCTGCCTGATGAGCCCCACCATCCTAAACGCTTTGCTTTTCCGAAGCGAAGCTTTGGAAAGACAAAACCTGTTTTTTGTTCAGCAAAGAGCCAGTGGTTCGATACTTGGCCTTTCCTCCATTACGATGAAGGACAGGATGTGATGTTCTGCCACACTTGCATCACTGCTAGGCAGAATTAAGTCAAGTAAAAACGCTGCCACTGCATTTGTAAGTGTACTAACTATATGAGCATAGCAATATGACCATGCTTAGTGAGTGACAATCCTTTTTGTGTCTCAGGTCACTACAGGATTTTGTAACTTGAAAGATGCCACTCTTACTTTCAGTAAGCATCTTCAGTCAAAGTCTCACATTGATGCAGTTGAAGCCATTATTACACTTCCAAAACAAACAAAGGATGTTGGTGTGCAGCTTAGTTTCGCTCACAAAGCAGAGGAGGTAAGGGACATGTTGCAGATGATTCTGTCAAGTGTTCGCTTCCTTGCCAAGCAAGGACTGGCCCTTCGTGGTGATGGCAGTGATGTGTCCTCTAACCTCACTCAACTTCTTAATGTGAGAGCTGAAGACAATCCAAAAATACTACCATGGATTACCAAGAAGGCTTGCAAGCATATGGTCATCCTGATAATCATAATGAGATGCTAGAGCTTATGGCTCATCAAGTGCTGAGAAGAATTCTAGATGATGCACACACCTCTCCTTTCCTTGCTGTGATGGTAGATGAAACTAGGGATCAATCAAACAAGGAGCAGCTGACCTTAGTTCTGAGATGGATTAGTGATGACTTCACTGTTTCAAAAGAGTTTGTAGGGTATACTACCTGTCAGTGATAGATGCTCAGAGCATTGTGGATGCCATAAAAGATGCCTTTTTGCGGTTCCAGATACCTTTCACAAAACTTTATGGTCAGTGCTATGATGGATGTAGCACCATGGCTGGAGCAAGAGCTGGTATAGCTGTAAAGATCCAGGAATTGCTTGGAGCCTCAAGCTGTGTTCACACATTGCTATGGTCATGCACCCAACCTAGCTGTGAGCGATACAATCACAAACTTACCTAGGATGAAGGACTGTCTGGACACCTGTTACGAAATAGTGAAGCTGATTACGTTCTCACCAAAACAAGAGGCCATTCTGTTTCAACTCAAAGAAGAGATGGGGTAGTGATACTCCAGGTGTTAGAACCCTATGCCCAACAAGGTGGACTGTTCGTGCTGAATCACTACATAGTATTCTTGCCAACTATGAGCACATTCTGCTGCTGTGGGAGACTGGGGTGCATGAAACATCTAACACAGAGATGAAGGCAAGAATTCGTGGGGAGTGGAGTCAAATGCAGTCCTCTAACTTTCTTTTCTGAATTGTCTTGTCTGAGATGGTAATGCGGCATACTGACAAGCTTAGTCAAACACTACAACAGCCAAAGCTATCCAGTGTTGAAGGGCATGATATAGCAATGCTAACTGTAAAAACCCTTGAAGGTTTGTGAACAGAAAATGACTTTCAGCTGTTTTGGCAGATGATTGAAAAATTGAGGATCCGGTTTGATATTGATGAGCCATTGCTACCAAGGAAGTGAAAGGTACCACAGCGGTTTGAGGCAGGCATTGCTCCAGCTGAGTTTGCTACATCTCCTAAGGATGAATACCGTCGGGCGTTTTTTGAATGTTTTGACCTTGCAGTGATGAGCATCCGCCACAGATTTGACCAAAAAGGCTTCAAAACCTTCTCGAATGTGGTGCAAATATTGTTTAAGGCATGCAAAGGGCAGAATTATGCAGAGGAGCATGATTTTGTGTGCAACTTTTTCTACAAATGATTTCAACAAAGTTGAGTATGCGGCTGAATTCTTAACCCGACATACACTTTATGTTTCAGAAATAGCTGCAGATGAGGAGCCATCTAGCACTGTTAGCACTTAGCACAATGCAGCGAAAGCTGCTTGGCGCTGTTGTGAGGCTGTTTCAGCTATTAGTCATCCTCCCAGCAATGAATGCCACATCAGAGCGATCATTCAGTGCATTGCGCCGGTAGAATTAAATTGCATCTGAGGAGTACAATGTCTCAGGCCAGGTTATACCACCTAATGATACTGCATTATCATCAAAAAATGACGGACAGACTTGATATGAAGTGTACTACCAAAGAATACATATTGAAGAACAAATCAAGAAGAAGCACGTTTGCTACCTTTCCCCTACAATCTTTCTATATATAGCTATAGTTTACACACGCACCTGTATATAGTTCTTACACACTGCACTATACCCCCTATAATTGTGGCTGTGGCACACTTTCTTCGTAAAATAACTACGACGCCGGCGTAGTAGGGGATCCAGGTCGTAAAATTAGATCACAGCTATAGCACATGTATCAGTAGATACATGCGCTATGCATTGCGTGAAGAAAAGTTGTTTTTACGTCGCATGCATTTGTTTCATTGATGACAGAGAAAAAAGTAGGACCATATAAAAAGGCAAAATTAAAAATATGGCTCTGTGTCTCAGCGTCGTAATTTCTAAATGAATAGACGGTGAGTTCAGTTAACAATACCGCACTGGACTGTGGATATATGCATGCAGTGTGCATCTTCCTACCAAGCGAGCCTTATGAATGATATCTATAGTTTGGGGGATGCCGGGTTTAGCGCGACATGCCCCGCTGCAGGACGTTGAGGCACGCCCTACTGCAGGGTGTGTATGGGTGGACCCGCGAGACCCTGCGCTGCGTTCGCAGGTCCGATCATCAAAGGTCGGCGAAGGTGACCCCCGTACACACCCCCAAATGTATAGGTAGGTGATGAATAGGCGAGGTTAAAAGTGTACGGGTTGAACGCATGACGGTGCATGAGGCCCTATTTGATCATCGTAGGTCACACTCTTGCGAGTGGAGCGATGACGCTACGTGTGTGCGCACATGTATGGTGTTGATGACAAACAAGTCTGTGTTAATATAGTTGTAGCTTTTGCTATAATGCATGTATATATGCAATCTATCATACATACATACAAGCAAGTAAATTGAAGCAGCTAGCTGGGCTAGCTTTGGTTTCCATTGCGCGGATAAGGATGGGTGGGCGTGGCTCGCGATCGGCAGGACCCGTAGGTTGTAGCGGGGTGGTTGCCAGAGCAGTTGGAGCAGGCGTGCCGGAATTTGCATGAAGCGGTGAAACACCGCTCCTGGTTGAACCGGCGGCATATCTCTTGGTCATTGTGTCAAGAGGAAGGTGCCTCGGGCTGACCTAAGAGTAGGTGAGGAGCGTCTGGGCAGGCGTCATAACCATGGTGCTCACCGAGGCAGACCTTGCAACGAGCAACGGGCTTAGCCCTACCACAAAAAGGGCCTCATTGTATAAGTTTTGGTCCTCTATGGCCCAGCTGAGACTGCGGGTCGCTGCAGCCTGTCTGCGGTACAGGCGGTTGTAATCGCCGCCGAATGTGCGTGCGCAACGCACAATGCGCCTGACTTGCAAGCGTGTTGGCACTGTGCCTTGGTGCGCGTCAGAAAATGTTGGGAGCTCGAGTGACTGCTGCCCTGATGCTGCATTTGAGCCTGCGCGGAGGTACATGTACAGAATATGTAATTTGGCTATAGCTCTGAATTAGTGGGCGGGGGCGGAGGTGCAGCTATGTCAATTAACTTGGCACGATATGATTAATGCGCACGCGAGCATTCGCGCCGTACTGACACAAATACACCCCGGACCATGCACGTGCACAAGGCGATTGGGCAGAAGGAAACACGTTAACACAAGTGCAACTGCTACATGAGCATGCTGAGTTGGAACTATTAGGGCTGCAGCGGCCGTGGTGTTGGTGCGAGCGCGGCTCCCTATGCCAATAGATGCGCGTGTTTAAATGCTGTCGCGGGTGCAGCGGCCGTGGCGTTCCAGCTTGCGGTGGCGGAGCGCGGCTCCCTGTATAAATTGAAGTACACATTTAAAACGCGGGTTGGGCCCTGTCGCGGGGCACAGCTGCCGTGGCGTTCCAGCTTGCAGTGGCGGAGCGCGGCTCCCTGTATAAATTGAAGTACACATTTAAAATGCGTGTTGGGCCCTGTCGCGGGGCACAGTTGCCGTGCGTTGCCGGCTTGCGGTGATGGAGCGCGGCTCCCTATAGCAATGAAAGAGCACATTTAGAATGCGGGTTGGGCCCTGTCGCGGGCGCACCTTGCGGTGACGAAACATGGTCCCCCGACGACATGCAAGGCAGATGCGCAAATATAACGTGTACGCTTCAGGCTCCGAGTTGGGTAGCGAACGTGGCGGTCGCTCCCTATGCTTAAGCGGAATAACAAGCAACTCACTGTCCGATGGGAGCTGCGACGACGTTCCAGCTAGGCCCGTGGGCAGCAGATGCTGGGACAGCCAGGCCATCTGCTCTGGTGAAAAGGGAGCCAGTTGACCGTCGAGGTTCATTTGGCGTTAACGTTGAGAACCCTAACGTCGGTAGTGGGCCGCGTGCTTAGACTGCCGAACCGTTGGGCGCATGCGCGTATAAAGTGCTCTGTTAACTACGGTTAACTACCTTAACCTTCATTTATAAAGTAATACGTACTATATTTTCTAGTACCTCCATCGTACAGCTAGGATGACCATCTGGCCTGGGTTTAGGTAAGGTCATACAATGGTTAGAAAGAGGGAGAAAGAGTTCCACAACACCACAGCAAAATGCCATCCAAAAAGCCAGCCTAAAAAAACTCCCTCCTTCACAAAACACTCACTCAAAGGCCAGGGCCTATTCTTTTAGGGGAACGGGTGCTTGTTCTAAAATTCACCACAAACCGCCACCCAAGAGGCCAGATGCCTGTTATAGAACCTGGTACCTCCATCGTACAGCTGGGGTGCCCACCCGGCCAGGGTTTAGGTAAGCGCTTAGAATAAGAAGAAAGAGGGAGAAAGAGCTTCTCAACATTACAGCAAAATACCATCCAAAAAGCCAGCTTATCAAACCATCATCCTTAATAAACCAATATCCTAAATAGCCATGACTTTGGAAGGGAGGAGGGAGGCTTGTTCTAACATTCACCACAAACCACCACCTAAGAGGCCAGATGCCTGTCACCCCATCTGGTACCCCCATCATACAGCTGGGGTGACCAGCCAGCCGGGGTTTAGGTAAGGGCTTAGAATAGGAAGAAAGAGAAAGAGTTTCACAACATCACAGCAAAATACAATCCAAAAACCCAGCCTAACAGACCCCCATCCTTAACCCACCACTATCGCAAAGCCAGCCTAACAGACCCCCATCCTTTACACACCACTATCCCAAATAGCCATGACTTTGGAGGATGGAGGGGGAGGGGGGGGCCTGTTCTAACCTTCACCACAAACCACCACCCAAGAGGCCAGATGCCTGTTATAGCATCTGGTACCTCCATCGTACAGCTGGGGTGACCAGCAGGCCGGGGTTTAGGTAAGGGCTTTGGTTAGGAAAGGAATGAGGCCTACACCATAAACACAAACCACCACCCAATAGGCCAGATGCCTGTTATAGAACCTGGTACCTCCATCGCACAGCTGGGGTGACCACCCGGCCAGGGTTTAGGTAAGCGCTTAGAATAAGAAGAAAGAGGGAGAAAGAGCTTCTCAACATTACAGCAAAATACCATCCAAAGAGCCAGCTTATCAAACCATCATCCTTAATAAACCACTATCCTAAATAGCCATGACTTTGGAAGGAAGGAGGGACGCTTGTTCTAGCATTCACCACAAACCACCACTCAAGAGGCCAGATGCCTGTTACAGCATACGGTACCTTCATCGTACAGCTCCATCGTACAGCTGGGGTGACCACCCGGGCGGGGTTTAGGTAAGGGCTTAGAATAAGAAGAAAGAGGGAGAAAAAGTTTCACAACACCACAACCAAATACCATCCAAAAAGCCAGCCTAACAAACCGCAATCCTTAATAAACCAATATCCTAAATAGCCATGACATTGGAAGGGAGGAGGGAGGCTTGTTCTAACATTCACCACAAACCACCACCCAAGAGGCCAGATGCCTGTCACACCATCTGGTACCCCCATCATACAGCTGGGGTGACCAGCCAGCTGGGGTTTAGGTAAGGGCTTAGAATAGGAAGAAAGAAAGAGAAAGAGTTTCACAACATCACAGCAAAATACAATCCAAAAAGCCAGCCTAACAGACCCCCATCCTTAACCCACACCTATCCCAAAGCCAGCCTAACAGACCCCCATCCTTAACACACCACTATCCCAAATAGCCATGACTTTGGAGGGTGGAGGGGGAGGGGGGGCCTGTTCTAACATTCACCACAAACCACCACCCAAGAGGCCAGATGCCTGTTATAGCATATGGTACCGCCATCGTACAGCTGGGGTGACCAGCAGGCCAGGGTTTAGGTAAGGGCTTTGGTTAGGAAAGGAATGAGGCCTACACCATAAACACAAACCACCACCCAAGAGGCCAGATGCCTGTTATTGCATCTGGTACCTCCATCGTACAGCTGGGGTGACCAGCCGGCCGGGGTTTAGGTAAGGTCATACAATGGTAAGAAAGAGGGAAAAAGAGTTCCACAACACCACAGCAAAATGACATCCGAAAAGCCAGTCAAAAAAAACGCCATCCTTCACAAACACTCACTCAAAAGGCCAGGGCCTATTTTTTTAGGGGAATGGGTGCTTAAATACACCACACACTGCCACCCAAGAGGCCAGATGCCTGTTATAGCATCTGGTACCTCCATCATACAGCTCCATCGTACAGCTGGGGTGACCACCCGGCCGGGGTTTAGGTAAGGGCTTAGAATAAGAAGAAAAAGGGAGAAAGAGTATCCCAACATCACAGCAAAATACCATCCAAAAAGCCAGCCTATCAAACCACCATCCTTAAAAACCACTATCCTAAAAAGCCATGACTTCGGATGGGTGGAGGGAGCCTTGTGCTAACATTCACCACAAACCACCACCCACGAGGCCAGATGCCTGATATTGCATCTGGTACCTCCATCGTACAGCTGGGGTGACCAGCAGGCCAGGGTTTAGGTAAGGGCTTTGGTTAGTAAAGGAATGAGGTCTACACCATAAACACAAACCACCACCCAAGAGGCCAGATGCCTGTTATCGCATCTGGTACCTCCATCGTACAGCTGGGGTGACCAGCCGGCCGGGGTTTAGGTAAGGGCTTAGAATAGGAAGAAAGCGTGAGAAACAGTTTCACAACATCGCATCAAAATACCATCCTAAAAGCCAGCCTAACAAACCATCAACCTTCACACACCACTATCCCAAATAGCCATGACTTTGGAGGGAGGAGGGGGGGGGGGGGGGCATGTTCTGACATTCACCACAAACCACCACCCAAGAGGCCAGAGGCCTGTTATTACATAGATCTGGTACCTCCATCGTACAGCTGGGGTGACCAGCCGGCCGGGTCTAGGTAAGGTCATACAATGGTAAGAAAGTGGGAGAAAGAGTTCCACAACACCACAGCAAAATGCCATCCAAAAAGCCAGCCTAAAACAACGCGATCCTTCACAAAACAATCACTCAAAAGCCAAGGGCCTATATTTTTAGGAGAATGAATGCTTGCTCTAAAATTAATCACAAACCGCCACCCAAGAGTCCAGATGCCTGTTATAGCATCTGGTACCTCCATCGTACAGCTGGGGTGACCACCCGGCCGGGGTTTAGGTAAGGGCTTATAATAGGAAGAAAGAGTGAGAAAGAGTTTCACAACATCGCATCAAACCTAAAAGCCAGCCTAACAAACCATCATCCTTCACACACCACTATCCCAAATAGCCATGACTTTGGAGGGAGGAGGGGGGGGGGAGAGCTTGTTCTGACATTCACCACAAACCAACACCCAAGAGGCCAGATGCCTGTTATTACATCTGGTACCTCCATCGTACAGCTGGGGTGACCAGCCGGCCGGGGTTTAGGTAAGGGCATTTGTTAGGAAAGGAATGAGGTCTACACCATAAACACAAACTACCACCCAAGAGGCCAGATGCCTGTTATTGCATCTGGTACCACCATCGCACAGTTGGGGTGACCAGCCGGCTGGGGTTTAGGTAAGTTTGTATGGTGCGCGAAGCGCGCAGTACGGCGCCGAAGGCGCCGCGTCCGCGAAGTGAACTCGGGACGAGGCCGTTCAATTTTTTTATTTTGACAGGCTTCCTCATTGGAGGGTGTGCGTGTAATTTGACACCGGATTCGTTCTCCGGGTGGATAGTTGGGTCCACCCGCGCGCTCTCCCTACCTTCCCTCTCTCCTAACATACACCTGCTTCGCAGTCTTAGAGTAGGCAAGTTAGTGTGGCGCGCGAAGTGCGTAGTATGGCGCCGAAGGCGCCTCGTCTGCGAAGCGGACTGCAGACGAGGCGGTGTTTTTCTCAATGCAGAGTGTCCGGACAGCACCGCGGGTGCAATTTGACCCCGGATTCGGAGTCGGCATCGGCGACGCTTCGCGCCTTGTAGCCCTAACCCTAAAGCCCTAACTATCCTCCTGGTGTTAACATGCCTTCGGCATGTAATTGAAGGACTAGTAAAGGCTGAATATGATATTGCACATTGGTTAAGGTATTTGGTTAAGTACAGTAGCGGTCATAAAAAAGTACACGTAACGTACGCGTAGTGTTTACGTCACACGCTACATTCCCAATACGCTTTGTTGTACGTACGCAAACGCTACGCTCACGCTTTATCATTCCTACGCAAATGCTACGCTTACGCTTTACCACGCCATGAGTTGCATAAAAAGAACAAACGCTGTACTCATAAAATCTCACGGCCATGACCGTACCATCTTTGGGGGGCTACGTTATTAATGTCTATACATCATAAACATGTATAATGTTTTATCTAAATTTTTACTTTAGTGCGTATAGTCTATAAACGCTACGTTCCATACACGTTACGCTCGCAAAACGCTATTTCAATCCCACGTATACTGTACGCCAACGTTAACTGCGAGCGACTTAACGCTACGCATACGTTATGTGTACTTTTTTATGACCGCTACGGTACATGTGGTTCTAAACCATAACAAACCAACCAAGCCCATGTCGGCTTCAATGAAACCCCGAGGGGAATCACATGCAGGGTAGTACATCAGTACCCCCATCTTCACTCGACACAGGACAGAGAAAGCTTGGAATATGGCAATGCACTTTGCTAGTCATAAGGTCAGGTACACATGTAGTTCTACCCCATAAAAAATCAACCAAGCACATGTCGGCTTCAATGAAACCCTGATAGGAATCACATGCTGGATACTACATCACCACTCTTATCTTCACTCGACACAAGACAGAAATATGGCGTTGTTTCTTGATTATTTCGTTAAGTATATGTACATGTAGTTCTACACCACAACAAACCTACCAAACCCATGTCAGCTTCAATGAAACCCTGAGGGGAATCACATGAGGGGTAGTACATCAGTACCTCTATCTTCACTCGACACAGGACAGGTAAAGCCTGAATATGATATTGCACTTTGGTTAAGTTATTTGGTTAAGTACATGTGGTTCTATACAATAACAAACCAACTAAGCCCACGTCAGCTTCAATGAAACCCCGAGGGGAATCACAAACGGGGTAGTACATCAGTACCCCTATCTTTACTCAACACAGGACAGGGAAAGCCTGGAATATGGCATTGCACTTTGGTATTTATAAGGGCAGGTACACATGTAGTTCTACCCCATAAAAAACCAACCAAGCCCATGTCGGCTTAAATAAAACCCCAAGGGGAATCACATGCTAGATACTACATCACTACCCCTATCTTCACTCGACACAAGACAGCAATATGGCATTGTTAATTGATTACTTGGTTAAGTACATGAACATTTAGTTCAACACATTAAAAAACCAACCAAACCCATGTCGGCTTCAATGAAACCCCGAGGGGAATCACATGCGGGGTAGTACATCAGTATCCATATCTTCACTCGACACAGGACAGGTAAAGCCTGAAAATGACATTGCACTTTGGTTAAGTTATTTGGTTATATACATGTGGTTCTACACCATAACAAAACAACCAAGCCCATGTCGGCTTCAATGAAACCCCGAGGGGAATCACATGCAAGGTAGTACATCAGTACCCCTATCTTCACTCAACACAGGACAGGGAAAGCCTGGAATATGGCATTGCACTTTGGTATTTATAAGGGCAGGTACACATGTAGTTCTACCCCATAAAAAACCAACCAAGCCCATGTCGGCTTCAATGAAACCCCAAGGGGAATTACATGCTGGATACTACATCACTACCCCTATCTTCACTCGACACAAGACAGAAATATGGCATTGTATTCTAATTACATGGTTAAGTACATGTACATGTAGTTCTACACCATAACAAACCAACCAAACCCATGTCGGCTTCAATGAAACCCCGAGGGGAAACACATGCGGGGTAGTACATCAGTATCCCTATCTTCACTCAACACAGGACAGGTAAAGCCTGAAAATGATATTGCACTTCGGTTAAGTGATTTGGTTATATACATGTGGTTCTACACCATAACAAACCAACCAAGCCCATGTCGGCTTCAATGAAACCCCGAGGGGAATCACATGCGAGGTAGTACATCAGTACCCCTATCTTCACTCGACACAGGACAGGGAAAGCCTGGAATATGGCATTGCACATTGGTAGTTATAAGGTCAGGTACACATGTAGCTCTACCCCATAAAAAACCAACCAAGCCCATGTCGGCTTCAATGAAACCCCGAGGGGAATCACATGCGGGGTAGTACATCAGTATCCATATCTTCACTCGACACAGGACAGGTAAAGCCTGAAAATGACATTGCACTTTGGTTAAGTTATTTGGTTATATACATGTGGTTCGACACCATAACAAACCAACCAAGCCCATGTCGGCTTCAATGAAACCCCGAGGGGAATCACATGAAAGGTAGTACATCAGTACCCCTATCTTCACTCAACACAGGACAGGGAAAGCCTGGAATATGGCATTGCACTTTGGTATTTATAAGGGCAGGTACACATGTAGTTCTACCCCATAAAAAACCAGCCAAGCCCATGTCGGCCTCAATGAAACCCCAAGGGGAATTACATGCTGGATACGACATCACTACCCCTATCTTCACTCGACACAAGACAGCAATATGGCATTCTTTACTGATTACTTGGTTAAGTACATGTACATGTAGTTCCACACCATAACAAACCAACCAAACCCATGCCGGCTTCAATGAAACCCCGAGGGGAATCACATGCGGGGTAGTACATCAGTATCCCTATCTTCACTCGAACCAGGACAGGTAAAGCCTGAAAATGATTTTGCACTTTGGTTAAGTTATTTGGTTATATACATGTGGTTCTACACCATAACAAACCAACCAAGCCCATGTCGGCTTCAATGAAACCCCGAGGGGAATCACATGCAAGGTAGTACATCAGTACCCCTATCTTCACTCGACACAGGACAGGGAAAGCCTGGAATATGGCACTGCACTTTGGTAGTTATAAGGTAAGGTACACATGTAGCTCTACCCCATAAAAAACCAACCAAGCCCATGTCGGCTTCAATGAAACCCCGAGGGGAATCACATGCTGGATACTACATCACTACCCCTATCTTCACTCGACACAAGACAGAAATATGGCATTGTATTTTAATTACATGGTTAAGTACATGTACATGTAGTTCTACACCATAATAAACCAACCAAACCCATGTCGGCTTCAATGAAACCCCGAGGGGAATCACATGCGGGGTAGTACATCAGTATCCCTATCTTCACTCAACACAGGACAGGTAAAGCCTGAAAATGATATTGCACTTCGGTTAAGTGATTTGGTTATATACATGTGGTTCTACACCATAACAAACCAACCAAGCCCATGTCGGCTTCAATGAAACCCCGAGGGGAATCACATGCGAGGTAGTACATCAGTACCCCTATCTTCACTCGACACAGGACAGGGAAAGCCTGGAATATGGCATTGCACATTGGTAGTTATAAGGTCAGGTACACATGTAGCTCTACCCCATAAAAAACCAACCAAGCCCATGTCGGCTTCAATGAAACCCCGAGGGGAATCACATGCGGGGTAGTACATCAGTATCCATATCTTCACTCGACACAGGACAGGTAAAGCCTGAAAATGACATTGCACTTTGGTTAAGTTATTTGGTTATATACATGTGGTTCGACACCATAACAAACCAACCAAGCCCATGTCGGCTTCAATGAAACCCCGAGGGGAATCACATGAAAGGTAGTACATCAGTACCCCTATCTTCACTCAACACAGGACAGGGAAAGCCTGGAATATGGCATTGCACTTTGGTATTTATAAGGGCAGGTACACATGTAGTTCTACCCCATAAAAAACCAACCAAGCCCATGTCGGCCTCAATGAAACCCCAAGGGGAATTACATGCTGGATACGACATCACTACCCCTATCTTCACTCGACACAAGACAGAAATATGGCATTGTACATTGATTACTTGGTTAAGTACATGTACATGTAGTTCTACACCATAACAAACCAACCAAACCCATGTCGGCTTCAATGAAACCCCGAGGTGAATCACATGCGGGGTAGTACATCAGTACCCCTATCTTCACTTGATACAGGACTGGTAAAGCCTGAATATGATATTGCACTTTGGTTAAGTTATTTGGTCAAGTACATGTGGTTCTACACCATAACAAACCAACCAAGCCCATGTCGGCTTCAATGAAATCCCGAGGGGAATCACATGCGGGGTAGTACATCAGTACCCCTATCTTCACTCGACACAGGACAGGGAAAGCCTGGAATATGGCATTGCACTTTGGTAGTTATAAGGTCAGGTACACATGTAATTCTACCCCATAAAAAACCAACCAAGCCCATGTCGGCTTCAATGAAACCCCGATGGGAATCACATGCTGGATACTACATCACTATACCTATCTTCACTCGACACAAGACAGAAATAAGGCGTTGCTTTTTGATTACTTGGTTAAGTATATGTACATGTAGTTCTACACCATAACAAACCAACCAAACCCATGTCGGCTTCAATGAAACCCCGAGGGGAATCACATGCGGGGTAGTACATCAGTACCCCTATCTTCACTTGATACAGGACAGGTAAAGCCTGAATATGATATTGCACTTTGGTTAAGTTATTTGGTTCAGTACATGTGGTTCTACACCATAACAAACCAACCAAGCCCATGTCGGCTTCAATGAAACCCCGAGGGGAATCACATGCGGGGTAGTTCATCAGTACCCTTATCTTCACTCGACACAGGACAGGGAAAGCCTGGAATATGGCATTGCACTTTGGTAGTTATAAGGTCAGGTACACATGTAGTTCTACCCCATAAAAACCACCCAAGCCCATGTCGGCTTCAATGAAACCCCGAGGGGAATCACATGCTGGATACTACATCACTACCCCTATCTTCACTCGACACAACACACAAAAAGGCGTTTGTTCTTGATTATTTCGTTAAGTACATGTACATGTAGTTCTACACCATAACAAACCAACCCAGCCCATGTCGGCTTTAATGAAACCCCGAGGGGAATCACATGCGGGGTAGTACATCAGTACCCCTATCTTCACTCGACACAGGACAGGTAAAGCCTGAATATGATATTACACTTTGGTTAAGTTATTTGGTTAAGTACATGTGGTTCTACACCATAACAAACCAAACAAGCCTATGTCGGCTTCACTGAAACCCCAAGGGGAATCGCATGCTGGATACTACATCACTACTCCTATCTTCACTCGACACAAGACAGAAATAAGGCGTTGCTTTTTGATTACTTGGTTAAGTACAAGTACATGTAGTTCTACACCATAACAAACCAACCAAACCCATGTCGGCTTCAATGAAACCCCGAGGGGAATCACATGCGGGGTAGTACATCAGTACCCCTATCTTCACTTGATACAGGACAGGTAAAGCCTGAATATGATATTGCACTTTGGTTAAGTTATTTGGTTAAGTACATGTGGTTCTACACCATAACAAACCAACCAAGCCCATGTCGGCTTCAATGAAACCCCGAGGGGAATCACATGCGGGGTAGTACATGAGTACCCCTATCTTCACTCGACACAGGACAGGGAAAGCCAGGAATATGGCATTGCACTTTGGTAGTTATAAGGTCAGGTACACATGTAGTTCTACCCCATAAAAAACCACCCAAGCCCATGTCGGCTTCAATGAAACCCCGAGGGGAATCACATGCTGGATACTACATCACTACCCCTATCTTCAATCGACACAACACACAAAAAGGCGTTTGTTCTTGATTATTTCGTTAAGTACATGTACATGTAGTTCTACACCATAACAAACCGACCAAGCCCATGTCGGCTTCAATGAAACCCCGAGGGGAATCACATGCGGGGTAGTACATCAGTACCCCTATCTTCACTCGACACAGGACAGGTAAAGCCTGAATATGATATTACACTTTGGTTAAGTTATTTGGTTAAGTACATGTGGTTCTACACCATAACAAACCAAACAAGCCTATGTCGGTTTCAATTAATCCCCAAGGGGAATCGCATGCTGGATACTACATCACTACCACTATCTTCACTCGACACAAGACGGAAATAAGGCGTTGCTTTTTGATTATTTGGTTAAGTACATGTACATGTCGTTCTACACCATAACAAACCAACCAAACCCATGTCGGCTTCAATGAAACCCCGAGGGGAAACACATGCGGGGTAGTACATCAGTATCCCTATCTTCACTCGATACAGGACAGGTAAAGCCTGAATATGATACTGCACTTTGGTTAAGTTACTTGGTTATATACATGTGGTTCTACACCATAACAAACCAACCAAGCCCATGTCGGCTTCAATGAAACCCCGAGGGGAATCACATGCGGGGTAGTACATCAGTACCCCTATCTTCACTCGACACAGGACAGGGAAAGCCTGGAATATGGCATTGCACTTTGGTAGTTATAAGGTCAGGTACACATGTAGTTATACCCCATAAAAAACCAACCAAGCCCATGTCGGCTTCAATCAAACCCCGAGGGGAATCACATGCTGGATACTACATCCCTACACCTATCTTCACTCGACACAAGACAGAAATAAGGCGTTGTTTTTTGATTATTTGTTTAAATACATGTACATGTCGTTCTACACCATAACAAACCAACCAAACCCATGTCGGCTTCAATGAAACCCCAAGGGGAATCACATGCGGGGTAGTACATCAGTATCCCTATCTTCACTCGATACAGGACAGGTAAAGCCTGAATATGATATTGCACTTTGGTTCAGTTATTTGGTTATATACATGTGGTTCTACACCATAAAAAACCAACCAAGCCCATGTCGGCTTCAATGAAACCCCGAGGGGAATCACATGCGGGGTAGTACATCAGTACCCCTATCTTCACTCGACACAGGACAGGGAAAGCCTGGAATATGGCATTGCACTTTGGTAGTTATAAGGTCAGGTACACATGTAATTCTACCCCATAAAAAACCAACCAAGCCCATGTCGGCTTCAATGAAACCCCGAGGGGAATCACATGCTGGATACTACATCCCTACCCCTATCTTCACTCGACACAAGACAGAAATAAGGCGTTGTTTTTTGATTATTTGTTTAAATACATGTACATGTCGTTCTACACCATAACAAACCAACCAAACCCATGTCGGCTTCAATGAAACCCCAAGGGGAATCACATGCGGGGTAGTACATCAGTATCCCTATCTTCACTTGATACAGGACAGGTAAAGCCTGAATATGATATTGCACTTTGGTTCAGTTATTTGGTTATATACATGTGGTTCTACACCATAAAAAACGAACCAAGCCCATGTCGGCTTCAATGAAACCCCGAGGGGAATCACATGCGGGGTAGTACATCAGTACCCCTATCTTCACTCGACACAGGACAGGGAAAGCCTGGAATATGGCATTGCACTTTGGTAGTTATAAGGTCAGGTACACATGTAATTCTACCCCATAAAAAACCAACCAAGCCTATGTCGGCTTCAATGAAACCCCGAGGGGAATCACATGCTGGATACTACATCACTACCCCTATCTTCACTCGACACAACACACAAAAAGGCGTTTGTTCTTGATTATTTCGTTAAGTACATGTACATGTAGTTCTACACCATAACAAACCAACCAAGCCCATGTCGGCTTCAATGAAACCCCGAGGGGAATCACATGCGGGGTAGTACATCAGTACCCCTATCTTCACTCGACACAGGACAGGTAAAGCCTGAATATGATATTACACTTTGGCTAAGTTATTTGGTTAAGTACATGTGGTTCTACACCATAACAAACCAAACAAGCCTATGTCGGTTTCAATTAAACCCCAAGGGGAATCGCATGCTGGATACTACATCACTACCCCTATCTTCACTCGACACAAGACAGAAATAAGGCGTTGCTTTTTGATTACTTGGTTAAGTACATGCACATGTAGTTCTACACCATAACAAACCAACCCAGCCCATGTCGGCTTTAATGAAACCCCGAGGGGAATCACATGCGGGGTAGTACATCAGTACCCCTATCTTCACTCGACACAGGACAGGTAAAGCCTGAATGTGATATTACACTTTGGTTAAGTTATTTGGTTAAGTACATGTGGTTCTACACCATAACAAACCAAACAAGCCTATGTCGGCTTCAATGAAACCCCAAGGGGAATCGCATGCTGGATACTACATCACTACCCCTATCTTCACTCGACACAAGACAGAAATAAGGCGTTGCTTTTTGATTACTTGGTTAAGTACAAGTACATGTAGTTCTACACCATAACAAACCAACCAAACCTATGTCGGCTTCAATGAAACCCCGAGGGGAATCACATGCGGGGTAGTACATCAGTACCCCTATCTTCACTTGATACAGGACAGGTAAAGCCTGAATATGATATTGCACTTTGGTTAAGTTATTTGGTTAAGTACATGTGGTTCTACACCATAACAAACCAACCAAGCCCATGTCGGCTTCAATGAAACCCCGAGGGGAATCACATGCGGGGTAGTACATCAGTACCCCTATCTTCACTCGATACAGGACAGGTAAAGCCTGAATATGATACTGCACTTTGGTTAAGTTACTTGGTTATATACATGTGGTTCTACACCATAACAAACCAACCAAGCCCATGTCGGCTTCAATGAAACCCCGAGAGGAATCACATGCGGGGTAGTACATCAGTACCCCTATCTTCACTCGACACAGGACAGGGAAAGCCTGGAATATGGCATTGCACTTTGGTAGTTATAAGGTCAGGTACACATGTAGTTATACCCCATAAAAAACCAACCAAGCCCATGTCGGCTTCAATCAAACCCCGAGGGGAATCACATGCTGGATACTACATCCCTACCCCTATCTTCACTCGACACAAGACAGAAATAAGGCGTTGTTTTTTGATTATTTGTTTAAATACATGTACATGTCGTTCTACACCATAACAAACCAACCAAACCCATGTCGGCTTCAATGAAACCCCAAGGGGAATCACATGCGGGGTAGTACATCAGTATCCCTATCTTCACTCGATACAGGACAGGTAAAGCCTGAATATGATATTGCACTTTGGTTCAGTTATTTGGTTATATACATGTGGTTCTACACCATAAAAAACCAACCAAGCCCATGTCGGCTTCAATGAAACCCCGAGGGGAATCACATGCGGGGTAGTACATCAGTACCCCTATCTTCACTCGACACAGGACAGGGAAAGCCTGGAATATGGCATTGCACTTTGGTAGTTATAAGGTCAGGTACACATGTAATTCTACCCCATAAAAAACCAACCAAGCCCATGTCGGCTTCAATGAAACCCCGAGGGGAATCACATGCTGGATACTACATCCCTACCCCTATCTTCACTCGACACAAGACAGAAATAAGGGGTTGTTTTTTGATTATTTGTTTAAATACATGTACATGTCGTTCTACACCATAACAAACCAACCAAACCCATGTCGGCTTCAATGAAACCCCAAAAGGAATCACATGCGGGGTAGTACATCAGTATCCCCATCTTCACTCGATACAGGACAGGTAAAGCCTGAATATGATATTGCACTTTGGTTCAGTTATTTGGTTATACATGTATACATGTGGTTCTACACCATAAAAAACCAACCAAGCCCATGTCGGCTTCAATGAAACCCCGAGGGGAATCACATGCGGGGTAGTACATCAGTACCCCTATCTTCACTCGACACAGGACAGGGAAAGCCTGGAATATGGCATTGCACTTTGGTAGTTATAAGGTCAGGTACACATGTAATTCTACCCCATAAAAAACCAACCAAGCCCATGTCGGCTTCAATGAAACCCCGAGGGGAATCACATGCTGGATACTACATCACTACCCCTATCTTCACTCGACACAACACACAAAAAGGCGTTTGTTCTTGATTATTTCGTTAAGTACATGTACATGTAGTTCTACACCATAACAAACCAACCAAGCCCATGTCGGCTTCAATGAAACCCCGAGGGGAATCACATGCGGGGCAGTACATCAGTACCCCTATCTTCACTCGACACAGGACAGGTAAAGCCTGAATATGATATTACACTTTGGTTAAGTTATTTGGTTAAGTACATGTGGTTCTACACCATAACAAACCAAACAAGCCTATGTCGGTTTCAATTAAACCCCAAGGGGAATCGCATGCTGGATACTACATCACTACCCCTATCTTCACTCGACACAAGACAGAAATAAGGCGTTGCTTTTTGATTACTTGGTTAAGTACATGCACATGTAGTTCTACACCATAACAAACCAACCCAGCCCATGTCGGCTTTAATGAAACCCCGAGGGGAATCACATGCGGGGTAGTACATCAGTACCCCTATCTTCACTCGACACAGGACAGGTAAAGCCTGTATATGATATTACACTTTGGTTAAGTTATTTGGTTAAGTACATGTGGTTCTACACCATAACAAACCAAACAAGCCTATGTCGGCTTCAATGAAACCCCAAGGGGAATCGCATGCTGGATACTACATCACTACCCCTATCTTCACTCGACACAAGACAGAAATAAGGCGTTGCTTTTTGATTACTTGGTTAAGTACAAGTACATGTAGTTCTACACCATAACAAACCAACCAAACCCATGTCGGCTTCAATGAAACCCCGAGGGGAATCACATGCGGGGTAGTACATCAGTACCCCTATCTTCACTTGATACAGGACAGGTAAAGCCTGAATATGATATTGCACTTTGGTTAAGTTATTTGGTTATGTACATGTGGTTCTACACCATAACAAACCAACCAAGCCCATGTCGGCTTCAATGAAACCCCGAGGGGAATCACATGCGGGGTAGTACATCAGTACCCCTATCTTCACTCGACACAGGACAGGGAAAGCCTGGAATATGGCATTGCACTTT
Source organism: Spongilla lacustris (assembly GCA_949361645.1). Taxonomy (NCBI): domain Eukaryota; kingdom Metazoa; phylum Porifera; class Demospongiae; order Spongillida; family Spongillidae; genus Spongilla; species Spongilla lacustris. The sequence goes on along the minus strand of OX442429.1, from coordinate 246,124 downwards.
GGTAGTTATAAGGTCAGGTACACATGTAATTCTACCCCATAAAAAACCAACCAAGCCCATGTCGGCTTCAATGAAACCCCGAGGGGAATCACATGCGGGGTAGTACATCAGTACCCCTATCTTCACTCGACACAGGACAGGGAAAGCCTGGAATATGGCATTGCACTTTGGTAGTTATAAGGTCAGGTACACATGTAATTCTACCCCATAAAAAACCAACCAAGCCCATGTCGGCTTCAATGAAACCCCGAGAGGAATCACATGCTGGGTACTACATCACTACCCCTATCTTCACTCGACACAACACACAAAAAGGCGTTTGTTCTTGATTATTTCGTTAAGTACATGTACATGTAGTTCTACACCATAACAAACCAACCAAGCCCATGTCGGCTTCAATGAAACCCCGAGGGGAATCACATGCGGGGTAGTACATCAGTACCCCTATCTTCACTCGACACAGGACAGGTAAAGCCTGAATATGATATTACACTTTGGTTAAGTTATTTGGTTAAGTACATGTGGTTCTACACCATAACAAACCAAACAAGCCTATGTCGGTTTCAATTAAACCCCAAGGGGAATCGCATGCTGGATACTACATCACTACCCCTATCTTCACTCGACACAAGACAGAAATAAGGCGTTGCTTTTTGATTACTTGGTTAAGTACATGTACATGTAGTTCTACACCATAACAAACCAACCAAACCCTTGTCGGCTTCAATGAAACCCCGAGGGGAATCACATGCGGGGTAGTACATCAGTACCCCTATCTTCACTTGATACAGGACAGGTAAATCCTGAATATGATATTGCACTTTGGTTAAGTTATTTGGTTAAGTACATGTGGTTCTACACCATAACAAACCAACCAAGCCCATGTCGGCTTCAATGAAACCCCGAGGGGAATCACATGCGGGGTAGTACATCAGTACCCCTATCTTCACTCGACACAGGACAGGGAAAGCCAGGAATATGGCATTGCACTTTGGTAGTTATAAGGTCAGGTACACATGTAGTTCTACCCCATAAAAAACCACCCAAGCCCATGTCGGCTTCAATGAAACCCCGAGGGGAATCACATGCTGGATACTACATCACTACCCCTATCTTCAATCGACACAACACACAAAAAGGCGTTTGTTCTTGATTATTTCGTTAAGTACATGTACATGTAGTTCTACACCATAACAAACCAACCAAGCCCATGTCGGCTTCAATGAAACCCCGAGGGGAATCACATGCGGGGTAGTACATCAGTACCCCTATCTTCACTCGACTCAGGACAGGTAAAGCCTGAATATGATATTACACTTTGGTTAAGTTATTTGGTTAAGTACATGTGGTTCTACACCATAACAAACCGAACAAGCCTATGTCGGCTTCAATGAAACCCCAAGGGGAATCGCATGCTGGATACTACATCACTACCCCTATCTTCACTCGACACAAGACAGAAATAAGGCGTTGCTTTTTGATAACTTGGTTAAGTACATGTACATGTAGTTCTACACCATAACAAACCAACCAAACCCATGTCGGCTTCAATGAAACCCCGAGGGGAATCACATGCGGGGTAGTACATCAGTACCCCTATCTTCACTTGATACAGGACAGGTAAAGCCTGAATATGATATTGCACTTTGGTTCAGTTATTTGGTTAAGTACATGTGGTTCTACACCATAAAAAACCAACCAAGCCCATGTCGGCTTCAATGAAACCCCGAGGGGAATCACATGCGGGGTAGTACATCAGTACCCCTATCTTCACTCGACACAGGACAGGGAAAGCCTGGAATATGGCATTGCACTTTGGTAGTTATAAGGTCAGGTACACATGTAGTTCTACCCCATAAAAAAACCACCCAAGCCCATGTCGGCTTCAATGAAACCCCGAGGGGAATCACATGCTGGATACTACATGTACATCACTACCCCTATCTTCACTCGACACAACACACAAAAAGGCGTTTGTTCTTGATTATTTCGTTAAGTACATGTACATGTAGTTCTACACCATAACAAACCAACCCAGCCCATGTCGGCTTTAATGAAACCCCGAGGGGAATCACATGCGGGGTAGTACATCAGTACCCCTATCTTCACTCGACACAGGACAGGTAAAGCCTGAATATGATATTACACTTTGGTTAAGTTATTTGGTTAAGTACATGTGGTTCTACACCATAACAAACCAAACAAGCCTATGTCGGCTTCAATGAAACCCCAAGGGGAATCGCATGCTGGATACTACATCACTACCCCTATCTTCACTCGACACAAGACAGAAATTAGGCGTTGCTTTTTGATTACTTGGTTAAGTACATGTACATGTAGTTCTACACCATAACAAATCAACCAAACCCATGTCGGCTTCAATGAAACCCCGAGGGGAATCACATGCGGGGTAGTACATCAGTACCCCTATCTTCACTTGATACAGGACAGGTAAAGCCTGAATATGACATTGCACTTTGGTTAAGTTATTTGGTTAAGTACATGTGGTTCTACACCATAACAAACCAACCAAGCCCATGTCGGCTTCAATGAAACCCCAAGGGGAATCACATGCTGGATACTACATCACTACCCCTATCTTCACTCGACACAACACAGAAAAAAGGCGTTGTTTCTTGATTATTTCGTTATTTACATGTACATGTAGTTCTACACCATAACAAACCAACCAAGCCCATGTCGGCTTCAATGAAACCCCGAGCGGAATCACATGCGGGGTAGTACATCACTACCCCTATCTTCACTCGACCCAGGACAGGTAAAGCCTGAATATGATATTACACTTTGGTTAAGTTATTTGGTTAAGTACATGTGGTTCTACACCATAACAAACCAACCAAGCCCATGTCGGCTTCAATGAAACCCCGAGGGGAATCACATGCGGGGTAGTACATCAGTACCCCTATCTTCACTCGACACAGGACAGGGAAAGCCTGGAATATGGCATTGCACTTTGGTAGTTATAAGGTCAGGTACACATGTAGTTCTACCCCATAAAAAACCACCCAAGCCCATGTCGGCTTCAATGAAACCCCGAGGGGAATTACATGCTGGATACTACATCACTACCCCTATCTTCACTCGACACAACACAGAAAAGAGGTGTTGTTTCTTGATTATTTCGTTAAGTACATGTACATGTAGTTCTACACCATAATAAACCAACCAAGCCCATGTCGGCTTCAATGAAACCCCGAGGGGAATCACATGCGGGGTAGTACATCAGTACTCCTATCTTCACTCGACACAGGACAGGTAAAGCCTGAATATGATATTACCCTTTGGTTAAGTTATTTGGTTAAGTACATGTGGTTCTACACCATAACAAACCAACCAAGCCCATGTCGGCTTCAATGAAACCCCGAGGGGAATCACATGCGAGGTAGTCCATCAGTACCCCAATCTTCCCTCGACACAGGACAGGGAAAGCCTGGAATATGGCATTGCACTTTGGTAGTTATAACGTCAGGTACACATGTAGCTCTACCCCATAAAAAACCAACCAAGCCCATGTTGGCTTCAATGAAACCCCGAGGGGAATCACATGCTGAATACTACATCCCTACCCCTATCTTCACTCGACACAAGACAGAAATATGGCATTGTACTTTGATTACTTGGTTAAGTACATGTACATGTAGTTCTACACCATAACAAACTAACCAAACCCATGTCGGCTTCAATGAAACCCCGAGGGGAATCACATGCAAGGAAGTACATCAGTACCCCTATCTTCACTTGACACAGGACAGGTAAAGCCTGAATATGATACTGCACTTTGGTTAAGTTATTTGGTTAAGTACATGTGGTTCTACACAATAACAAACCAACCAAGCCCATGTCGGCTTCAATGAAACCCCGAGGGGAATCACATGCGGGGTAGTACATCAGTACCACTATCATCACTCGACACAGGACAGGGAAAGCCTGGAATATGGCATTGCACTTTGGTAGTTATAAGGTCAGGTACACATGTAGTTCTACCCCATAAAAAACCAACCAAGCCCATGTCGGCTTCAATGAAACCCCGAGGGGAATCACATGCTGGATAGTACATCCCTTCCCGTATCTTCACTCGACACAAGACAGAAATAAGGCGTTGTTTTTTGATTATTTGGTTAAATACATGTACATGTCGTTCTACACCATAACAAACCAACCAAACCCATGTCGGCTTCAATGAAACCCTGAGAGGAAACACATGCGGGGTAGTACATCAGTATCCCTATCTTCACTCGATACAGGACAGGTAAAGCCTGAATATGATACTGCACTTTGGTTAAGTTACTTGGTTATATACATGTGGTTCTACACCATAACAAACCAACCAAGCCCATGTCGGCTTCAATGAAACCCCGAGGGGAATCACATGCGGGGTAGTACATCAGTACCCCTATCTTCACTCGACACAGGACAGGGAAAGCCTGGAATATGGCATTGCACTTTGTTAGTTATAAGGTCAGGTACACATGTAGTTCTACCCCATAAAAAACCAACCAAGCCCATGTCGGCTTCAATGAAACCCCGAGGGGAATCACATGCTGTATACTACATCACTACACCTATCTTCACTCGACACAAGACAGAAATATGGCATTGTTTTTTGATTATTTGGTTAAGTACATGTACATGTAGTTCAACACCATAACAAACCAACCAAACCCATGTCGGCTTAAATGAAACCCCATGCGGGGTAGTACATCAGGACCCGTATCTTCACTTGACACAGGACAGGTAAAGCCTGAGTATGATATTGCACTTTGGTTAAGTTATTTGGTTAAGTACATGTGGTTCTACACCATAACAAACCAACTAAACCCATGTCGGCTTCAATGAAACCCCGAGGGGAATCACATGCGGGGTAGTACATCAGTATCCCTATCTTCACTCGACACAGGACAGGTAAAGCCTGAATATGATATTGCACTTTGGTTAAGTTATTTGGTTATATACATGTGGTTCTACACCATAACAAACCAACCAAGCCCATGTCGGCTTCAATGAAACCCTGAGGGGAATCACATGCGCGGTAGTACATCAGTACCCCTATCTTCACTCGACACAGGACAGGGAAAGCCTGGAATATGGTATTGCACTTTGGTTAAGTTATTTTGCTAGGTACATGTGGTTTTACACCATAACAAACCAACCAAGCCCATATTGGCTTCAATGAAACCCCGAGGGGAATCACATGCGAGATAGTATATCACTACCCCTATCTTCACTCGACCCAGAACAGGTATATGGCATTTAGTTATTTGGTTAAGGGTAACTTGTCGTTCTACACAATAACAAACGAACCAAACCCATGTCGGCTTCAATGAAACCCCGAGGGGAATCACATGCGGGGTAGTACATCAGTACCTGTATCTTCACTCGACACAGGACAGGGAAAGCTTGGAATATGGCATTGCACTTTGGTAGTTATAAGGTCAGGTACACATGTAGTTCTACCCCATAAAAAACCAACCAAGACCATGCCGGCTTCAATGAAACCCCGAGGGGAATCACATGCTGGATACTACATCACTACCCCTATCTTCACTCGACACAACACAGAAAAAAGGCGTTGTTTCTTGATTATTTCGTTAAGTACATGTACATGTAGTTCTACACCATAACAAACCAACCAAGCCCATGTCGGCTTCAATGAAACCCCGAGGGGAATCACATGCGTGGTAGTACATCAGTACCCCTATCTTCACTCGACACAGGACAGGTAAAGCCTGAATATGATATTACACTTTGGTTAAGTTATTTAGTTAAGTACATGTGGTTCTACACCATAACAAACCAACCAAGCCCATGTCGGCTTCAATGAAACCCCAAGGGGAATCACATGATAGATACTACATCACTACCCCTATCTTCACTCGACACAAGACAGAAATAAGGCGTTGTTTTTTGATTACTTGGTTTAGTACATGTACATGTAGTTCTACACCATAACAAACCAACCAAGCCCATGTCGGCTTCAATGAAACCCCGAGGGGAATCACATGCGGGGTAGTACATCAGTACCCCTATCTTCACTCGACATAGGACAGGTAAAGCCTGAATATGATATTACACTTTGGTTAAGTTATTTGGTTAAGTACATGTGGTTCTACACCATAACAAACCAACCAAGCCCATGTCGGCTTCAATGAAACTCCGAGGGGAATCACATGCGGGGTAGTACATCAGTACCCCTATCTTCACTCGACACAAGACTGGGAAAGCCTGGAATATGGCATTGCAGTTTGGTAGTTATAAGGTCAGGTATACATGTAGTTCTACCCCATAAAAAACCAACCAAGCCCATGTCGGCTTCAATGAAAGCCCGAGGGGAATCACATGCAGGATAGTATATCACTACCCCTATCATCACTCGACCCAAAACAGGAATATTGCATTAAGTTATTTGGTTAAGTACATGTTGTTCTACACAATAACAAACCAACCAATCCCATGTCGGCTTCAAAGAAACCCCGAGGGGAATCACATGCGGGGTAGTATATCAGTAGCCCTATCTTCACCCGACACAGGACAGGTATATGGCACTGTTTTTTGTTCAGCTATTGGATTAGGTACATGTAGTCTACGCCATAACAAACCAGCCAATCCCATGTCGGCTTCAATGAAACGCCGAGGGGAATCACATGCTGGATACTACATCACTACCCCTATCTTCACGCGACACAAGACAGAAATATGGCATTGTTTTTTGGTTATTTGGTTAAGTACATGTACATGTAGTTCTACACCATAACAAACCAACCATATCCATGTCGGCTTCAATGAAACCCCGAGGGGAATCACATGCGAGATAGTATATCACTACCCCTATCTTCACTCGACACAAAACAGGAATATGGCATTAAGTTATTTGGTAAATTACATGTTGTTCTACACAATAACAAACCAACCAATCCCATGTCGGCTTCAAAGAAACCCCGAAGAGAATCACATGCGGGATAGTATATCACTACCCCTATCTTCACTCGACCCAAAATAGGAATATGGCATTAAGTTATTAGGTTAAGTACATGCCGTTGCACACCATAACAAACCAACCAAGCCCATGTCGGCTTCAATGAAACCCCGAGGGGAATCACATGCGGGGTAGTACATCAGTACCCATATCTTCAAAATAAAATAAAAAAAAAAAATAAAAACATTACAATGTGCTACCAAATCTAACTTATTGTTTAATTACACTAACACTATTTACAGCAAGCGGACAGCGGGGGGTTCTGGTGTCAAACGATTGTGTCGAACAAGAAGTAAGACGTGGACAGTGCCTGGATGTGTCTCGAGCGTACATACATCTAAAATTAGATGTTTCAATTTATGTGTGCGGTTACAAGTGGCTAAAACAGTAGGGGTATGGAAGACGTGTGTGAAGCTTGTGCATGGCACGCCAGACGTCTGCGAAGCTTGTGGATGGCACGGGAGACGTACACAAAGCTCGTAGATGGCACGGCAGACGTGTATGAACGTGGTGAACGGCACGGCGACTTGTATGAAGATAGTACGTGGCATGGGAAGCGTGTATACAGATGGCAAGGCTAGTACGTGATTAAATAGGCCCATATAACGTGGTGCTTACCTCGGAATAGCCGATCCAGATCAGTTCTGCTACCGAGGCCAATGTAACCAAATGTGCAATAGTCACGGCTGTTTGCGGCCATAGAAATTGTGGACAGTAGGCCTCCACCTCCGTAATATTGAAATGATATCGTAATGCCTTAGCAACGAGCCTTGACAACCACTGACGTGACTTGACCTGTGAAACGTGAGGACCTGACAAGTTTAGTCGCCATTTTACAAGCCATATAATGCAAAGGAACTATTGTTCTATTTATGGCCCAAATCACATGGCTTAAAGTTGCGTCTCCGTTGTAAACTCTAGCGTCGAAAGCGGCTACCTTGGAAAGGACCGTTAAACTTCAAAGCGGTATGTGCAAGACGACACAATTTTTGTCGGCAAACTGAAAGCAGGAAACTAACGAAGACAGAAGGTACTTACATACTGTCGAGTAAATGTTTTGCTATATTGATTGGGCAGTATGCTAGACACGCTAGAAGTGGTGTGCGAAAGTATTGAAATCGTAGCGGTACATTTTTTGTTCGCTTGGCCGGGGGAGGAATAGCTACACGCACTACATTCTGAGGTACTATTGAGAGGATATGGTGATAAAAGGTACCTTCATTTTAGCTTGGCCTGGAGCTATTGTTTTTCACTAATTGACTGTAAGCTGTGACTCAGACTGGTTAGTGGGTGGTGAGGAAAGTCACTGAGGTATGGTTAGGGGGTGGAGAGGAAAGGCCAAAGGGCTGGGTTATAGGGTATAGAGACTGTAATACATTTGTCAGGACTGGTGTCAGCCAACCTACTCAGAACAAGCCCCTCACCCTTTGTTGGTGACTTGCTGCACTCGTGTGTGTGGTAATCTTCAGCTTTTACATCCTGTTTGCAGGCTATGCAGTGGACCATTACGTAGTCAGTTGAGGTGCCAGCTTAAGTTCTGCTGGCTTCAAGTGTGCAGCAGCATGAACACTTCACCTCTGCACACGTGGACACTTCACCTCTACACATGGGGACACCAGCTCTACACACGTGGACACTTCACCTCTACACACTTGGACACTTTACCTCTACACACATGGACACACTTCACCTCTACACACGTGAACACACTTCACCTCTACACACGTGAACACACTTCACCTCTACACACGTGAACACACTTCACCTCTACACACATGTCACCTATACACACATGGACACACTTCACCTCTACACATGTGGACACTTCACCTCTACACACATGGACACACTTCACCTCTACACATGTGGACACTTCACCTCTACACATGTGGACGGACACACTTCACTTTTACACTTCACCTCTACACACGTGGACAAACTTCACTTCAATACACGTGGACACACTTCACTTCAATACACGTGGACACACTTCACTTCAATACATGTGGACACACTTCACCTCTACACACACTCACCCTCTACACACACTTCTACACACGTGGACACTTCACCTCTCACCTCTACACATGTAGACACTTCACCTTTACACACTATGTGAACCATTTCACTAGGTGCCCTGCATGGGAGCTCTAGAGGAGATTGGGCACTGCAGCTGGTCTAAGAGATGTTGGGTTATCAATTGAAACATCTGCTGGTGTGAACCTGTGGTAGTGCAATTCCTGTAATAATTGTAGCATTACAGCTACATGTATGTGTAGCAATTGTACATGTGGAGCCGCCTCTTGAATGTGGATCTGATTTTTAATTTCTTTTCCTTTATGCATGCATGTACATTTCTACTATACCTTGCATCCTTCACCTGCATGTGGTGTCCACTGAAAGATAATGGTGGGCCTCTTGTATACAAGAAGGTGATCTTGAGTTTGGTTGATGAAGGGTGGGGTGCATGGTACATTACATGTAGTACTGAATACAGAAATGAGCTGTGCTGCAAACTCAGAGCATGGGTAAAATGCCCTTTTCATTTTCCCTGTAACTGCCAACAGGTTCACAGATACTCTTGCACGCTTTTGAATCATCTCCGTGGTGATCCATTGAGCCTATGTGGTCGGATATGGACGAGCCGCACAGATTATTCATAAGATACAGAAGCGTACTGTGTTGTGAAAAACCAATATGGCAAGCTTCCAAAGGCTTTTCTGAATACGTATAGGCCTCTTCTCTATGGTGATGCATACTGACCTTAATGGAAAATTGTTGCGCGTCCGTGTCATCGACCTGAAGTAACCCCTCCCATGTGACACGATCGAAGATTGGTGCAAAAATCAGCTGCGCGTTTATAGAAAACGTAATAAACCGATTGCGTATGTAGACTGTTAGTAACTACATGCATAGGGTTAGCGAGGGAAGTATTTTCTCGCATGTTGGACGTAAAATGAGCACGATATGGCTCGCTAAAGATTGAGTATTTATAATGAGGCTTGCACGTATATTTCCTTGCGATTTACGGTATACATCTAATTGTCAAACCTAATGCCTAGCCGCAAACAGCCGTGTAGTACAAGGAATTATTAATAAGTAATTATTACCAATTGAAATGTTTGTTACGTGGTATTTTGTGTAGTTTTCTGTTGCATCGAGAAGGTTGTAAAACAGGTGAGCGAGGCTCGAATAAGACTGGCACTGTAGGAGTGAGAGTGCGTGTGTGTACGCGCTGGAACTATCAAAGGGTCTGCCTCGTAACAACGTTAGGTGTGCTTGGTAATTGGATATCGTTGCAAGTAAATGTCTACTGTACGTTAGAGCACAAAGCAAGCTTCTAACACGTCCTAATGCCGTGGCACTTTGAGCCTACGCTAACTTACTATCCCGGGCACGTCGATGTTTTTGAAACAGTAAGCCCTAATGAGTTCAATGCTGTGTTCATAGCAGCCAAATAAATGCCATGTTGCCAAATAGTAAATTATGCTCGCTTGTAGTTGTCCTCATGGCTATGTGCCCTAAGGGCACAAACAAAGCTTCTGTGACACGGCAGGCATTTACAAAGCTTCTACATGACACGGCAGGCATATATATTACAGAGCAGGGAGTACAAAGCCTCTACATGACACGGCAGGCATTTACAAAGCTTCTACATGACACGGCAGGCATTTACAAAGCTTCTACATGACACGGCAGGCATTTACAAAGCTTCTACATGACACGGCAGGCATTTACTAAGCTTCTACATGACACGGCACGCATATATATTACAGAGCAGGGAGTACAAAGCCTCTACATGACACGGCAGGCATTTACAAAGCTTCTACATGACACGGCAGGCATTTACAAAGCTTCTACATGACACGGCACGCAGAGCAGGGAGTACAAAGTTTGTAATGACACGCTAGTAGATGATGGCACAGCAATATGGCTGCGCACACGTATACACCCACTGCATGCATATACACACGGTGCTTACAGACTTTGTACCTAGGTTGCCCAGACTTTGTACTTGGGTTCAATGCGCATAGCCGACGCACACCCAACAAATCAATATATGGCAACTATGGAGCTAGCTGGGGTGACCAGCCAGGCTTGTTCTAACATTCACCACAAACCACCACCCAAGAGGCCAGATGCCTGTTATAGCATATGGTACCTCCATCGTACAGCTGGGGTGACCAGCCGGCCGGGGTTTAGGTAAGGGCTTTGGTTAGGAAAGGAATGAGGTCTACACCATAAACACAAACCACCATCCAAGAGGCCAGATGCCTGTTATTGCATCTGGTACCTCCATCGTACAGCTGGGGTGACCAGCCGGCCGGGGTTTAGGTAAGGTCATACAATGGTAAGAAAGAGGGAGAAAGAGTTCCACAACACCACAGCAAAATGCCATCCAAAAAGCCAGCCTAAAACAACGCCATCCTTCACAAAACACTCACTCAAAAGGCCAAGGCCTATTTTTTTTAGGGGGAATGTGTGCTTGTTCTAAAATTCACTACAAACTGCCACCCAAGAGTCCAGATGCCTGGTATAGCATCTGGTACCTCCATCGTACAGCTGGGGTGACCACTGTCCATTTCAATAATGTGTAACCCACTGATTCCATATAAATGTCCTGTAATGCTGCAGCAATAATAATAAAATTCACACTACACCCTGGGGTGTTTATCCCTATAGATGAGATAAGGTGACCTTAGCATTGATTGTAATGTGACTTGTTTTGCATCAGTTGAGGGTGAATCAGTACCATGAGGATTACATTCAAGACAACAGATATAAATATAATTCTACATTAGCAAATCAATTTTAAGCCATAAGCAGGACACTCAACGTTGCATGAAGAGTACAACTATGCATTTTACAAATAAGCTTACCATTCTTGCAGCATCCGGTAGCGTATTTCTTAAAACGTTGAGTGCGATCGAAAGACTTCAACTGTCTTTGTCTTTCCGTTGGTTCCACCTTTATAAGGAATATGCTCAAGAGCACAGGGAAATCGCAACCTGGTAAACAAAATTAAGCTCCTATACCTTCACTTTAAAAATGGCCACGACGTACATCTACCATGTACGTGATCAGGACGCACAAAACACACTGTGTTGCATGAAGAGTAGCGATTAGACTACAGCGATGCAAACATAATTAAGCGCACGTTCTTGCAAGTGTCCAGATCGCTATTCTAGCTTCTTTCTAAAATGGTCGGATTTAAGTGTAGTGTCCCGCACACGCTCAGAGTTTACCGTAGTCTAAGTAACAATCAAAAGACTTGACCTGTCTCTGTTGGTCCCACCTTTGCAACTCAGCTAAACCTCAAGACCAGAGGGTATCCTGTAATATCGCAACTAAATTAAGTAGTGATAAAAGACGCACAACACATATGAAAGAGTAGCGATTACACTACAGCTATGCGTTTTAGAAAGGAAACATACACATTCTTGCAAGTGTCCATATCGTTATGGTAGAGTCTTCCTGAAGCAGTCGGGAGTTATACACATACAAATAGGTTACCGACATCAAATTGAGTCAACTGTCAGTGTTCCAATTAATCAGTCCCAACCTTTAATCTGTCTTTCTATTTCTTTCATAGCCATAGAGACCTTTTCGGGCGAGAATTTCTTCAGAGCTTGTCCGCCATGTTTACGAGCAACAATGTACAGATGGCAATGTGACTTTGCCCGTGAGTGTAAGTCTGAGTGTGCGTGTGTTCTATAGGCCAATAAAAATGCAATGACGCGCGTGTGTAGTCTCGTACCCAGACCGCAACGTCATAAAGGGATCTAGAACGTCTGCACCTAGACTATAGCATCAATGCAGGTCGTCTGACCCCTTTTTAGGGGTCAAATTAGAAATACAAACTGATTAAGATAACCACACCTCATATACTGTATGCACAAAAAGACTTCCCTCCATTGCTTGCCTCACAAAGACTTAAGCGCCTTCTAAGAAGGCGCTTAAAGCTTTGCTTTGTTCAGGACGCAGGTTGGGATACCGCTGTGTGAGTTATAGCACGATCGATATGTTTTGTACTGGGCGTACGCAGGATTTGTGAATGGGATTACATCTATAATTATTACATAGGAAATAATCAGGAGTATGAACATTCCAAATTCCGCGTAGGTCTGGATATACGAGGCTAGGAAGAGTACAGTGTGAGTGAAAGCCAGTGTGCGTGCCACACGCGCGTATGTGAGAAAGAGTACTCGTACTGAACAGTTGTTCAATGTGCGCGCGTGCACATGCGTGTTTGTATGTGAGAGTGAGTGTGCGTGAGTGTATAGGCCAAGGCAAATGCGTGCGTGTGTGGGAGATAGGCTGAGTGTTCGTATGTGAGACTAGTGCGTGTGTGTTGTACTCAATAGGCCCAGACAAATGCTGTACATTGCGCGTGCCGGTTACGTTCCTACAAATACGTACATAATGAATATATTTAAACAGCGTAACGTTCAATGAATACAATCGATAACGTGAGGAGGATGTAGTTCTTGTAAATTTTTGAACGATACAACATTGCGTACGACTAGGATAGCATATTACAGAGGCAGTGAGCGCGGATTCGTGATCCGCGACGGATTCACCCCTAGCACCCCAACCCTATACCCTACACCTACCTTAAGAGGCCCTTCAGGCCTTCCCTATCTCGGCCTTCCCTATCTCCCCTCTATCCTAACATACACCTGCTCCGCATGCTTAGTGTAGCGCAACACCTATCGGTCATGCTTCAGCCAGGGAAGAAGGGTGGTGTGTGTGTGAAAAGGAGACAATGTGTGCAGGAGGGGTGGCAGGGAGAAGAACCATACATGCATCTTGAATCAGATAAAAGCAATGTAGCAGCTGTAAAACATATGTACATACATGTAGGTGCACAATATGAATATGATATTAACAGGTCCATCACTCAACTCCCATTCCCTCCCTTGCTACATGTCCTGGCTACAGTAAGTTAATCTCTCTAAGACATTGGCCACAAATCCCAGGCTACATTATAGCTGTAAGGTCAGTTAACAATGTGGGAAATAACAGTTAGTGTGCCAAGTGTTAAGATACAAGCTCAATGTGTGTGTGCATAAGTGTGTGTGTGAGTGCATGTGCATGTTGACAAGTGTGTGTGTGTGGACTGATGGATAAAAGGGGACCACACAACTACATGTAGCTATCAAGTTAAATGCTGTTGAAGTCCTTAGAACATAATTTTCCATAACCTTGAACACTCTCAACGTACAACCACACACATGGAGTAAATTCAAACCGAAACATTCACTTAACACTTTCAACCACCACATTGTACATGATAACACTATACCATAAGGTCAGTTAACCCTGTAGAGTGCATGTGAATAGGCAGGATGCATCACACATGACCAAGTCCCTAACACCTGTGGGGGAGAAAATTTGTAAGGCTTCTTTAGATGTTGACCTGACATGTCGCTGCCATATATGGTATAAATAACATTCCTGTGCATAGGCCACTGTTATTAACCCCTGACACTCTTAGTACACCACACCCACTGGGCTGTTTCTCTCGGCTATGTCGTTTAACCCCTGACACTCTTAACACACCCACTGGGCTGTTTCTCTCGGCTATGTACTTAACCCCTGACACTCTTAACACATCCACACGGCTGTTTCTCTCGGCTATGTGCTTTAACCCCTGACGCGTCTCTTAATACACCCACAGGGCTGTTTCTCTCGGCTATGTGCTTTAAACCCTGACACGTCTCTTAACACACCCACAGGGCTGTTTCTCTCGGCTATGTGCTTTAACCCCTGACTGTTCTCTTAACACACCCACAGGGCTGTTTCTCTCGGCTATGTCGTTTAACCCCTGACACTCTTAAGGCTGTTTCTCACGGCTATGTCGTTTAACCCCTGACACTTTTAACACACACACACTGGGCTGTTTCTTTTGGCTATGTAGTTTAACTCCTGACACTTTTAAAACACACAATGTCGTTTAACCCCTGACACTCTTAACACACACACTGGGCTGTTTCTCTCTGCTATGTACTTTAACCCCTGACACTCTTAACACATCCACACGGCTGTTTCTCTCGGCTATGTACTTTAACCCCTGACACTTTTAATACACCCACTAGGCTGTTTCTCTTGGCTATGTACTTTAACCCCTGACACTTTTAACACACTCACTGGGCTGTTTCTCTCGACTATGTACTTTAACCCCTGACACTTTTAATACACCCACTGGGCTGTTTCTCTCGGCTATGTACTTTAACCCCTGACACTCTTAACACAACCATTGGGCTGCTTCTCTCGGCTATGTACTTTAACCCTTGACACTCTTAACACACTCACTGGGCTGTTTCCCTCGGCTATGTCGTTTAACCCCTGACACTCTTAACACAACCACTGGGCTGCTTCTCTCAGCTATGTACTTTAACCCTTGACACTCTTAACACACTAACTGGGCTGTTTCTCTCGGCTATGACGTTTAACCCCCGACACTATTAACACACACACTGGGCTGTTTCTCTCGGCTATGTACTTTAACCCCTGACATTTTTAACACACTCACTGGGCTGTTTCTCTCGGCTATGTCGTTTAACCCCTGACACTTTTAACACACACACTGGGCTGTTTCTCTCGGCTATGTACTTTAACCCCTGACACTATTAACACACTCACTGGGCTGTTTCTCTCTTTAACCCCTGACACTTTTAACACACCCACTGGGCTGTTTCTCTTGGCTATGTATATTAACCCTTGACACTCTTAACACACTAACTGGGCTGTTTCTCTCGGCACTGGGCTGTTTCTCTCGGCTATGTACTTTAACCCCTGACATTTTTAACACACTCACTGGGCTGTTTCTCTCGGCTATGTCGTTTAACCCCTGACACTTTTAACACACACACTGGGCTGTTTCTCTCGGCTATGTACTTTAACCCCTGACATTTTTAACACACTCACTGGGCTGTTTCTCTCGGCTATGTCGTTTAACCCCTGACACTTTTAACACACACACTGGGCTGTTTCTCTCGGCTATGTACTTTAACCCCTGACACTATTAACACACTCACTGGGCTGTTTCTCTCTTTAACCCCTGACACTTTTAATACACCCACTGGGCTGTTTCTCTTGGCTGTGTCGTGTAACCCCTGACACTCTTTACACAACCACTGGGCTGCTTCTCTCGGCTATGTATATTAACCCTTGACACTCTTAACACACTCACTGGGCTGTTTCTCTCGGCTATGTCGTTTAACCCCTAACACTATTAACACACACACTGGGCTGTTTCTCTCTGCTATGTACTTTAACCCCTGACACTTTTAACACACCCACTGGGCTGCTTCTCTCGGCTATGTACTTTAACCCCTGACACTCTTAACACACTCACTGGGCTGTTTCTCTCGTCTATGTCGTTTAACTCCTGACACTATTAACACGCACACTGGGCTGTTTCTCTCGGCTATGTACTTTAACCCCTGACACTTTTAACACACCCACTGGGCTGTTCTCTCGGCTATGTACTTTAACCCCTGACACTCTTAACACACCCACAAGGCTGTTTCTCTAGGCTATGTGCCTTAACCCCTGACACTCTTACAAAGACCACACCCACAGGACCGCTAGGTTGATTAACCCTTCGAACTCTTACAAAGACCACACCCACAGGACCGCTAGGTTGATTAACCCTTCGAACTCTTACAAAGACCACACCCACAGGGCTGTTTTTGCCGTTAAGTTGATTAACCCTTCACAGTCTTAATACAAAGAGCACACGCACAAGGCCCTTTTTATGGTTAAGTTGCTTAAAACTTTCTTGCAAAAGCTAGTTGGGCTTGCGCGATCTTCGCATTTTGGTGGAACGTGGTACCAGTGGCGTAGCGAGGGGGGGCAGGGGGGGGGGGGGGCAATTGCCCCCGGGCGCCGACCTAAGGGGGGCGCCAAAATGCCTAGGTGTTTACTATAAATAGCATTGCAATGCGTACCGGATAATAAACCGAGGAAAGGCTTATGGTAATGCTCTTATGTTTATTGATTAGAAACAGCAAGCCCGTACATACTGTTGATGAAATTGTTATTTTCGTATAATTGGAGCTGAATTTTGGAACAAGAAATTAAATTAAGCAGCAGGGCGCCCCCCCCCCCCCCCCCCCCCCCGCTCGTATATTTGGCCAAACGCAAGGGGGACCCCCCCTCCTCCCGCTCGTATGTTCGGCCAAACGCAAGAGGGGGGGGGGGGGGGGGGCGCCATTAGTGCATTTTGCCCCCGGGCGCCCAACACCCTCGCTACGCCACTGCGTGGTACCACGAACGTTTCCGCTAAATGCGAAGGTCGGGCTATGCCCAGTGTTGCCGCGAAATAACCTTCAGCCTTAATCGTCTATATCGCGATATATCGCGATATGAGCATTTAATCGCGATATAAATATCGCGATATATTAAGTTATTCATGATCAATTATCGCTTAGTTATTAAATGTTGGGGTGAATAGTTATGGTAACCACGAAGGATATGGTACAGGTATACGTGTACTTACGCTAAATGTACTTGCTACCACAGAGGATTTCATAAGCGCTGATCGCAAAGCCTTCAAAACTGCCATATCGGAGGCTTTGGATGGCACAAAAAACTCAATTGTTTTTTAGCTACATGTTAGCTTGCGCAATGTTCCCAAGCAGCCTGTCAGCAGAAATCAATTTCAGAAAATATGATCCATTGTTGTGGTGAAGGAATCATTAGCCATACGTCCCTACCATAGCTAAACCAGCAAGCAAGTAGTTGTGTGCATATTTGCTTAGGTATTTTAAAGGTTGCGCCCGTGGGGGCGTGGCATCTTGCATGAAAGGCTGCATTGCCAAATGTATATTTCTAAAGCAAAATTGAAACTGAACTGGTTTAACTGTAACAGTAAAATATTTTCATTGATATACCTAAATGTATGCTTATTCTCTGCTTGTTTCTAAATTTTATTTCTGTATATCTTTGTTTACGTCCGTACACGTTTATTTCGCGATATGACTAAAGATTAATCGCGATATATCGCCTTTCGCGATATAAACATTTAATCGCGATATATCGCCTATCGCGATATATCGCGGCAACACTGGCTATGCCTAACTAGAACACCTACAAGACCATTTTTATACTCCGCACTTGCGCAATGTAGGCCACACCAACACGACAAATTGCTTTTAGAGCATCCTTGCAAGCCAGCAACACACATTCACTTCACAACTTACGGAAGGTTCCTGTGGCGGATCCAGGGGGGGGCGGAAGGGGCGTACGCCCCCCCTAACAAGCCGACCAAAAATATGAATTTAATTATTGTAGAACAGATTGCCATGCGCGCATGCGCCACAAAAGCGCGTATCGTTTAATCGGAGGCCGGTCCACCATTACGTCGTCTGCGTCGGCTTATTCCACCCAATATTGAACAGCATCCACCCGGTAGTTCTGATTTAGAATACTACGTGGACGATCTACCTTCTCCAAATTCTCTTGTCCAATGAACAGGAGTTATCTCTTTGGGCATGTATGTGGAGAAACCAAGCTGATAAGCCCAGTACACTGGCAGAAACCCTCGCAGACAGAAGAGCATGCCCATTGATGTATCCAATCATCACTAAAATAATTCACCTTCTGCTTTTGACGTCATGCAGTATCAGCTAGTGGTGTTGAGAGAGCAAACTCCTCATTGAAATTTATCAAAAATGCGTCTCGAAGCACAATGGGATAAGATAGATTTAATGCCCTTATATTGATGTACGAGCACTATATACATGTATATATTGTAAAGAGTACGCGCTTGCGCAGTGAACCCATGGAATCAGGTGACAGACTGCTTGTTCATATATAATCTATTTTTCTTCAGTGTTAGTCAGTTCTATACTTGTAAACCTGTTGCTATTAAGTTGCTGCCACGCTATCTCGTCACACTATGATTTAGAATTGGATATCGAGAGTATTATAGACAAGTGCTAAACGACATCCAAGAAAAATGCTATTGCTCAACCCACTGGCATAAAGCCAAACATTAGTTATACACATTTCCTGATTTTTTCAATGACTTTCTTTTTTTTATTTAAATTTACAAAATAAAAAAGCGCATGCGCAGTTTGCGTCCGCTGTTCATGTTTCGATTTGGTACGGAGGAAAAAGTATGAGAAATTCTTATCCTTCTGAAGCTTAATAATGCGAAACATGAAAAGCTTCTGGGGCGAAGCCCCAGACCCCAATGGGGAGGCTTACAGCGCTCCCCCATACCCCCTAGCTGGAGCGGTAGGGGGCAACGCCCCCTCCCGCACCCACCCCCTTTTGTATCTGCTTAATACGCCCCCCCTAACTGACAATCCTGGATCCGCCACTGGGTTCTAAATGTTTAGTAGCGAACTAGCTCGAGGGAGGGATCGTAATTTTGAACCTGCGTCGCGTGAGCTATAAGTCTGGGAATGAGTAACGCAGTCAATTAATTTTGCGCATGCGTATGTTGTATTTAGGTTTTTTAGCTACAAAACGAGAGTTTTAGCACCCAAAAATACAGGACTAGTCTTTTTTATAAGCTACCTACTATGCGGCGTTCATAAAATAACGTGTTGTTGTAAATAAAGTTAATTAACTTTAACCGATTATACGCTAAATTTAATTTGCGCACGCGTACATACGTAACGCGGAATTGTTTTCAACAAATAATCATTTTTTGAGGTGTGGTTATGGTAGTTATTGCAGCAGCTGAACGGAGCGACTTTTGTATGGACGACCTTTGTTTTTTGGAATGCTGACTGGATAAACTATCTTCCCTTGCGTATGGATGGGCGCGATCTACTCATGTTCGAGCGTGCGATGGTGAAAAACGAATCTGAACGTAACGCTACCTCGTCTCTTAGTGTTTGAGGTACGTTGTAAACATATGCGATGTCTTTGTTGGGTAGAATGACGACTTTCTTCAGTGAATATAGGCTATTTAGAGAGGGGGGGAGGTTGTTGCAAACACAGCCATATATTCTATTTATAGCCCGTCCGCTTGTATCTTCCTGATCGTTAGCTATTTTAGCTATAAACTTACACATGTATTGTTTGTTTGTTTGGTACTTTTGTGGCATGATAAAAGTATATCTATTTGCTGTACGTGTCAGCTACATGTATTCACACTCTCTTCATACAGTGGCACCACTATGCACCCACACTATCACCTGCCCACACACTCCTTTTCACACTCCCCTTGTCACCCATTTGCCTTGTACACACACCACCCAATGCTCGCACTCCATAATGACACACCCTTTCTAGACATATCTTTGTCACACCCTCCCCCTTGTACACACCCACTGTAATACATCCATTCCACATCTACCACCCTGCAGTCCCCTCACAGCATGTATTCCACTTGTTAGCACCCTGTGTGAACTCTGGCACACTACAGCACCTACACATAGTTATGTGAAGGTGTGGAACCCTTGCACACACACACTTCATTGACTCTTCTATCATGTGCATGCACATCGCTTGTCATATACACCTTTGTACACACCACCCATTGTGCACTCTATCACTCCAACTCCTTGTCATACTCACACTCCACAGCACACCCACCTGCCAATTGCAATCCCCTTGTGAGGGAGTGTGTAGTGTGTAGGAATCTGTAGTGTGTGAGGGTGTGTAGAGGGTGTGTGAGGGAGTGTACAAAGGTATAACGTGTTTACAAGTGGTGTGTGTACAAGGGGTGTGTGTGAGGGAGTGTGTACAAGGTGTAGTGTGTTTGCAAGTGGTGTGTGTAGAGAGGGTGTTTCCGAGGGGTGTGTGAGGGTGTGTGTAGTGGGTCTGTGAGGGAATGTGTAGTGTGTGTGAGGGTGTGTGAGGGAGCGTGTACAAAGGTACAGTGTGTTTACAAGTGGTGTGTGAGGGAGTGTGTGTACAATGGGTGTGTGTATAGAGGATTTTCCAAGGGGTGTGTGAGGGAGTGTGTAGTGTGTGGGAGGATGTGTGTAGAGGGTGTGGTGTGTACAAGGGGTGCGAGAGGTGTGCATAGAGTATAGTAAAGTGGGTGGTGTGCATTGCAATGTGTAGAATGGCAAGAGTGTGACAAGGAGATTTATGTGTGTAGATTAGATGTGTGTGTAGGGAGTGTGTGCAGTGGGTGGATGTGTACAAGGGGTGTGTGGGGTAGGCATGCTGTGCACCCTCTACACAATACCCCTTATGTATACACTCAGAAACACCCTCTCTACACACCCCTTGTACATACGTATACTCCCTCACACAACCTTGTACACACCATCCATTGCACTCTTTATCAATCCAACTCCTTGTCATACTCACACTCCACTGCACACCCACCTGCCAATAGCAATCCGGTCACTGCATGTACACATCCACCCACTGCACACACTCCCTTATCACACACATCTAATCTACACACATAAATCTTCTTGTCACACTCTTGCCATTCTACACAGTGCAATGCACAGCACCCATACTCCTCACACACCTACCCTCTTCACACACCTCTTGTAAACACACTACACCTTGTACACACTCCCTCACACCATCCCTTACACACCCTCTACACACACCCTCTCTATACAAACTCCCTCACATATTCCTTGTACACACACTCCCTCACATACTCCTTGTACACACACTCCCTCACACAGACCCCTTGTACACACACTCCCTCACACACACCCCTTGTACACACACTCCCTCACACACACCCCTTGTACACACACTCCCTCACACACACCCCTTGTACACACACTCCCTCACACACACCCCTTGTACACACACTCCCTCACACACACCCCTTGTACACACACTCCCTCACACACACACCCCTTGTACACACACTCCCTCACACACACCCCTTGTACACACTCCCTCACACACACCCCTTGTACACACACTCCCTCACACACCCCTTGTACACACACTCCCTCACACACACCCCTTGTACACACACTCCCTCACACACACCCCTTGTACACACTCCCTCACACACACCCCTTGTACACACTCCCTCTCACACACCCCTTGTACACACTCCCTCACACACACCCCTTGTACACACACTCCTCACACACACCCCTTGTACACACACTCCCTCACACACACACCCTCACACACACCCCTGGTACACACTCCCTCACACACACCCCTTGTACACACTCCCTCACACACACCCCTTGTACACACACTCCCTCACACACACCCCTTGTACACACTCCCTCTCACACACCCCTTGTACACACACTCCCTCACACACACCCCTTGTACACACACTCCCTCACACACACCCCTTGTACACACACTCCCTCACACACACCCCTTGTACACACACTCCCTCACACACACCCCTTGTACACACTCCCTCACACACACCCCTTGTACGCACACTCCCTCACACACCCCTTGTACACACACTCCCTCACACACCCCTTGTACACACACTCCCTCACACACACCCCTTGTACACACACTCCCTCACACACACCCCTTGTACACACTCCCTCACACACACCCCTTGTACACACTCCCTCTCACACACCCCTTGTACACACACTCCCTCACACACACCCCTTGTACACACACTCCTCACACACACCCCTTGTACACACACTCCCTCACACACACACCCTCACACACACCCCTTGTACACACTCCCTCACACACACCCCTTGTACACACTCCCTCACACACACCCCTTGTACACACACTCCCTCACACACACCCCTTGTACACACTCCCTCTCACACACCCCTTGTACACACACTCCCTCACACACACCCCTTGTACACACACTCCCTCACACACACCCCTTGTACACACACTCCCTCGCACACACCACTTGTAAACACACTACACCTTGTAGTGTACACACACTCCCTTACACGCACCCCTTGTACACTCTCTACACACATCCCTTGTACATACCCACACCCTCTCTATATATACCCCTTGTTCATACCACCTTTTGTACACACAATCCCTCACACACATACTGAGTGTACATAGCATTTTTTTTGTGTTGACAATTAGCCTTAACCTTTCATGTTAGATAAACACATAGTCATGTACTCATATACACTACATTGCAGAGACTGCCATTGTGTGTCCTTTCTGCAGATCAACACGTTCATCAAGCTCGTCAGGCTCGATACAAAAGCTCTCCAGGACATCGTCATCCTTATCTAAAAGTTTCCAAGACCTCCATCCTGCGCAAGCGCTTTGTCATTCTCTATCAAATTATATTATCATTGGAATATTATTCATTGCATTCGTTGTTTACTTTGTCCACAGTTTAGCAAGAAACCCACAATAGCAAGCCCACTCGTTCGACAATAAAATGAACAGTATAGGGACTGGTGAATACCGCTTTGCAAGTTTCAGAACCGAACGAACCACCGACTGTGGACGGCGCTTCTTGTACCGTAGTGTATACAGCTGGACTCAAATTTGAGTCTACCGCGTTTTACGCGTAATAATTATTGGACTCAAATTTGAGTCTTCCGCGTATAATCGGTTAATTAACAATTAGCCATTTTGAAAGTATGATAAATCATAAAAAAATCAGGAAAATATATTGGTGAGATTAGAATTTTATTATTATTATTATTATTGGATTGATACAGTACAAACATGACACAGACACATGATATGCACAAAACAAGTTGCTAGCCTACTGAAGCTCAGGAGAAGGTATGGACCTGGACAGGATCGCGGTGGCATTGGCCCTGACAAGATTCATGTTAATATCATCATCCTATAGTAACTTATTATTCATGTCCTCAATTGCTGGCCATGGGTGATAGAGGGGTGCAGTGGTGATGGAGGGTTGCAGAGGTGATGGAGGGGTGCAGGGGTGATGGAGGGGTGCAGAGGTGATGGAGGGGTGCAGTGGTGATGCATGTTTTGGGGTGTTGGTGTACATGCTAATTGCATTGATATCCCAAGGTGCAGGCGAGTGTAAACAGTGAATTTATTATATGGCTAGCGGGAATGATCGATAGGGTTTGCTATGAAAGCTAACAGTTTCTACAATTTTCTGGTGAAATAATTATTTGTGCTGACGTGCGAGGTGTGAAAAGTGCGGATGTGCGAGCCACTACTGTAGTGATAGTGGGGTCACCATGCACATGTACATGTACAAGTAGATGGGATGAAATATTAGTTAATAAGGGGGAGGATTAAACACTTGCAGTTACTATTACTCCAAATGATCACTCAAATCAACTATTCATGATTGGAAGAGTTTAGATTTTACCCTAAAATGCAAGGGCAATGAGTCTAGGCCCTGCCTCTTCTCAAACATACATAATTCAGCAGCCTGGGAGTGTCCTCCCCTCAACATTTAGCCTATCATAGCTACACACCTTAGAACAAAAGAGGTGATAATTTAGGTCCAAGGTAACACACATCACTTTGCCTAGGCAAACTGTTCATTACAGTCTGTAACTTAAGAAGTGCATGAAGTTGTTTGGGAGTACTCAGTACATGTAGCAGTACTTAGATGCTATGACTCACAGAGGACTCCAGGAAATATATATATAAAGTATGTGTACCATGCGAGAATTTTTATTAAATAGCTAGGCAAACTTCCCAATTTGCATACCCAGTGGTCTTAGTCAAAGATATGTAACAACTACCTGGATTCCAAGGGGAGGTAAGATCAGGTAAAAACACATGGAATGATGTGTGTTGACCAAAGGTCTCCTCCATCCAAGCAGGAGAAACCACCTCACACATCAGCAAATATATACTGCATGATATCATAACATCAAAGATTTTTTTCTATTCATGGGTGTCCCCAGGGGGAGGGCCATGTCCCCCCGCACTTATAATAAAAGTTAAATATTCAGTATTACTAGGAGCATGTGCAGCCTCCCCCCTCCACTGGCTGAATTGGCCCAAAGTGGACAGCAACCCCCCCCCCCCCCCCCCCCCCCCCAACGGCTGAATTGGAATTGGCTGAAAACAGACAGCATCCTCCCCCACTAGCACCCCCTTACCCAATCCTGGGCCCCCCGCCCTTTCCCCCCCCCCCCTTCCCCCTGGGAGAAACACACACATCAAGACCCTCTCTTGGACACCGTCATCCATATACAGGTGTAAAATTAGTTTAAAGTGTACATGCATATGTATTACATGCATTCATGCAGAACTTAGTTGTGTTTCAACACACACACACACACACACACACACACACACACACACACACACGGAACTTAGTAGTAATACAGCCCACACACACACACACACGACTTACAGCGAAGCAGTGTGTTGAGTAAGTGCACAGTTGCCCGCTAGTATACGTGTGTGTGTGTGTGGGAGGGGGGGAATGATACCACGTGCGCTACAATTAGAATAACATACATTGTGCGTTGTAAGAAGGCTGTATGATCGGTGATGGCCACATAATATCCTGGTAACTTACCTTGCCCACATAAGTGTTAGACACCCCAGCATACGGTGCTATTTAACACAGCTTCCGTGAGAATCGAATGTATTTTTTATCTAACCGATCTTTTAGAAAATTACACAGCGAGAAATCAATAATTGGACCAATATTGACACATTATTGGATCAGGATGATATCATCCTTGGTAGACAATATGGGTAACAGTATTGGATCAACGTTTTGGGGGAACATGACCCAAACATGTGTACGCAATATTGATATAACACTGATAAAGTGTTGATCCAACCATGATAGCAGTATTGTGCCAAGCATGATATACCAAAAGTATTGGCCCAATGCTGTATTACAATATTGGCCCAAGAGGATATTACCTGTTAAGGCATCAATATTACCTCCTTTTTAGGCATCAATATTACCTCCTTTTTAGACATTCAAAATTTTTATTGAAACAATACAGATTTCATCACAATAATATACTATTCTATTGAATCCCTTGTTCTCTCTTCTTCTATTGGCACTGCGATCACCATGTCCTCGAAGTAGCATACTCCACCAGAGCAATAGACGGATACATTGCATCCACTCAACGGTCTCGATGGTCTGTGTACAACCCTGTGTTGGATAGCAGAAGCATTACCACCACACATGTTCACATACCTTGCAGTGTCACTGGTCGTTTGGAAAGCTGTATGACAAATCACCACCCTGGATATTTGCTAATACACACCGTTATTAATTTAACTCACATCCAAATCACAACGACAACAGCAAGTCAGTGTACTGGTGTTTGGATATCCAAAAGAGTTAGCCTGTGTGAATTCATTACGTTCTCAAGTCAACTCACGTAGCCACATGCATCCAAGTCACAAGACTCCATACACAGAAATGACAACACCAAGCGCACTGGTGTTTTGATATCCAAAAGAGTTAGCCTGTGTGAATTTCACAAAATAAATTACGTTCTCAAGTCAACTCATGTAGCCACACGCATCCAAGTCGCAAAACTCCATACCAGTAAATGACAACACCAAGCGCACTGGTGTTTTGATATCCAAAAGAGTTAACCTTTAATCTCCAACCATCCTAGATCTAGGACAATCGTCCTAGATCTAGGATGACAAACTAAGCTGCTGAAAATAAGGAACGCCTGTTTTGAAAATTCTGAAACAGCTCTGCCTTATCTAGATATGTCCAGGCTACTTAGAAATGGTTGTTTTCCATTATGGTATGTTTTGTGTCAGGAGATAAAAGCATCCAAACGTTGCGCATCCATCAATTTGCTGGCATTACCGCGAAAATGGGAAAGGACTTCGCCGTCGATGAGGCTGTTGTAGGGAAGATTAAAAGGAATATGATTTGTTCTAGACGTGTTGCACATGTCGTAGGAGCATGTCATAAGTGTCGGATAAACTTTAAGTGGTCAAACGACACGACCACAGAGGAAAAAGTCGAGGGCATTCATAAAGACGTCTTAGCTGGAGAGATCGGGCGGTACAATAAGCAGAAGAGGTGTGATCTCTGTGAGAATGCTGAATAAGGTTGTTCAGAGGCCTCTACTAGTCACAAGGAAAGCTACAGCGCCCTCAGTAGTAATAAGGAGCCGACAAGAGAAGCGATCAAAGGGAACGGGTTTGAATAAACGGGCGGCGTGCTTCTTGCGATATGGTCGCATAATCTTGTTACGTTTAGGGACGAAATGGAGGATGACCATCACACCCAGACTACTTAGGGGGAAGGGCATGGTATTGCTGAAGTTGTAGGAGTAAGTGGCACAGTGCAGCAGATACTCTACAGTGCCGCCATGCATGCACAGAATAACATTATTGTATAGCGAGTCAGTAGTATTGAATGTCTCTATACAAAAGGGCTGTTTGCATGGGTATTGGGCCAATTGGCTGTACAACCAAAAAGTGGCCTATCACTTGTTTATTTGAAGAACTGAGGAACTGTTCAAGTTTAGTGTAACTGCATTAATTATGGCATCATGCATGTCGTGCCAATATTACGTACAAGTCCATTGCATTTTTGATCTACTAGCTCAAATTTACTCAATTTCAGAGCTTCAGAAGGTTGTTTAATGTCTACAATCCCTGCAATTTGATGAATTCAACTGTCAAAACATGTTCCTTGGTATCTATACATCCATTGATTTGCCCCAATGTTATTGACATGCCTATCATTGCATGATACACCAGGTTTAGGTAATTATAATTATGCTGCTGGGTATCTAAAGAGAATTGGCCAGGGAATGTGTGGTTGATTCCCCCAGGCAAGGTCAATAGGAATTTCCTTCAGATGAATACTACATAAAAACATTTTTTTGGGTGCACAACCTACCATTTGAAGTGCTTCTACGTGTTGGTTGCAGCAATTTTGCTACAAACACAATAGTACCACAGTTTTCAATACTTGCTTTGACTATCAGTATTAAAACTACACTTACAAGATGTTAGCCACTAAAAACCACTTAAAAGCGATAAGGAACGTTTTGAAAATTTAAATGAAATAACTCATGATGGAAAAACAACTTCAATAATTAAGCACATAAAACTAATTAGAAGAGAGAGTGCACCATTTTCTTAATTCTTGACCTGCCCTCATTATAATTAAAATTAGCGTTAACTATTGTTAAATATTTGGGTGCTGATTTTCAAATTACCAGGTGCCCGTGTAAGTTACTTTAGAACAACCCAACGAAACAGCTTAAAAATATGCAGATTGTGCTAAAGAAAATGGACAGCTGGCAATACACTTGCTGTTCAAAATGAAAGTTAGTACCAGCAATAGCATTCTCAGAGCAATGTAGTCTTATTTTTATGAAGTTTGTCCTGGCACAGCCATGGAAATTGAATGCTCGTGCATTTCTGCATCCGCTTTGCCTTGCATTGTAAAGAAATTCGGATGCTGCTCATAGCCTGTACGGTAAAATTCTTAAAATCCGACGTACAATTTAGGCAACTCCATTAGGGTGTATATAATCACCACGCCTATGCGGGGTATCATTGCGTTTGTTAGTTGAATAAATGGCGAAGTCCTCTTTTTCAATATGCGATTTGTCAAATCGGGCCGAGATTATTATCTCTGAAGTTATTTCCCACGTCAGTGTGGCACCTTTCCTTCACTACTGTTCTACGTGTGTCAAAAAGGGTATAATTAGAACATTGCCCTTATGTACCGGAATAATGGCGTCAATAAGCTCATTATCTCAATACACAGTTCGGAGTCATTTTTTAACAACCAGGACACAAATTAGTTATAAAACAGGGCCTAGTCATGTATACATATCACTTCTACACAGAACCATACCTAAGACAATAACAGGTATAATTGTTTACGCTGATGGGGAAGTAATTTTTAATACGCTCACGCGCAATCAATGCGGATACTCCCCTTCTTTGTTATCGTTGTTCTCGTGAACCGAAGTTTTTGGATGGATTCTGAAAAACGTTACATTCAGTTGGAGCCTTGTACTGTACGTTCAGGTAGGTTTCAGACTGGCTCTAATAAAATCTTCGTAGTTTAACGATCCCGAAAAGTATGAATATTCCATGACTTTAATATGATCTCTGATACGGAAGCCTATGGAGTTTTATCAGGGTTAGCTCGAAAAAATATTCCCGGCTCTGTCCATGGATGGCCATTATCACACCATTGTTTCAAATTCGCAGCTGAACTGAATTTGAGCCTTGGACTATTAAATAGACGTTGTAAAGGACGACGTGCAGATCCACCCACAAATTAATGTTTTGCAAGAATTGCTATGATGCGATGCAACGTACACTGCACTGCGTACATGAATCAACAGTACCAGTAACCATCGTACTAAATTCCTGGGAAGCCCACTTACCCAGCGGTGAGTGCAAGGTAAGGATGCCGATATCTGCTCATATCAAAAAAATAAACCAGTAATAAACATCTGTGTTCATATCTAGGTGTCACCCATTAAGTGTAAACACAACAAAAATTGCATTCAGTGGAACATATAGAATGTGTTACACCATGCATACGATGATGACATAATAAAGGAGGCACAACTAGCTACACCTCTGCACTGGAGAAGCTGAAATGTTTCATCTGCCATGCTTCCACTGATAGGCCAGTTCAGCTACCTTGCCAGGTTGTTGTATGTACAGACTGCCTGGCACAAAGGTAGTACGTTGCCACACTGTATAGACCATGGAATGTGTGCCTAGCTCCTGCAGGACATCTATTTGCACTGTGGTTCCTGCAATGGTGATATCAGGGCAGCACAACATTGGAGTGTAGTGCCAGCTAAGGAAGGTGTGCTTACTCCACTTCAGGGTATCACTGGTTTATGACCAAACTTCATCTTGTGGTCATTTTATAAATATCATGGGCGTCACCAGGGGGGGGGGGGGGGGGGGCAGGGGGGACCATGGCCCCCCTCCCCCCCCCCCCCCTTTTGGACTGAATGGCGTCCTATCCCTGTGATAAAAGTTAACATACATGTGCACCCCCCCCCCCCCCCCCCCCCCCCACTGGCTGAATTGGCTGAAAGCGGACAGCCCCCCCTCCCACCCACTGGTTGAATCAGCCAAAAGTGGACAGCACCCTCCCCCCCCCCCCTCCCACTGGTTGAATCAGCCGAAAGCGGACCCCCCCCCCCCCCCCCCAAACTGGTCAAATCAGCCGAAAGTGGGCAGTGCATTTGCGGCTGTCAAATGGCGCCCCCTTGCCTTATCCTGCCCCCCCCCCCCCCCCCCCCTTCCAGAAAAGCTGGGGCCACCCATGTATGTAATACTTGTGATAAACAACATGCATAGCCATATAAGGCTATACACCAGCAGTACACAGGGGTGTTTATTGTACTTCAGGGTACACTAGTTTTGACCACACCCCTTCCTGGTGTATCATAGTCAGCCATCTTGAAGTCATTTTATAAATGTAAGGTGAAGGCAGACATGTGAGTCTATACACTAGCAGTACACAGGTTGCTTAATCTACTTCAGGGTATCACTGGTTTTGACCACACCCCTTCCTGGTGTACGATAGTCAGCCATCTTGTGGTCATTTTAATGTAAGGTGAAGGCATGGCTGTAGTGAAAGACACCATACATAGATATGTGAGGTTATGCACCAGCAGTATACATGCAGGTGCTTACACTACTCAGGTTCAAGGCTTTGCCCATACCTATTGCTGGTGGAAATAGTGTGGTCCTTGTACAAGACCTTGCATGTATAAACCTATGTACTGCACAGGTAATACTCTCACCAATGATTGACTTATGATATCCCAAAATCTGAATAACTTATGATTTAAACTAAGGTTTTCCTTTAAAATACATTGACCAAATGCATCACGGTTACCTAGTTGCTAGGACGCGCACACATACAGTTTGTTTTAAAACGTATATTAGAGCCAGCTCGAACAAACCAAAAATAGAAAGCTCTTCCTATCCAATATAAGGTACTGATCTCAGTTTAGGCACCAAAACTTCAGGAGTTTGAGCATAAGCAAATTCGTGAGACAACTACGGCAAGACATGCGCCTGCCTTTCCTCGCGTGGCGATCGAGCGGCACAAGTTAAAATCATAACACTGCTGAATCAGGTAGAGGACAGGCTAGGAACTTACAAAACTGCACAGCCGTTGCTATCCTTTGTTGAATTTAAGAGGAATAGTGCACATTCCAACGTTGCTTGTATGTGGCCATTTTGTTGCTAGGCTTACGATTTCATTTCAAAATTACTGGGCGTCGGTCTTTTTGACACACGTTTCAATGTAATGAAACAGTAGTGCCTTGTAAATTGCGAAATAATGCATTTTATCACAGACGATAGGAGAGTCCATCTTTATTCAAGACGGCAGCTGTTTGTGTGGTAATTTAAGCTTAATTACAAGCTTAGGAAACGCATTATCAGGTTACAATGCATGCCAAATTCGGCTAGCCGTAGAGTATTCAGTTCTGCATTGAACGTTTACAATACTTGCTATTTTACACTAGGTAAAAGCTCACAGAAGCATCTATATCATAATTATTATATAAAAACATTACGAGACGGCAATAGACGGCGGAACAATTGAAATAACATGCGAAAGGTCAATCTGGAACAATGAACAGTAATACTCGGCATGCAGATGAGCCGTGCTACTTGCATGTATTGAAATACAACAATTCTAAGTTGCTCTTGGCAGCAATTACTAACTTTGTCAATCAACAACCAAATATCTTCTACGAATGCAGCTAACGCACGTGTGAATGCAGTACACATGTATGCGTTAATGCTACATATTAATGAAAACAGCGGATATTTGAATGCATTTATGCAGTGTATATGTAAACTCTATAATGACATATAAATGCAAGTATTTACGAATGCAGCATATGCACATATAACTGAGTGTGTAATTGCAGTATGTCTGAATCCCATTGTACATGTTTTTTTATTTTGTAATAAAATGTACACGTTTATTGGTTGGCATAGTTTAAATTGATAAAAAAAGCAATGCTTATTTTGAATTTCAAACAAAATAACAATAGCATCATGCAACAATAAGAGCAGGTATACTTTTCTGCACGATGTAGATACATCAACAAGGCCCTTGAAAGTACCACATGCATATTGCACAAGTAACATGATATCCAAAAGTCAGGCTCATCATCCCGCACACCACAAGTATGCAGTTTCTCCATTGCTGGAACAGTCACTGTAGGGGTAATCCTAACTATGCACGATGCATCTACACGCATATAGAGACTATTACAATAAGGAGACGGCAATAGGCGGCGTACTCGGCAGATGCGCCGATGCTACTTGTATTGAAATACAGCAATTCAAAGTTGCTCTTGGCAACAATTGCTGACTTTGTCAATCAGCAACGCTAATAGCAGATGGTGTGAAATAATGCTCGAATGCAGTGTATGCAAATGCAAGTATCTACGAATGCAGCAAACGCACGTGTGAATGCAGTATAAATGCACGTGTTAATACTGTAAATGCACAACGCATTTTTAGTGTAAATGCATGCATATGTTAATCCTATAATGCAGCATATGCACGTATAACTGAGTGCATTATATCTTTAAACGTAGTATGCCGTTTGAATGCAGTGCATGTGCTAAAACGCTCTGACAGCATCAAATTTGAATGCACTGTATGTGTGAATGTAGTATGTACGTTTATGCTGTGATATGTATTCGAATGCGCTGTACGTGTGAATGCAGTATTTCTGTCAAAGCTGTCAATGTATTGTAGGTGTAAAAATGAATGTAGCGAATGCATGGATATTCTAATTCTTTGAGTGAATGCAGTACGTGTTACAAATAATATGGAGTCTGGGTTAGATAAACCAATGATGACAATGGTGCAGAATAATTAAGATAATAAAAAAAGCAATTGGTTCAAAGGATCCAGATACAAATAGGCTTAGGGTCATTGTGTAAATTAGGAAATAAACTGAATACAATACTGAGATAAATAAAATCACAACATAGGTGCAAAATTTATTAATGGACAGTAATTTAATAATGAAAAGGTTTAGAAATATCATAGTGAAATGAAACTTGAGTTAAGGAGGATAAAGGGTTTGAACTATCATCACGAAATGATATAGCTACCAAAACATGATGAAGATGAATGTGATAAAAATACAATTACTTGCTGACATTACATTCAGTGTAGAAAAGAGTAAAATAGATACAAATATCAAGACACAAAATGAAATAAGATTCATATTGATATTGGTAATAATATATGTGCACATAGTATACACAAAGGCAAGTAATGGCATATGTAAATGCACTTATATACTGCCCAGTAGTAAAACGGGAAGCATCTGCAAAAGGGAGCAAATTCATTGAGTACATAGTCTTGACCTTAATATTAGTTCAGAGGAATATAGACGGAGAATAAATTGGCTCTGAAGTTATGGTGTGGTGTAGACACAGGATTTAGTTTAATGGCATTACCTCTTCTATCACATGGTGACAGGTGGATGGGGAAGAAGGCTGATGCATCAAGATCAACAAGGTTTTTCACAATCTTAAAACTACTCAAGTGAATGAAAACTGAGGTGTAGAAGATGATCAGCATAGCTCATAGTGGACCTTTTAAAAGTTGCTCCGGTGAAAAGGTGCTGAAACCTTTCAACACATCTGTCTTGTAATAGCCACGGATTCCACACTCCAGATTTACATTGAAGAATTGGTCTGACATAAGATACAGTACGAATACTTGACAAATTGTAGAGATATCAAGCATATGAAGACCCTTAAGCAAAACAGAACGTTCTACCTACAGAAAACTATCATTTGCAGCAATAGATGCACAATGTAAGCTGGACTTAAAGTTCGATGTTATATGCACACCTATGTAACAGATATCATAAACTCTCTCTATTCAGCAAAACATCACCCAAGGAGAAAGAATTTTTTGCAGTTATGCCCAAACGATAACACACTATATTTCTGAAAGGCAATATTAAGCTGCCAGCTTTGAGACTACATAGAAAAATTCTACACTGATAGGGACAAAGGTGAGATTGAATCAGAAGTGAGCATCATAGAGTTTAGTATCATCTGCAGATATTTTAGCTTGAACTGGTGGTACAAACAATCGGGAAGATCATTGATATATATGAGGAAAAATAGAGGACCAAGCACTGGACTTTGCAGAACACCACTAGTAACAGGTAGAGACAAAGATAATGACTAACTTGCTGAAAACGAGCAGTTAGAAAAGATAACCATCTCACCAATGAAGGACTAACCATATCACTACCTTGAACAGCAGTATTCGATGGGAAATTGAATCAAACTCTCATGCGCTTAGTGAATACGTGCGTGTTAGGGTGATACTTAGGGTTAGGGTTAGGGTTAAGGATGGGCAAGGCTGTTCCGCACGTTAGGGTGCAACTTTCCACCGCCTATCCGAATCCAGGGTCAAATACCACCCGGGGGCAAAAATTGAAGACCGGGGAACAGCCTCGTCCCGAGTCCGCTTCGCGGACGGGCGCCTTCGGCGCCATACTGCGCGCTTCGCGCGCCGTAGAAACGCCCCTAATACGGGAGTGTTGGAGCCAACTGTGTGGCTCCAATTGAACGCCCATTCAGTGGTCGCATGTGGTTGTTCATTGAATATCATTGCATCTCATTATTGGTCGCTCGTTGGAATCATTCTCGCTCCGTCCCATAGACATCATGAGCAACCACCTCGTCCTCAGGTGTGCTGCCCTAGTTAAATTTATCTTTCATGCCTTTAGAAACTTATGGCTGGCTGTCGTAAATACTTGTAAAGAGCGAGGAGAAGCGTCTACAGACTGCCAATGCATCGACAGGTCTAGACCGAACTTTGTACTCGTCTATTGAAAGCTCGTCTTCACTTCCGTCGAAGGTGCGTCCCTAATCACTATTTTGTACAACGTGTCTGCCGTGCCATGTACAAGTGTCGAACACATCTGCCGTACCATGTACCAAGTTAGTACACGTCTGCCGTGCACGTCTGCCGTGCTATGTGCAATCTTCAAACGCGTTTGCCGCGTCGGTTCTACACATATGGCCGATATGGCCTTGTCACCTCGTCTTATATATCTATAAACCAAGCCTCCCACACGACTGGCGATCGATCTGCAAGCTTAGTTCACCTACACTGCCATTTTCAATCATCGTACACGTCTGCCGCGCGATTCAAACACACTACAGTACTTACACCCTCCCCCACACCCACGCTCACGTGGGTTTGTCACTGATACAAGCTTTGTCTATTAACCAAGCCCCACACACGACTGGCGTGCCATGTAAAAGCTTACTCCATATCTGCCGTGCCATTCAACACGTATGCAGCGCAAGTAAAATGCACCACACACACACACACACACACACACACACACACACACACATGGCCTTGTCACATAGCTTTGTTGATACACCAACAGGCCTGGGGCAGACTAAATTTCTTTACTGCTACTAAAAATAAATATAGGCCTAAATTATAATTGATTAGTTTTGTCAAGGCCACTAGGGCCTTCACACACATTTACATAGCCACGGGTACGCACACATAGCCATGGGGCAAGCTTACGTTGTCACGGGAGCACTTACATACCCATGGGTATACTTACATTCGCTTACATAGCCACGGGTACGCATACATAGCCATGGGGCAAGCTTACGTGGTCACGGGTATACTTGCATTCGCTTACATAGCCACGGGTACGCTTACACTAGCCTAAATACCCGCGGGGCAAGCTTTTGTAGTCGCGTGCACACTTGCAAATGCCTTTCAAGCATACTCTAGCCTTTAGAACAGACATGGGTACCCTCGTTCAAATCCATACATACTACGCCGTCAGCGTTTTAGGTCACGGGCACACGTAAACAAGCTATCATTACTATGAGAGAAAAGCTCCTATACCATGCACGCTTCCCTCCCAATGATACACTTCTCCATATTGGGTGCGTCATCTGTTGTGCACGCCACTGTCATCACAGCTTCCACTAGTACACCACAATACAACATTACACATCTGTCTCTATTACATAATCAAAACTACATGTTCTTACTCCAACATCTAAGTGCTTCATCTGTTGCAGCATTTTCTACTTTTGTACGTCTGCCTGCCGTGTCACGTACAAGCTTTGAACACATCTGCCGTGCCACGTGCAATCCTTAACTGTGTTTGCAGTGTCCATTCTAATGCACAACCCCCCCCACCCCACATACACACATACTGCCTTGTCTATTATCCAAGCTTTACACACGACAGGCGTGGCACGTAAGCTTAATAACATCTTTAATCATGCCGATTCTAGCGCACTACCCCTCCACTAGCTTAACAAATTACTGGCATGCCATGTAAAAGCAATATCAGCCGTGCCCAATCTTTGTACACGTCTGCCACGTGATTGAAATGCACTACCCCCACCACACACACACATGTATGTCACGGGGCACTTGCAATGCCTTGTAAAAGCATACATAGGCACGGGGACACTTATACAAACTAGCAATGGACCCAGAGCCATAATGCTCAGTACCTTGTATAGCCGTTAACCTCCCACTACAATTTCCAATCTTAGATATACCATTATGTGGTGGTAACATAACCTTCCTGTGCAATTGTGGGTTGGTAACAAAAAATGAAATATTGAATTATTTAAGTGGCTTGTACTTGTATACAATGGCTGCACAATGTAAACACGTAGACCACTATACAAATGACTGCCTATGTATGGGCTTATGCACTAAGTTAGGCCTTTTACAAAGATTGTATGTAGTGGAAGTGTAGATCCCGATCTCAATAGCAATGACAACTGATAATATTCTCCTCTCTTCAGCAATGCACATACCATGTATACAAAAGGAGGGTTCACACATTTGATGGGTCACACACACAACTAGAGATCCAGTTGGATTAGTCCATGCACATGCTACTGCCAATAGGTGTTGATGAGATGGTAGATCCCTGATTACACACCTCTCCATCACACTATGAAAAAGGTATTGTTATACACTACTGTATAACAGTGTGTATATAGACGTTATTGCGTATACGTGTGTATAACGTCTCAATACGCAGTGTTATACACCGCTAATTGATGTTATACACTAGTGTATAACAACCCTTTTTACACAGTGTCAAGCTAGAAATAGTCAGGTCGGTGTCTCCCCCATTCAGGGTACCTGCTAGGCACATCAACAGGGTCTTCAGCCACATGGTCCTCTGCTGGGTTAGGAACAGGTGGATCTTCTGGCTGGTGCTCCTCCATTGGCACGCACATGCACATCAAACCAGCTGCAAACTTCTCACATGCAGCATGTACCCCCTAAAGGTGTACTGTAATATGAACTAGCTGCCTGTGACGGCATTTGTACACAATCATGGCTTGAGAGGGCATGTACTATCTATTCACTCATTGGGTCTCCTAATTGTTTACAAGTAAATAAAAACATTCTCTAACGAGAAAGTTGTTGGTATATAGATTGACTAATGCTGGTGTAAAAAGCACGGAAACAAGAGCGACAGAAATTTGACTTGAAAAATTGAAATAGGCCTATATTTAGCCCATTACTCAGACATGCACTGTTATAGTGTAAGTGTGCTTAATATAGGCTTATTTCAATTTTCCAGTACCACGAATCTGTAGCGGTGGCAATGATGGAGCCTCAAATAAGAAAATGCTCTATAAGTTCAAATTCATATATGCAGTACCACCTAAAAGCTTCCCACACGTTTTGATGTATACATTATATGTTTGTCACATGCCTAGCCAATCTCTTGTGTTATCAGGTTGCTAAGCATGTTTTGCTTGCCTTCTAAATCTTAGATGCTTCTATGTTCATGCACAGAAGCTCGAGTGTATCATAATACAACAGTATCATACTGGTTCACAGTTTTCATAATAGCCTGCAAGTAATCATGCAGATACAATTGTTGTAGTTAGGGCTGCTTGTGCATGCATGCCGAATAGTAAGTATACACACCTCCTTCTGTAGTCCTTTGTATTAGAACCACCAGTGTTACTTTTTACACAAGTAGTGGGAGTACTGCATCATATCCGATCATGGCCTTCAGCAACGAGTCAGCCATTTTCATTTAGGCTGCAACTTATGGGATGAAAACGACGATTACTGTGACTGCTGTGAACTGTGCAGGAAGTGCTATATAAATGGATTTTTTCATTGTGACCAACCTAATGTATGCCACTTTTTAAAAATGGGATTCAGGGATATTTTAAGGGTACCCAAATTAAACCGCACTATAAGCTTAAAAATAAGGAGCAATGTCTAACTATTACATGTGATTGCAAGATTCCACAGAGGCCTTTAGTCTCGGATGTTCTTGTGCACTGACAGATGTCACTACTGTAGTATGATTTTTTCAAACAGTTTGTCTTGTAAGACCTGTGATGGTTGGGAGAGGGATTCAAGTTGCACACGTTCCTCTTCCCAGTATGGTGTACAAGAAGTGACTTTAGGTACAAATAGATGTATTCTTTCCATTCCAGGTTCACCAAGTTCCACTGGTTAGTTGTCACCATGCATTTAATTTAGACTGATTCAAGTGTGAGAGGTTTAACTGACTCCTAGGTTCTGTTGGTCACAACCTCTGTACATTGTGACAACACACTCGAGTGTAGTTTTGTTTAGTTGTATTGAATTTAACTGAGTGGCTATAAACATACACGTAATTAGCTTTATCTGCCTGTGGAGGAAGCAGGAATTTAACTCTACCATTTGAGTTCTATATCATTGAGTCGCGATCTATATGAACAGTCATGGTATATGAGTGATACTGTAAGTTGACATGCTAGCACATCATTGCTGCCAGTTTAAAGTGAGTCCATGTGTGTCATTTGTATGTACAAGATTGCTATTTAGATTGTACCCTAGGATGAAAGAAAAACCGCTTGACTATTATTTGGAACACCGTGAGCCGTGAACGTGGGTATGAGCAGTCAAAGACAGATGTTCAAGGTTTTGAAACTTCTAAGGTGACTACTTGCATTACTGTCAAATAAATAGCTGCTCATATCACACGAATCGACAGTACATGATATCCATGGTGTCAGGACATTTAACGTGAGTTTGTCTCCTATTATAATATAAAATGTTTCTTATCTCAGAGCATTCATTTGAAGCAAACTGCACTCTCAAAAACTCATCGAAGTTCAAGTTTTAGTTAGCTGGTACAGCAACATACTGACATTCAGCATGTGTGTATTACAATGTCCACATATATATTTATATTTGTCACAGGCCAGAATCCATTCAGCCCGATAGGGTATTGTTTTAATTGTATACAATTTGAAAAAAAGTCCAGTTATTTGTAGAATGGATAATTTCATAAATTAAACCTGTGTTATCTTGACCAGGTATGCAACCATGCATTGTATCACCGCGGGCAACCGTCAGCATGCACCTCTCATTCCAGAATAATTTAGTGACATGTATGTTGCATGGATATGAATTGGAATTTACCTGATTTGAATTCTCAGGCTATAGTTTCGTACCCAGAGACCCTAGTATGCCACAGTTGCGGATGGATTATTTCACCGCTACGCTATAACTATAGAGTCTGGGAAAAGGACTGCCAGTGACAGATCGAATGTTAATTGTATAACATAGGCAAGTAGACCGCAATCGTATTCATATTTGAAGGTTCTATTGGTTACGGCATACGTTGCTTGGGTGCCTTACCATGCAGTGTTCGTGTTGCGGTGTTGTGGGGGAAAACCCGTACCCTGTAGCACAAAGATTAAGATGGTCAAACACAAATGGCAGCAAGGCATAGCACAACGTTTTCCCGTACCCCGTAAAGTTGGCAAAGCCACGAAACAGTCATGCCCTCGAACAAAGTTGTGAATGGCCCACTCTCCAAACAATCCGTTATGAAATTTTATACGTATCCATAACTAGGGTCTGGGTACGAGACCATTCTCTTGCACGTTGCACGGAAGTTGATCGATAGCATGAGTTCTTTTCCCTGTACGGATTGCTCATTCGTGGGTACAACGCGAGCAGCTGTAAGGCACCATCAGTCGGTATTGCACACGAACGAGAGTATCTTGACCAAAAATGGCAACACCGTGACGGTGGAACGCACGAATGGTATTTTTACCTGTGATCGGTGTGGTCGATCGTCCACAAGCAGCCTGAAATTTAAGACCCACTCTGCCTGCTACTTCAGTAGCAGCAGCAGCAGCAGCACTTTTCCAGCAACAGAAGGTAAGACGCAGAACTTGCAGCTATTAAGGCCATTCCAAATGTGATTATTGTTTCCCGTCCTCCGCGCGCGTCATTATAAGTTCCCCGCGTAATGTTTGTTATTGTAATTATTGGAACAAATTATTTACGGTACATACATTGTAGGGGCGGATCTAGGTGGGCCTCATTATGCCTAATGATGTGATATCTTGTGCAAATTACGTTGGGGATATTGGCACACCAAAGCTCTATACTCAAAAGAGGTGTTGGCGGCGGGCAGATGTGCATGATGTACGTGCATAATATGATTTAAAAGTAAATGATGGGGTAGCCAAAGTAGGTCCGGACGGGAAACTATTTTTGGAATGGCCTAATTGCATCAAGGGTTGTACAGTCAAATGTCTTGAAAGACAATAGGATTGCCCGACTATTAATGTTAATACCCATGATTGTAACATGTAAATAAAAACCTCTACGACTATGAGAAAGTTGCATGGTGGCATATAGGATTGAATGACAATGATGGTGTAAAAAGTATGGAAACAAGTATGACTGAAATGGGACCTGAAAAATTAATTAGGTCTATATTTAGCACACTCATCAGCCTGCACTATTTTAGATCATAGAGAGTATAACATACTACACTATTTTAGAACGTACTATTACAGAGCTTGTTTGGCATGGTAATTTTAACTTTCAGTGGCATAGCCAGGATATGGAGAAGAGGGAGCTTAAGAGACTTATCATCATACCTCGCATAATCAAAGTAGCTATAGACTTAAACGTTAGTACTAGACATTGATTGCCATAGAGAACAAACACGAGTGTTTTGTGTCGGGCGAGAGCGACAGCAATAAAATTTGTTATTTAAACTTTCATGGATTGAAGTGCACGAATGCTACCAAATTACATTCACGTAACGTTGTACATCTTTTGTGCACAGAAAGCTCATCTTCTGCAGTTCTCGGCCAAAGTGATCAGCAGGGTAGCTGCTCTGCAAATTCAAGACCCGCTGATCACAACCAGCCAGCCTACCTTG
The DNA here is from genome assembly GCA_949361645.1 of Spongilla lacustris. NCBI lineage: Eukaryota > Metazoa > Porifera > Demospongiae > Spongillida > Spongillidae > Spongilla > Spongilla lacustris. Next base: position 205,043 of record OX442429.1, on the reverse strand, counting down.
CCAAATACAACCTGCAGTACAGGAAGGAGTATGGCCTCCTAGTGTGCTGTCCATGCTCTGCAGCATTGGGGCGGAGTTTTGCCACGCATTTAAATGCCAAACACGGAATAAGTGTGGTTGCAAAGGACAGGAAACAGATCCTGGTGCAATGTTTTGCCAACGAAAGCTCTTATTTTCTCAGCAACCAGGTTCCATTACCTGCATTAGATTTTGTCCCAATTCTTGATGGATTTAAGTGTGCCCAATGCAACCACTACTTTCTAAAGGAAAGTAGTGCCCGGAAACATGCTCAGAACTCTCACGTGAACATCTCCATTGTCCCATGCAAGGTCCAAACTCTGTGTTCTGATTCTGCAGCATGCAGGACATACTTTGGAGTCGAGTCGCAAGAGCAAGGAGGCTGTGAGTCATCAACAGCTGGTTCTTCCTCCCTCAACATAGCTTCCGTTGTGGAAAAAACCATGCAGCTTGCATTCCACAGTGGGGCTACCCTGCCAACAGATTCAGTCAGAGAGGCAAATCTGTTCTACATCACAATGGATTGGGCAAAAAAACCTGGAGAAGAGCAAGACAGATTGAGTACGGTATTGAAGCACACTCTACTGCACATTCCAGGAGAAGGCGAGGAGCATTATGTCATGGCACAACAGATCCACGAAATATTCCTCAATTCCCTCAAAAATGTCTCTTCTTTTGGATTCCAACTCAGAATAAACATCAACGTTGACATTAAAGGCTCCCGAGGTCCCAAAACCTTCACACCCCCCCTGACCTGCTTGGAGACCAATGGCAGCAGACAGGAGTATGCCAGACTGTTAACAAGTCTGATGGTCTTTGCCAACAACATGAGCAATCACCACCCTGACCTTCTACAGCACAGCGACACAGTTGAATCCGTCAAGGCCACCTTCACCACACCCACACGATCCAACGTATTTGGCACCATGTGTGCATTCCTAAGAGAGTACACACCTACCAACTCAAAATCCCAAGCTACAATACCTTTATTTGTAAGGTGTTGCTGCCAACTGAAGGACGGTAGGCTACTGCAATTAGATGGCGTTAGTAGAATTTGCGGTAAGCTAATATACATGGCTAAAGTTTCCATCTTAGAGGCAGTAATGGACAGGGAAGAGAGATCTCGAGTTGCTGCAATGGACGAGCTAAAGCCTCTCGTCGAAGTGGACAATTATAACGTTTTCTCCTTTTTGTGCCGGGTGCAAGCATTAGCACGGAGGGTTCTAGCAAGCTCAAACCGCATGCCATGCGTTCTGTCTGGATTATGTGTAGGTCAGCAAGATCCTTGGAAGGTGATTGTGGGTGGCATTACCTTGTCTCTTGATAGCCTTCAAGCAGCATACCATAAATCACTTGTGAAATGCCAGACGGCAATGCAAACGCTGTTGTTGGGGGCAGAAGGCATTCAAATATCCTCTATCAATGATAATCTGGTCAGTAGCCCCCACATTATGGCACACAAAGACTCATTAGTTGACCATGACTGCAGATGCAGCCTGTTGCGGCACATTTTGGACAATGAAGGGCTAAAGGCAAGGTTTGTAAGTGCCATCAATGCCGACAATGTGGTGCAGTACTCATCAAAAGAGGCACAGAGGTACCTGGAGGACTGGGACGACTACATTGAAAACATGTTGCTCGTTATTCACTTGGGGTCAGGCTTGCCTGCACGGGCAACAGAATTAGAGACTCTGAGAATTGTTGGTGGAGAGAGTGCAAAAAGGAGCATATTTTTTGTGGACGGCCTTGTAATGCTACTAACAGAGTACAACAAGACGCGGTCCATGACCAAAGCGAACAAAGCTATTGCAAGATTTTTGGACGAGAAGGCAACCATGGTCCTACTGAACGACCTCCTCATTGTGAGACCGTTCGTGTGCTCTATCACATCCTTTCTGAGTACAAATGACAACAATGTGTATGGAACGCACCTGTTTGTGCACAGAGGAGAAAAGATGGAGGCACCAAGAATCAGGAACGTGTTCAGCACAAAATTCAAGGAACATGGAGGCCACTCCATATCATTTGGTGAGTATCGACATCTGGCCAAACACTATGCTTTGAAATTGAAGATAAATTTTGCATGGCAAGATGAAGAAGACGAAGAGGCAGGACAAGACGAGGAACACAGAGACTGGGAGACTCTCCAATGTGAGCAATTTGGCCACAGTAAGACCACAGCCAATACATGGTACGCTCTTCTGAATGGAGAGCTATCCACCATGCGCCACCATCTAATACAAGATCATAGATGGGTCTCTGTGAAGTGGCACCAATTCCTTAACTGCACTTCACCTGTATGTAAGAAGCGGAACCTTGCTGTGGACACCGTATCCAGCCGCCCTGACATTGGCGAAACACTGAGGAGTCAAGACATGGCTGTCGGATGCACCCCACTTCCCACAAACACAATGGAGCAGACTTCCATCATGCAAAAGCCATCTCTATCGTCCAACACCCATCACGACACATTTGTGAATGTTCGGGACTCTGAGACATCTCTGAGCCTCCTTCGATCATTTCTTGGTGACCAGCAGGCCACATTTAAATCAGTAGTACAGAGAGCAGCAGTTGATAGCATCCTTCACACAACCTCTGATGTGTTAGCTGTACTACCAACGGGTGGAGGGAAAAGCTTGCTGTTTTTCTTGTATGCTGCTCGACATCCATGCATAACAAGCATTGTTATTGTCCCCACCGTGTCTTTGATGGCAGACATGGCAAGAAGAGCACGGTCTCAAGGAATATCTTGCTCCGAGGATGCAAGTTCTGTAACAGATGAAAATTTGGTCCTGGTAACCCCTGAAGGAGCAGAGAGTCGTCAGTTTTGGAATCTAATCATCCAACTCCATGCATCAAACCGACTCGGGGTTCTATTCATTGACGAAGCGCATGTGTTTTCCACAGAATGCGACTACAGGCCAAGTGTTCGTCGTTTAACAGCGCTTGCTTCCTTCCCCAAAGCTCGTTTTGTACTGCTAACTGCCACATGCCCTCAGTGGATAGCAGAGGATATTTTATCCAATTTCTTTGGTCCTAATAGATGGCCAGTTGTCATTAGAGACAGCACATATCGGCTCAACATTAGGTATGAAGTCAACCGCAGTGGAATGTCTGTGTGCGAATTTGCCAAGCGCACTGCTGTCGCAGTAAAGAACTACAGAGATTCTGACAGGGCCATTGTTTATGTACCATCGTTGGAGCTGCTTGAAGGAATCCATCAAGCCTTTCTATTGGCAGAAATACCGTGCGCAGCATACAGCGGTCGTCTTTCTCGCAGTGATAACCAAGACAGCTTTCTAAGATGGAGAGAGGGAGAGGCACGTGTTATGGTTGCAACCAGTGCGTTTGGTCTGGGTATTGATTACCCTATGGTACGTACTGTGGTATGCTATGGATTGCCATACAGCATGGAGGAGTGGGTGCAGCAAACTGGAAGGGCCGGTAGGGATGGGGCACCTAGTTGCGCTCTTCTTTTCTTTGACCCTAGAAAGGAACAGCAGAAATTAGAGGCCTTTCAAGAAGACAAAGCCAAGAGGCATTTCCAGCAGATGCTCAGTTTTGCAACCATGCCCGATGTCTGTCTGCGAAGAATAATATCACGATACATGGACTCCACCGAGATAGAATGCAGCTATCTGAGCTGTGAACCATGTGGGGTTTGTAGTGAGTACTCGGAAAAGTTAGCTGCAAATTCTTACAAGGCAGGGAGGTTGGCAGAGGAAGCAGACTGGTTTGATGGTCTGGATGAAGAGATATTACAGGACTTGAGCTATGGCCAAAGCGTCCTCGAAAGCTATAGAGATTTAGGACAGCAGTTACTGTACTACTTGACACGGTACAAAAAAGAATGCATTGTTTGCTATGTGGCAAAAAATCTGAAAATATGCCATCCTAGAGCATGCAATATTATGTACAATCTTTGTTACCGTTGCTTTAGTGATGAACACAAGTGGTCAGACTGTCTGCGATCTCCACGAAACATCAACAAAACATGCCCACATTGTTTTCTCCCAGATAGGCTGGGAGAAGTGGTATTCCATCCTTACTCATTCATGAAGGACTGTGAATTCAAAGACATCTTAAAATTGTTTGGCCTTGCAGCTATAAAGTTCAAGAAGATTTCAGATGAAGAGTGGCTATACAGTCGTGATGTTCATGGTAACCTGAACCTATGGATTTTTTTCGTCAAATATCTATCCAAGCAGTAACAATTTGTGTGTAACTTTTACAGGTAGCACTACCCACCATGATTATATGCTCTGTGACATTGTTCTAACACTAGATAGTATTGCCAAAATTGCACCTTATGTATGACGCAGAATCATTTCTATTCATCTGAGCGCACATCATATACAAGAGTGAGATAAAAGGGGTGGGATTGATAATAATGACAACACAGGGTAAATACTATTTGCAAGCATGGCTAATGTGTGAATTTGTAAGGATATAAGTTGTTGGAGAAGGAGAGTGAAATTCATAGGGTTATTCGAGGCTACTACAACCAAGCTGATACATGGACATTCACTTCCCAGGAAAAGCTTAACAGTGCCAAACTCTAGTGACATACCAGAGATTTCATTGTGTGTTATTTACAGGTGATCCCTGTGGGGAAGACTAAAGGATGGTCTGGCTATTGCCATAGCAACAAACATTTTGGGTGAGGAAAAGTAATGGATTGGTGTAGTAATCACCTATCACAGCGACTCGCTAGTGCAAATACGGTAATGTATGCTTACGTAAGCCCATCCGTACTCGGAGGAGTACGGATATCGGCAGTCATAGGCTTCCGATCCCCGTGTGTGGACTGATTGCATACGGATGAGGATACAGTTACCGGCCATTAGTACGTCCTCTTACGTATTTAATTAGTATGCATTACGTTTCGCCCGTATTTTAATCCGTTCTTACATTGTAGTGGTACGTATGCATATACATGTATAATTGGATCGATGCCCCACCTTTTGGTTGCTAGTATACCTTCTCCGCTAAACATTGCATATTTATGATGTTTATCTCCGCTAAACATTGCATATTTATGATGTTTATTTTCAGTATACTTAAAGGTTTTGAAAGTAAATACTACAGCAACAACAATAAATGATCAAATCACGTCAGGGCACCCGTAAATTGCGTAACTCTTGTGCTGTATGGGAATAAAGCATACTAACACAGAGACATCGCGAACAGTACTAACCTTAACATGTTGCGCTTCGGTGGCCACAATGAGGATTGTCTTGAAACTAGCGTATTTGGATGACTTGGGTTACAAGCGCTACACATAAGCTTATTTTGGCACTCACCAAGATTGAAAGAGAACAGACTGCTGTCCCGCGCAGCACGTGACACAGCAATGACATTGTAGAGCTCTCTACGTTTGTCCACCCTGGCTTGACATTTTAACAATATTGAAAGAGCACTGTCTATGCAGCTTTGAATTGGTGATGGTAGCTAGCTATAGTGCAGTACGACCACGTGTTAGATTACAAAGCAGGCTAGGAAGCGACAAATTATTCATAAGTGCGTCGTCGTGAGAGCGACCAGGGCGACCACTTATTATTCATATATTTCCCGGCGACTTATCCGTGGGTGTCCGAATACGAGCCGCCACTTCTCTCGTGCCCAGTTTACTCTATTCAGTTCTGGCTGGTTACTCGATTTAAACTTGTGCTTTGGAAAAGGCTTCAGAGAAACCAGTTGCAGCTTTATTCAAGGATGAGTCAGAGAAGCGTTCTCGGACTGCCAACGCATCACTTTTGAAGACCGAACTTTGTACCCGTTTACTTAACGGTGTAGGTATGGTGTGTATATGTGTGCCATCTACATGCGTGTGTATATATGTATGCAGTGGGTGTAAGCATGTCCGCAGTCATGGTGCCGTGCCACCCGTTTCTTGGGTGTAGCCACCGTGCCATCTACATGCGTGCTTTTTGTTGGGTGTTCGTACGTATATAGTCTGTAGCCATCGTGTCGTGTCATCATTCCATAAAACACACCAGTAAGCTTCGCACATGCCTGCCGCTTTTGTTAAACAATTCCGTCTGTTGTAACAATGAATCATAATACAATACATAGAGCTGTATACATCAGCATTTACAGCAGCTGCGTTATGAGCCTGTAGGAAAATAAATAAATATTTATTACGGTGCTTATACACACACACACACACACACACACACACACACACACACACACACACAAACAACAAACACACACACACAACGCACACACACACACACACACACACACACACACACACACACACACAAACAACAAACACACACACACAACGCACACACACACACACACACACACAATGGGCTTATGCTTATGTATGTATTGGTGTGCGTAGGTATAATGTGTACATGGTACAAGTGGGTGTAAGCGTGCATGTCCTCAGCCGTTGTGCCATCTACATGTGTGCCCGTATTTACACACACACACACGCACACACACACGCACACACACAAACACACACACATGCACACACACGCACACACACAAACACACACACACAAACACACACATGCATACACACACACACACATGCACACACACGCATACTCACACACACACACACATACACACAAACACACACACACACACACGCATACACACACACATGCACACACATACACACACACGCACACACACACACGCACAACGCAAAAACACAGACACACAGACGCATACACACACACGCACACACATACACACACACACGCATACACACACACACATGCACACACACATACACACACACACACACACACACGCACACACACGCACACACACACAAACACACACACACAATGCACACAACACACACACACACACACACACACACACACACACACACACACACACACACACACACACACACACACACACAGACAACGGGCTTATGCTTATGTATGTATTGGGTGCGTAGGTATCGTGTGTACATGCTTGAAGTGGGTGTAAGTGTGCGTGTCCTCAGCCGTCGTGCCATCTACACGTGTGCCCGTATTTGCCTTGCAGTCTAAGAGATTCTAACCATGTTTAAGCGTCACATGCTTCCTATACACACACACACACACACACACACGCACGCACACACACGCACACACACACACACACACAAACACACCACACACAAACACCACACACAAACACACATACAAACAGAACAGACACACACACACACATTCACACACACATATGCACACACATGCACACACATACACACGACATAAGACACATTGACTTCTGGTACATGTAGACTGTAGACAAACACACTAATGTATGTTGGTGCAATGCAGCAATGTGGAGTTAGCTTCTCACATACAAGCACACAATGCACGTCCCTATTACACATTTTACATGTGTAATAGGTACATGTGTAAATCGGGACATGCACCACATATGATCCTACACTCCTTACAGTACACATGTGCTTATATATCAGTTGAGATTTTGCAACAACAGGGTGTACATCACAACTACACACTACAACTAGAATCACAACTATGCTTACAACATCAGCTAATCTTGGTAGTACTACTGGGCAATCATAAATGCCATGCACCGTTAGTATGTGTATATTGCACAGTAGAGTCATCATCATGAATTTGCAATAACCCATGCTAATATATACAGCTGTAAATTTGTGTATGCATATGGCTAATTAATTGATAATACGTTCAAACCCACAAGTGTTTCTTAAGGTAAGTTATACGCTATAAATACAAACATCAAGCCTGCATTGTTAAGGTCATACTGGTGAGAGTCCCCTTATAGCGGACTCAAGGGATTTAGCATTATGGTTTAGGGGCCGCTACTTCCCTCCCTTTAAATCAGGAGGCCTTGGAGAGCGGTTGAGAGTGGCAGTCTTATTAGGCTGTCTGTGCTGCCATCCGAATTCTTTTTAATTTCATTTTGGGTAATAACCCTAACCCTCCCTCTCATATTCCTTGTATACTTTTTTTTTTTTTTTTACATACATGCAACTTACTATGCATTATCGGGTCTTTTAAAAAAGATTTCTTCATAGCTTATAAATTTACTCAACCGAATCATTGCAGCAAAAAGTTTCCCTGCCAATGTGCCTATATTAAACAAGTGATAAGATTTTGTGTTTGGCCGTAAAACTGTTGATACCTAATAACCTTGAATACACAGCTACTCATTTGTAAGTGATCTGCAGATCTACACCATGCATGTGACAGAAATCATCATGGCATGTTCACACTTGAGGAAATATGTGCATGCTCAACATTGATAACAGTACAAAAATCTAAGATCTTAAATTGATGCAAAATGGATGGGTGCACATAAACTCTGATTCTACAACTATCAGTGCGTCCTTAAATAAATCTTTACATGGTTTACTACAATTGCAGATTAACTAAACATGACACAAGGATGTGGTGAATCTGTGAGTTAATATGCCTGTATGTTCAAGCATTAAGTGCTTGGATGTAGATAGATATTTGTGCTATAAAAAAAAAACAAAATTACTATTATTCACTTGTAAATCTATACAAATCTGTTATAACACAGCCTTCACAGGTGTAAACACACATACACCCACACACTGTAACGCCTTTAGGTGCAGTCTCATTATAGGCTGATTTGATAAGATCTGTTACTGTGTATTTATTCTTATTGTACTAATATGTTGTGTTGTTATGTTCAATTGTTTAGTAATGAATTAATTGTCATGCAGTAATTATGGCACTGACGTGTGCTGTGCTGTGAAGCGTGATTTAAATTTTAACTGCTATATATCCACTGGCACCCTGGAAAGCTTACATTTGGTATCTATCCCTTCATGAAGGAATGCGCATAGGCAGTGAATGAGCTAAGGAATGGATGGGACCTGTGTAGTGTACCCACAACATAACAATACAACTTGGTCAGGCGTGTAAGTAACAAACTTTGTAAATGCCTGCTGTTTTTTTTATACATGCCTACAAGCTTTCTATATACCTGGCGTGCTTTGTAGGCCTTTACATGACTTTCGCCATGCGTGTCAGCTACAAAACCAAGTTCATGCGTGCCATGCTATCTTGGGTACGCCTAGTACACGGGTATATCCACGTAACTTCAAACACGCCATCTACACCACTTAGCACACGTCTGCCGTGCAATCTACAGACGTCACGCCCTCTCCATGTTTTTTACGTTAAAACTCACGTACGATAGCTGAAGGAGATCCGATAACAATTTTCAATTAGCGCACCTCAATAAACAAGGTTTCAATTGTGACGTCACAAACCGTCGTATCGAACCACCGACTCGTAGTATGTTTCGGAATGCTTGTTTGCGTTATGTACGGGTGTGTATCTACAAGTCTGCCGTGTCACGTATACTACGCTTACACACGTTTGCTATGCACCGTGTCCAATTCGTGGCATGTGGTGTGTGTGGTTAGCCATTGTGCCGTGCCGCCTACGAGCTTAAGTACGCCGCGTGTCCAATTCGTGTGTGTGTGTGTGTGTGTGTGTGTGTGTGTGTGTGTGTGTGTGTGTGTGTGTGTGTGTGTGTGTGTGTGTGTGTGTGTGTGTGTGTGTGTGTGTGTGTGTGTGTGTGTGTGTGTGTGTGTGTGTGTGTGTGTGTGTGTGTGTGTGTGTGTGTGTGTGTGTGTGTGTGTGCGTGTGTGGTTAGCCATTGTGCCGTGCCGCCTACGAGCTTAAGTACGCCGTCAGGAAGCCATGTACAACTAAGAAACTTCGCACATGGCAGCTATAGCCGTCGTGTATTAAAACTTACCGTGCCATATTTATATTCACCCCCCTTTCGAATTTTAAAGCCTCAAATAGGTGTGCGTGCCATATACATGCTTCAAACAGTTTGTGTGGCGCTTGTACAAGCTTCTATAAGCTTTGACGAAATGGTTTGCCAAACAGCCCATGTACAAACTTGCACACAAGCTTAACACGTCTTCTACCGTTCCATGTATAAGGTTATGCCATGTACAAGCATAACACACGTCTGCCATGCACTGTACAAGGTTACTTTCTTGGGGTATTTATTAGGGACAGATATGTATATTCTGGTAATGATTAGCACCGAGACAAATAGTGTGTACTTCACATATATGATTTCTGGTATATATCTAAGCTCTTAACCAATACTGTTGGCAGCTTCTTTCTGGGAAAGTGATGGGTGTAATTTTTTTTTTTACTCAGGAAGAATGTCAACATCATCTTGAGCTCAGGTCATGGATGGCAGCTATTACAATGGTTTACCGCCATCCCTTTTTCGTGTCTTGCTATTATTGGCTGATCAATGGTGGACAGAGAGAGACAAACAGCCTAAGGTAATCACTGATAGATATAATAAAGTATTATTAGCAAAAAAAATTGTGCTAAATTGGTGGTGGGTATAAAAGGTCATTAAAAAAATGTATGTGATTGTTGGTATGTTCATGCTATCATTTGTACATGTATGTGTAACTGCGAGTTTATATAAAGATAGAGCATGATATGTTAAGAGCTGGGTCTGCATGTGTACAGAGTGATCATGATACCAATTTCAATTTATACCCTAAATGTCGTATTATGATTTGTATTTGTGGATCACTACTTGATAATGGGTAGCCTTGCTATATCTGGGAAGTGCATGTGTTTGAGTTGCCCACTACCAGTGGAACCATTAGCCCCGCTTAGCAGCCACTAGTCAGCAGCCCAGGCCACCTGATACCAGGACTCCCGTGCGTCATCCGTTGACGCAATACATTTCATCGTACGACCGGCGCATTAAACACGCCAGATTTGGTTTAATCTTTAATCAAGCCTATGGATGGCGCGCCATACATTGGAATAGGGTGGTGCGTTAAGTGGTCGTTCCCAGTTCATGCGCCACTAAAACTTAAAGTGTATTCATTTGTTGCAATCCTCCATTTCATTCAACTACACTCCTATCTCGTCTGGGATGTGTCCCTGTATCTGATGGGCCATAACTGCTCTAGAAAAGGTACTATTGTGCATGCTCGACAAGGTAGTATTATGTGCGGGCGCCTGAAGACCAAACCTTGTACCCATGTACCGAGCGTTGTACAAAAACTGTCTGCAACATTGTACTCTTAACCGTTGACTAAATTGTCTGCCAAACAACCTTGTACTCTTAACCAAGCCTTGTACCTGTGCTCAACGTTTAACCTTGAACTCTTGACTGTTGATGAAAACTGTGTACAACCTTGTACTCTTAACAGTCGACTATTGTCTGCCGTTTACCTACTAGCACATGCCTTCCGTGTAATCTGTTGTGCATTTGTCCACGCCCCCGAAGCTTTTGCGTTCACCCGCTATATGCATGTCATGCACTTGTACATTTTGTATTGGAAGATTCTTTGACACTGGCACGTTGCAATCAAGCTTGCTGTGACATATAAAAAGCCAGTGTATTGATGGCGTGCGTCAATGATACGTACAATGTATGTAGATGCTCGTTCCCAGTTCACGTGCCACAAAAAAATTATTATTCCATTGCTTCTTTTCCCAGTCCCGGGAGATGTCCCTGTCCATGTTGGGCTTTGACTGAGACAAACACACTAGGCATTACAGCAATGTTGGAGTTAGCTTATCACATACAAGCATGTCCCAATTACACATTTTACATACACTGCTTATATCTTGCAACACGAGGGTTTAATTCAACACAGTACTACTATAATCTCAACTACTTGTATGCTTACAACATCAGCAAATCAGGGTAGTACTACTGGGCAATCATACATGCCACGCATATCTTAGTACATGTATATTGCACACATAATGGATGCGAGGCATTTAGCAATACCGACAGCTGTGAATTTGTGCATGCATACAGCAAATCTGAGTAAAATTAAACTTAAATAGGGGAATTGAAGCCTGTACTGTTGGTCAGACGGGCAAGAGACTTCCTATAAGAGGGATTAAGTGTTATGGTCTATGGGCCTCCCTTTTATAAGCCAAGAGGCCTTGTATGGTGGTTGAGAGTTGTCGTTTTATTTGGCAGTCATTCACGGCAGTCATGTAAGGCTGTAAGTTCTGCCATCCGAATTCAATCTTTGTTTTTTGTACCATTGCACAACACAGTTAACAAAAGAGAACACACACCTCCCTCTCATATCCTGTATAGCATACATTAAGTACAACACACACCTACGTGTGGCGTGCACATACAAATAACTGGAGTGCTTTGATATATATTTGTGGTATAAAAAAAAAAAGAAACTATTTTTAACTCGCAAATCAATGCACATCGGGTATAACACAGCCTTCACAGGTATAAACACACTGTAACGCCTTTAACTTAAGGTGCACTGACGTGTGCTGTGCCATTACATGCTTGTGTAAGCGTTAAATAATTTTAAACTGTACACCCCTACACTTGTGCTATATATCACTGGCCCCCTGGAAAAGCTTCCATTTGGTTCTGACCCCTTACTTTGTTGGGGATATACAATGTACAACCCATATGTACATTACAGGACATATGTATGGAATCAGTGGGTTACACATTATGCGCTGAATGAGCTAAGGACCTGTGTGTAGTGTACACACAACATCGCAATACAAGTTGGTCAGACGTGTAAGCTACAAACTTTGTACATGCGTGCTGTTTTTTTATCCATGCCTACAAGCTTTCGACATACCTGGCGTGCTTTTGTAGGGAGTTTGGCCATGCTACCTTGGAGTATTTTCACAACGAGCTAACACACCTCTATCACGTCTAGTACACCGTTTCCCCGTATAGTTAACTTGAAACACGCCATCTACACCACTTAGCACACGTCTGCCGTGCAATCTACAAGATTCACAGACGTCACGCCCCCTCCAAGTTTCACGTTTAAACGATTTTCAATTGGCGCACCTCATTATACAAGAAATTGGGTTTTCAATTGTGACGTCCCGAACCATCGTATCGAACCACCGACTCGTATCATTATCTCGTTTGTTTGTCTCTCTAGCAGCTGTATACTAAGAATGCTTGTTTGCGTTATGTACGGGTGTGTATGTACAAGTCTCTAGGCTTAAGACACGTTTGCTATGCAACGTGTCGAATTGTGGTTAGCCATCGTGCCACGAACTTAAGTACGCCGTCTGGAAGCCATGTACAACTAAGAAGCTTCGCACATGTCAGCTTATGCCGTCGTGTTTATATTATTTGTTACTCTTAAATAGGTGTGCGTACCATATACATGCTTCAAACACTTTGTGTGGCGCTTGTACAAGCCTCTATACAAGCTTAACACGTCATCTACCGTGCCCATGTACAAGCATAACACACGTGTCTGCCATGCACTGTAGAAGGTTACCTTCTTGGTTTACATATTAGGGAGAGATTAGCACCGAGACAAAAAGCCATATATGAAAACCAACGCTGATACTGCTGTAAGCTTCATTCTGTAAAAGTGATCCGTATGAATATATGTATATATATTTTTACTTAGGAGGGAGAATGTCAAGATCATCTTGAGCTCAGGTCATGGATGGTGGCTATTTCAAAGGTGTACTGCCATCCCTTTTAAAAAAAATTCTCTTGCTATAACAGTAGCGGCTCACTAATAAGACCACCCCGGGACAATCGGATCTTGTGGTAAAACTCGCTAATACGACCGTTTCGGTCTTACTGGCGAGTTTCCCGCCTTTCGAATTCGAAATGTGCTTTGATTAGAATACCAATTAGCAGTGAATAAACAAACGAATCGTAACAAAAAAACGGCTGGAAGGATGAACAATGATGCCAAGGATTGTAAAGCAAGCTTAGAGCTGGCTCGTGTGTACATAGGCATTGCTAACTCCAGTAGAACGGGATCGTCGATTATCCCTGCAATCGAATGCATGATGGTTGTTGGAGCTAACAACTGTATTCGGAATCCACTTCATTGATCGCCTGTTCAGAGAAAGAAAGGTGCACAAAAACGCCCCCCGAAATTTATATACGCACTAGTCGTCTTATTAGACGGTGGTCGGATTGGCAAAGTGGTCGTATGATCGGGCGGTTAAGTGGTCTTATTTCCGGGTGGTCTGATTAGTGAGCCGCTACTGTATTGGGTGATCAATGGTGGACAGAGATAGAGTTACAGCTCCTTAAGGAAATCAATGTCAGATAAGATTAAAAAAATCATCTATAGCCCAAAAAATTGTGGTAAACTGCCAGTTGGTTTAAGTGGTCATTTTAAACATGTATGTGACGTATGTTCATGGTATCGTTTGTATGTGTAACTGTGTGTGGACCACTACATCTGCGAAGTGCATGTGTTTCAGTAGCCCACTACCAGTGGAACCATTAGCCCCACTTAGCAGCCCCTAGGCCACACAGTAGAACCACACACCTCACTCACTGCAAGATCACAATACCAGTGGAACCACAGTAATAGTGTCATGCTACATGTTGTTAAGTCAGCAGTCCCCACATAAATCAGCCCCCCAACCACCCACCTATGGAACCATGCACGCAGAGAGGATTCAGCAGCTAACCCTCCACAATGCCAGTGGAAATGCCAGCCTTGAGTAAGCAGGCTAGCCCCACACAGTACAACCACCAGCTCCTCACTGCTCCCACTACCTGTGGAACCATTCGGCACCCCCATCAATTCCAATGAAGCTGGCGTGAAGTAAATGTACCATGGGGGCAACCATTAGCCCTCACTGGTAGTGGACGTTGCCGCTCCCACGCACTGGGGCCTGACTGCCCCCCCCCCCCTCCAGTACCTGTCCTTCACTGCTAGCTGAGTGAGAGGTCCACGGGCCAACGGGGCCATCCGTCTCGCTGCAAGCACACAGTACCAGTGGAACCACGCTGCAAGTAAAGTAAGAAAATGGGAGCAGCCAGCCACAATGTATGGAACCATGCCTGCCCGCAGTGGAGTCACCAGGTAACCCCTGCACAATGCTTGTGGACATGCCAGCCCTCTCACTGCAAGTGGACTTTACCGCCCCCATACTCACTGGGGCCGGCCTCCAGGCCACACACCCTAGTCACTGTCCGTCAGTGCAAGTGGAATAAAGGCGAACGGGGGGGCCACCCCCCCAAACAATAGAACCACCAGTAGAACCACACTGCAAGTGAACGTCGTAATAGATGTTCATTCAGCAGCCTGTTACGTATGGAGTAATGATACTGCCAGCAGGGAACCCAACAGCTGCCTCATAACCAATGTTAAGTGGGGGCCTCCCTCACATTGCAAGTGGAGGGGAGCCATAGACTGTAGCCTCACACTACCAGCGGAAGCATTTGCCATCACTGCAAGTTGACTTACATGGGGCAGGCCCCAAACACTGGTGCCAGCCACCACGGCCTCCTATCCTTCACTGCAAGTTGAGTCAGCAGCCAGGGGCCTAAGACACAATGCACAATACCACTCTAACCATCAAGTTAATAGCCTCGCACCTGACACCCCCTACACAACACTACCTATGGAATGCCTACGCCAACCGTCACTACAAGTTGATCATCAGCCCCCACACAGTACAATTACCAGCCCCTCACTGCTGGCTGAAAATGTAACCACCAGACCCAGTACCTGTTGAACCATTACGTTTTTCTCTGCACACTTTTTGTGTAGCACATATCTGGAAGTATAGTTATTTTGTCTGGAGTGGGTACTCATCGTGGATGGTCTGCACCCTTGGTTGGTTTATATAAGCAAGAAAGGCCTTACAAACAATACTTACACTTTTACTGGAAACTACATATAGTGCTTTATGTTCAAGTAGCCTTTTAGAATGTAAAACACGAATTGCACGCGCAGGCACAGCCCACATGTAGAAATAGGAAGAGTGGTGAAGGCATCAGATTTTATGCGCTTTCCAATGCGGGCCCTTACCCTCATCCAGAGCAACCATGATGTCACTACCAGTGGAATCACCCCCCCCCCCCCCCCCCATGGCCACAATACACTAGCACATACATACATTGCAAGTGGAAACACCAGCCTCCACCACACACTGCAGAGGAGTAAGCAATTCCCACAATCCGGGGCAAATGGGGCCAGCCCACTAGCTGCCAACAGTGTACCACATCACAAGGCGAGATTCCAACCACCACGCTACAAGTGTAGTAAGCAGTCCTCACATTTTAGTGCAGCCATCAACTACTAGAGGCGGCCCTCCCCCCCCCCCACCAACATACACACATACGCACAAAACACACAAACACGCACACACAATACCAGTGGTTATGTGCCAGCCGGATGCTCCCCTCCTGGCAGTGTGGGGCGTGATAACGCCATTTGTGAGACAACTGCTGGCTTCACTGGTTGCGCTGGGCTACTCAGTTGACTTGCAGCTAGGGATTATAAGGATCACTTGCAGTGTAGGGATATAATGGTTCCACTGGTAGCTGGTCTACCTCCCATTAAAATACATTTTGTGCTATCAACTTGCAGTTAGTGTGTTGGCATTTACACAGGCATAGAGGGAGGGGTTAGCTGTTCTCTTGCATGGTTCCATAGGTAGTCTGGAGGGTGTTTATTGGGAGGACTGGTTTGTGTTGAGACTGCTGAATAAACATGCAGTGTGAGGCTACTGCGTGGTTCCACTTGTATCGTGCGCGTGCAGCGAGAGGGGTTGGTGGTTCTATTGTGTGTGAGATGCTTCCGTTGGCCTTGATTCTAATTTCACCAACGCACAGGTACTAGGGGGTGGGGCCTGGGGACCAGGCCCCAGTGTGTGGGGGCGGTCCCAGTGTGTGGGGACAGTAACGTAAACATTCCCCACAAAATCAGATCTCCACCCACAATGATTTGAACTATGCCTGCTGTGTCTACATAGAACTGCCAGGCCTTTAACTGCAAGTGGACTATGCTTCCCTCACACTGACAAGGACCAGCCCCCAGACTACAGTCACTGGAAGTTGATGAGGCCAGGTCATACAATAGAACCACCAGCCCTCTTATTGCACGCTCACAGTACCAGTAGAGCTAGACTGCTAATGAATTTATGAGAGTGACAATGCATATTCAGAAGCAATCCCAACACGCCACACACGACCTTTAGAACCATGCCTGCAGGAATCAGTAGCTAACCCCTCCACAATGCTAGTGGAAGTACCAGCCCTCTCATTGCAAGTGTACGTTATCGCCCTCACACTCACCCCCCTGCTCTCATACCTCTCTTTTACTGCAAACTAAAACTAAGGCCAACGGGGCCAATCCACACAACTCCCCATGCAAGCTCACAATACCAGTGGACCAGCTCCTCATTCCTGCCCTCGCCCTCTCACTGCAAATGGACTTACCGCCCCCCACACTCACTGGGGCCTGGTCCCCAGGCCCCACCCCCTAGTACCTGTGCGTTGGTGAAATTAGAATCAAGGCCAACGGAAGCATCTCACACACAATAGAACCACCAACCCCTCTCGCTGCACGCGCACGATACAAGTGGAACCACGCAGTAGTATTTAACACATTAGCGTTGGATTGAAAAACAATCCAACGATTTTGGATTGAAATAATTTGGATTGATGTTTAAGCCTTAGTAATTTTTTTTTACTTTTGATATAGTGCCACACATTTCAAGACTTTGATTTGATATTGGATCCACTCATTTCAAGTAGTATGAACGTCGTATAGTTACAAAGTGTAACCGGACCACTCCCCCATATACCAGTAGCCCTGATTATTCGGTCGACACAAAAACGCGCACTTTAGATAAGGGTACGTCTCTTTTTTGGGGGGGTGGGGGGCACGCCAGTGTCGTGCCCTTCCAAAAATTGCGCTGAGTCAGTCACACCTCAGCTGCCACCCTCTCTATAAATATATGTACACTGAGGACTCGTTTTAAAAAAAAAAAAACAATAGCAGGTGGTTGTTGTGTCTGTGGGACACCTAATCTGGAGTTGTCTGCATGGTGGCCCTTGATTTGATTTTTTAGGTCGGTGACTATAATATTATTATTTTGCCACCCCCCCCCCCCACCTCCCCCCTCCCTGGATAATATAATATGAGGAACACAATAAAATATATGCAAACTACATCAGACATTAATGTCTTCAGCCACTTGGTTCCAGCAACATGGTGCAATTCATTAGGTCATCCCATCCTCCTCCTCCTCCCTGTTCCCACCTCATGGCTACGCAGCACAGTGGATGATAGCGATGACACACACCATAGTTGATGATGGCGTTTCAAGGGAGGGACAATAAGTTAAGGGGATAAATATTGGTGAGTATACCTTGTCATTGTGTTCCAATGTGTTTCAAACTTCCACATGAATAGCCATTACTTCCTGTGTATACATGTAATTGAAAAAAGTAAATTTTCTTATGCATGATGTGGTCATGAAATATTAAGAGATGAATTCAAATAATCACAGTTACATGTATGAATTTTAACGTTTTACAAAAATGCTACGCCCCTTGATACAAATTCCTTTACAGAAGGCAAGATGGCCTGAGCCAAAGCCAAGAGTTGCAAAATAGCCCGAGCCAATAGAGGCAAGATAGCCTGAGCCCGAATGAGGCAGGATCGTGAAAAGCAGGAAATAGAATATGCAGGGACAGTGCAAGAGAGGATGCAAGAATAAGCGTATGCCCGAGAGAATATATGTGGGAAAGCAGGCAGACAATGAAGACACAGAAGCAAGGGAGTGCATGGAGTGAAGACAGTGGAAAGAGGAACGACATTGTGGGAAGGGAGATCTAGTGTAATGTGCATGCAGTGCACTTGGGAAGGGGAGATGT
Organism: Spongilla lacustris; assembly: GCA_949361645.1. Classification (NCBI taxonomy): domain Eukaryota; kingdom Metazoa; phylum Porifera; class Demospongiae; order Spongillida; family Spongillidae; genus Spongilla; species Spongilla lacustris. The sequence goes on along the minus strand of OX442429.1, from coordinate 186,371 downwards.
AGTGTATTGTATAATCACGTGCAATGCGCGTGATTACAATCAGTCAAGACTTAATCCTACATAGGAGTCATCATGAGGTTGTATCACATCATAAGCACAGTACGTCCAGGCAGGAGGTGCTGTGTACATCTAATGTATGCTGATAGGTGACAATGAATATACTGAATTTAAATGTACAGGGTGTTTCACAATCAAGGAAAATTGTTTATAAATTAACTGCAAGCAGTTAATTAACTATAAATTGTTGATCAATGCTCTATTAACTCGAGCTTAAATGCTGATGTAAACAAATTAAATATTAATTAATTTAATAAAATCAAAAAATTAAAATTAACAAAACGAATTAATAATTCTCGATAACACCTAATCAAAACATACCATTTTAGAGGCATCCAAAAGCTCCAACATATCCTTGAATTTTAATAACATCAACTTGGCCGAATTTATTAATAAATTCAAACCACTAAATCGAGATACAATGGCCCCTAAATCAAGTACATTGCAAAAATCAAGATTTCAATCTCGAATAACTTCTAAATGGAAGCAGTTACCTAAGTACAGTTTGCATCTTTTAACTAGCCACCAATCCTACATTTATTAACATTAATAATATTTAATTGAAATGAATAGGGGTTTTGGGACTTTTATAATTGTTAATTAACCATTAAAGATAATATTAATTTTATTTCACCAGCATGTCTTCTTTTGCTATTAAAACTTTTAAGAACAATCACCAGTTAATTAACTGCTTGTGGTCAATTTATAAACAATTTTCCTTGATTGTGAAACACCCTGTATATTGGAGGAGCCAGTATCCCCACACCTGGAGGATCCCAGGTGAGTGAGTGAGCGAGCACGATTGCAGTATCTTGACATTGCCTGCCATTAACCTCATTGCCAGTATGTCATGCATACAGCACTCATCTTTGATGCCGCTGTCTGCACAGCATATTCTTAAATTATTTGCACTATTGTTAAAGTGGCTGTGCTGTACTGGTGCAATGTTCCCATTGCTAGATTGCTATGCCAGTACCAGCCACGGTAACACAGCCAGTACAAGCCACAGTAAACAAAAACTCCAACGAAGTTACCAAAAAAAAGGAAAATAGGTTAAGAAAAAAACATAGGCCTTAGACAGCAGGTTGAGGAACAACACAAACTTTTTCATGGTCTAATAGGCCAACTCATGTACACGCATACACACACAGTGAAAGCTTCAATTCATTCGATATAGTTACATCCCGCTAAATGACCAGTATGCACAACAATGGGTCACTTCTGACCCGAAAACATAACTTGGTGAATGCCCCACAGCACACAACCCTGCCTAGGATTACTGAATGTCCTCTAAATGTCCCCTCAATGTCCCCTAAATGTCAGCCGATAATGATCACACTCCAATTGAACCATCCAATGCTTTGAAAGAATACACATGGAAGTCCCCTCACCTCATGATTGGTGGTGTTTATATTATGGCGTTTACTATGTTCTCCCTGACAATGGTTTTGGCCTGCTCAGAGTAGGCTGTAGCGTCTGCATCGGTATCACCAGGATCTGCCTCCCTCCAGTACTTGAATATGGAGTTCTTCAGGTACACAGCACCTTTGGATTGGCAAAACGGGAGGGAAGGAATATTATCTCTGGAAAAACCAGCGCTAGCCGTCCAACTAGTTGGCATGGAATTCTAATTAAAAAGCACCAGCACGTTATATATAAACAAGTGTAACATACAAATCATCGTCCCACAGGCTCGCCTACATGAGTCATACCGTTTTCGTTCTCTTTCCATCATAACTATAGCTCCAACGTATTAAAACGGTGCATGGCCATACTGATACAATACACAATATTACACGTATGATTAGATCAAAGGTATGTGCTGAGAAATTTCAGTTCCATTATGTCGCTTCCTAGATGGGTTCGTGTATTTCAACACCTCATACCCCTACTCCTACTCCTCCGCTATGAGCATAACCTAGTCTCATACCCAGACCCAAACGTACATACGTTGTTACCTTGGCAATCTTGCAAGGGGGGGGGGGGGGGGCAGTGATGATTACAATAGGTATATTTGCCAAATTAGGATAGCATGCATACAGCAGGACTTGAAATGTTACAAGAATAAAATGTGATGAGAGTCAGAAAATTGCTGAGGCCAGGGTAGAAGGTGATTGCCCTTGGACGATCCCCTTTTACCTTTAGAAAGCAACTGTGAGTCTGGGTACTTGATCCATTCCCTCCAGTGGGTCGTCACTGTACTGTGACTCTGGTGGGCGTGTCTGCATTAGAAGTGACACATAATAGAACAGTGCAGCCTTATGGAATACCACAATGTACTGATATTGTGTGTATGTGTAGGTGTGTGTGTGTAGTGAAATAACAAATGCACACTTATAAGCCACACCTCAGTCCCCATACCTACTGCATACCACTAGCTCACCTCATAAAGATTTTCTTCCAGAGGGATACCTGCAGTTGTGATTTCAGTTATAACTTGACCCGCAGGTTTAAGAAGCACAAGGACATCAGTACATAAATAGCCAATGTTGTTAAGACTTACAACTCTTCCTTCTTAAGTACCATGACAACAATAGCACTGATGATGATGACGATGATGACAATGATGGGAATAACCACGCCCACAGCAATGGCTGCCTGGTCTGGAGAGGAGGATAAAGACATCACATCCAGACATGTGCATGCTGGTGGACCAAACATAGCACTCTAACAATAACGCAATGCAGCCACCTTAGTGTATAATAGACTAATATGTCTTTAACTCCTACTGTGTGTAAGGGCCATGATCACATCAGGGTGAGGTCTGACTATGATGTTGTAAATGATCATACAATGGAAGTAACAAAAATTTAGTGATGCTGAAACTAGACTTAGTATATACAACTGACCATATATGGTAGCGTTGCTCTCAGGACCCACAGCTCCATCTCCATTTATGGATGCCACAAAAATGGTGTAACTGGTAGCAGGGACATAGACTTGTTGGACATAGAGACATGGTGAGGTGGTACAGGTAAGATTAACAGGGGCACCATTGCCAACAACCCTCACTGTGTACATGGTCACACTGCCCCCCTGGGGGAAGGTAACAGGCCACACACCCTACCACAGGTGTCCATGTGATCTCAAGATGGCTGAGGGTCTTGTTAGCTACAAAGACAACATTGATGGAGGCACTTTTGGGAGGGTCTGCCACTGTGTGGATAAAATTGGGTGTATTTACAGCTGTCAAATGGCACCCCCTTCCACTATCATGGCTTCCAGAAAAGTTTTAGAATTCATTCCACACAAATCACAACAAACTAAATAGCTTATCACATGCAGTCCACTTACAGGTCAATTTTGACATTGATGTCACGTTGCTGGTACCAGCACAGTTGATGGCCACCACAGAGACAGTGTAGAGTGTGTCACTGGTCAGTCCAGTGAAGGTGTAGGTGTACAGTGATGATCCATTCTCCTGTATGACCACAGTACTACTGCTGTCATTGATACTGACATTGCAGCTGGTAGGAACACCACCAGTAGTGGGAGGGGCCCAGGCCACTGTTAGCTGGTCCACAGATGGTCTATTTAGTGTTATGTTCCCAACAGGGGCTGCATGGGGGGTGACAGATTTGCATGTTGGACAAACCACAGATAAATGTACAAATGTAAACAGTGAATCTCACAAATGTCATTCTCACCTATGCTTTGGACAGTAATTTGTGTCTTGACAATAGTAATCTGACCAGCCAAAGATCTGGTTCCAACCTGGATCACTGATGATGTCATACTGCTGGTGGCTGTCACTGACAAGGTACTTGTCAGACATGGATTGGACGCATTGCCAGGGTCAGCATTGGTAGCTGTGTAGCCTCTGTGGGGCTTATCTCTCAGCACACTGTAAATAGAGCAAAGGATATGGACCACATTCACAGCCTGGTTGCCAAGGAGATGGGCTACATTCTCGGCCAAGGATACAGGCCACACTTTCATCCTGGTTGCTAAGGTTGCACACAGCTGCAAGGGACAGTAGCGCAGTGTGATGACAGACACTGACCCCAGGTTGGTTATCTCTCAGATGCTGCCCACGCCAACTTGTCTGCTGTTGATGGTAGAACATTGATAAGTTCCCGCCATATTCTGCACTCTGACCCCAGTGTCAGCAGTTGGGGACTTGACTATCATTATCACAGCAGGTCCCCTAGCTTGGGGGAGGGCATGAAGCTCTGCCAGGCTCCCCTCATCCATGCCCAGCACCAAGTCTTTGTTCTGACCCACAAGCTGCCTCATCTCATCTGAGACTAGCTGCAGTGCATGTTTGTATTCTAGGAGGGGGCAATGTTGCAATGATATACAGGTGAGCAAAGTCCCACACATACCCCTGGGATTGAGGGAGGGGGTTCAGGGGTGGGAACATTTAGGTGGGCAATGCTTCTTGACACCTGTCTGTCAAGTAGTTTGGTGCGTTCCTTCAAAATGGCTGTGTCTTGTCCAATCTGGGACAGCAGCTTTATTCAAGCCTACATAAATCCAATATTCTAATTGAAGCTCGCCACATGGCACACGTGGACACTCACAGTGGATTTCTCCTCAAGCTCCATCTTCTCCCTGTTGACCCTCTCCACCAGGGTAGCCACCTTAGCTATGGCTGCACACAATCCAAGGATGACAAAACACCCTCCTACACCCTCACACATACACAACGGATTCTTACACCCTCCCACACACACAGCTGCCCCTTACACCCACACACAACTGATTCCTACACCCTCACACACACACACAAGTGCCTCCTACATCCACACAAACAACTGCCTCCTACATCCACACACACAACTGCCCCCTACACACACACACACAACTGATTCCTACACCCTCACACACACACAAGTGCCTCCTATATCCACACACACAACTGCCCCTTACACCCGCACACACAGCTGCCCCCTACACACACACACAAAACTGATTCCTATACCCTTACACACACACAACTGATTCCTACACCCTCACACACACAAGTGCCTTCTACATTCACACACACAACTGCCCCTTACACCCGCACACACAACTGCCCCCTACACACACACACAACTGATTCCTACACCCTCACACACACACAACTGATGAGGTGGGGTTCTCAGGCACAGTAGGCGGGACCACAGGAAGGGACTCAGGACCATCCTCTAGGGGTTAAAAGGTCCATATCATGTACTCACACAAGCACAAGCACACATACAAATAAATAGAGGTTATGCAATCACATATCTATAACGGTATGTTCTAAATCTGTAGGACAAAGACTAAGGCTCATCACATGTACACATGTACACACATCAGTGTCAGGTACACACGTACACACATCAGTGTCAGGTACACATGTACACACATCAGTGTCAGGTACACATGTACACACATCAGTGTCAGGTACACATGTAGACACATCAGTGTCAGGTACACACGTACACACATCAGTGTCAGATACACATGTAGACACATCAGTGTCAGGTACACACGTACACACATCAGTGTCAGGTACACACGTAGACACATCAGTGTCAGGTACACATGTACACACATCAGTGTCAGGTACACATGTACACACATCAGTGTCAGGTACACACATCAGTGTCAGGTACACATGTACACACATCAGTGTCAGGTACACATGTACACACATCAGTGTCAGGTACACACATCAGTGTCAGGTACACATGTACACACATCAGTGTCAGGTACACACATCAGTGTCAGGTACACATGTACACACATCAGTGTCAGGTACACACGTACACACATCAGTGTCAGATACACACGTACACACATCAGTGTCAGGTACACACGTACACACATCAGTGTCAGGTACACACGTACACACATCAGTGTCAGGTACACACGTACACACATCAGTGTCAGGTACACACATCAGTGTCAGGTACACATGTACACACATCAGTGTCAGGTACACACATCAGTGTCAGGTACACATGTACACACATCAGTGTCAGGTACACATGTACACACATCAGTGTCAGGTACACACGTACACACATCAGTGTCAGGTACACATGTACACACATCAGTGTCAGGTACACACGTACACACACCAATGTGGTCTAATAGACTAACTCCTGGGTCTCCACAAGAGTGATGACCAGGTCCTTCAATATGATCCCCCCACAGAAGGTGCAGTGGCTAGACTTTAATGTGGACCTCTCAGCACACTGCGTGATAAGATGACATCGAAGCTATATCAAAGTGTGCAGAGATACCCACAGCACACACCCCTGCCGGGTATATACCTAGGATCAGTCAATGTCCTCTAAATACGTATGTATCTATAGCTTATATATATATTAAATATTACATTGCACATACGTTGTTACCATGGCAATCTAGCAAGGGGGGTGGGGGGGGGGGGCAGTGTAAATATGATTTGAAATTTGAATGGCACATAGTATGATATACAAACGGCAGTCCTGACTGAGAATAAAATGATAGCGTGATGCACATGCACTGCAAGTTAGAAAACTGTGAGGGAGGGGAGTCACACACACCACACACACATTGACACATACACTCACAACGAGAAACTAGCGCTAGCCGTGCATGCAATAGTTGGCATGAAATTATAATCAAAAAGTACCCACACGTTATATAAACACAAGTGTACCATATAAATCATCGTCCCGCCTGCATGACTCAAACCGTTTTCGTTGTTTCCGTCATAACTAGCTCCAACGTGATTGTTTATGACAGGCACAGCCATAATACACATGTATAATTAGATCAAAGGTCTGCTTACGTCGTGGCCCCCCCCCTCCCTCCCCTCTCCGTATTTGGACAGGTGTCTGCTCTTGACGATGTCTACATGTATTTCGAACACTCGCGTAAGACAAGCGCATGCCATGACTATCTTTAGACAAGCACAAATTTTAAGAAGATACGTAAGAATAACACCTCTTATAACTACTTCTGTATACTAGTAATCGGACATTCGCACGTGCGCAATGACATGCATGAACACTTGATGCAGTGCGTTTCTAGGTGGATACATGTAAATGTAAATCTACGATCTAGACTACATGTAAAAAGCATGCACGTGCCTGCCCCCCCCCCCCCCCCCCCGGCGATCATTATTATAATTGCGTGACTTAAAAACATTCATAGCTTTACAACCCTTTATTCAATAGGTGACATTTTAGAGATGTCGGATAAATGCCAGGTGGGTATGTGTTATTCATGTGAGGTATGGGTATGTTAGTCATGTGAGGTATGGGTATGTTAGTCATGTGAGGTGTGAGTATGTTAGTCATGTGAGGTGTGGGTATGTTAGTCATGTGAGGTGTGGGTATGTGTTATTCATGTGAGGTGTGGATATGTTAGTCATGTGAGGTATGGGTATGTTAGTCATGTGAGGTGTGAGTATGTTAGTCATGTGAGGTGTGGGTATGTTAGTCATGTGAGGTGTGGGTATGTGTTATTCATGTGAGGTGTGGGTATGTTAGTCATGTGAGGTGGTGTGGGTATGTTAGTCATGTGAGGTGTGGGTATGTGTTATTCATGTGAGGTGTGGGTACGTTAGTCATGTGAGGTGTGGGTATGTGAGGGAGTGGGGCTATTTGCAACCAAGTCACATTTTGATCATGTGAGGTGTGTGGAGTGTACATGTATGTGTGTGTAGGGTATTTTACTGTATTTGTTTTGTTGTGTGTGTACATGTTATAAGGGCACAGTCACTTTGCTTACCTGTGATGATGCCTTCATGTCTTGTGGTTACCTGTGATGATGCCTTCATGTCTTGTGGTTACCTGTGATGATGCCTTCATGTCTTGTGGTTACCTGTGATGATGCCTTCATATCTTGGGCTTACCTGTGATAATGCCTTCATGTCTTGTGGTGGTTACCTGTGATGATGCCTTCATGTCTTGTATTACCCTCCAGACCAGCGTCCCTGATGAGGAGAGCGACGTGTTCACTGTACTAGGGGACACCATCAGCAGAAGTACAGTATGTGCTGATCCCTCTCCCCACCTCAATGTCCCCCTCCCTCCCCACCTCAATGTCCCCCTCTCCCCACCTCAATGTCCCCCCCTCTCCCCACCTCAATGTCCCCCTCCCTCCCCACCTCAATGTCCCCCCTCTCCCCACCTCAATGTCCCCCCTCTCCCCACCTCAATGTCCCCCCTCTCCCCACCTCAATGTCCCCCTCCCTCCCCACCTCAATGTCCCCCCTCTCCCCACCTCAATGTCCCCCCTCTCCCCACCTCAATGTCCCCCCTCTCCCCACCTCAATGTCCCCCTCCCTCCCCACCTCAATGTCCCCCCTCTCCCCACCTCAATGTTCCCCCTCTCCCCACCTCAATGTCCCCCCTCTCCCCACCTCAATGTCCCCCCTCTCCCCACCTCAATGTACCCCCTCTCCCCACCTCAATGTCCCCCTCCCTCCCCACCTCAATGTCCCCCCTCTCCCCACCTCAATGTCCCCCCTCTCCCCACCTCAATGTTCCCCTCCCTCCCCACCTCAATGTCCCATTTTGTCTCCCACCTTCTCCATCTAATGCCGTCCCATTCATCACTTCCTTTCTCGTGCATTCCTTCTCAAGTACCCACTTAGAAGCCTACTCATCCACCCTCCATTCCTCCTAATGTTCCTCCCCTCCACCCCATGCCCCCTCTTCATCACCTCACCTCACTTCCCTCCTCTCCTAGCTCCCTAAGGGACAGTCCACAGAGCAGCAGATAGCTCTCATCCACACGCTGCAGAACTGCCACAGCGTTCAGGAGCTCATCCACTGCCTCCTGGCCGACCCTGACAACCAGCACACCACCTGCAAGGCGGAGAGTGACCACCTCAGGAAGAAGGTGGAGCACTTGGTGGCCAAGAACAACACGCTCTACAGCTCCTTTGATAACGCCAAGCAGGCCGCCGGCCAGATGTATCACCATAGCAACATGGTGGAGGCCAACAACACCAGACTTAGACACACCCTCTGCCTATGTCAGCAGGCCTTCGAAGTGCTGGATCTCGTCTCGGAGATGTGCAACGTGCGTGCCCATGATCCAAGAAACCCAGCCCATGCCGGTTCCAGTTTCTCTATGAACGAGGACAGAAGCTTGGAATCAACGACTCTGAGAAGCCTCGACAATCAGAAGCAATCCCTGGTCGCACGCTCCAGGGCGGTGCTTAAGATCCTTGAGGACATGCCAGAGATACAGGTGTACCTCCCGACCAACATGGGGGGGCACACGTGGACACTGTCCCAGACCACGGGGACCAGCGGGCTGAGCTCCATCAGTGGGAGTGTGGAGATGGACATGGACATTGAGAGGCTCAAGATGTACGCCCAGGCCCTGCGCAGCAACATACACCACCTCCTCAGCACGCTCACCCCCGTGGATGGGCTGAAGGGGCTGGAGACCATCAAGAACCCTGAGAATGTGAAGGACTGCGAGCAAGCCGATGGCGCCGCCCACATCCTGGACCTGGAGGAAGCTGCCAACGCTGAGGAGCTGTGCAAAGCCAGAGACGAGAGGGCGGAGATGAAGGTGTGCGTCTAAGGGTGTGTGCGAGGTGTGGGTACATGCATGTGGGGTGGGGGGGGGGGGGGGTAGTGTATACATGTATGTGCACCTGTATGTGTGTAGCAATCCATTTCTAGGATGAGCAAAGTGTTAAGTGCTCTGCATTGTCTTGTTAAGGTCACCAAAGGTCGAATTAACATTACCATACTCCCCTCGTCCCCAGTTCCGGCTGTACAAGGTGGAGTTTGAAAGCCAGCAGGTACAGCTGCAATTGTGCCACTCCTCCCACCTCATAAAACTTTATGAGTACATCATAGATGACCTCCGCACACAGTTGATGGAGGAGAGGACAGGCAATAAGGTATGACTTGGGGCGCGCACTATGCGGGAGGGTGTGATGTTCCTTACCTCCCGCAGGATGGCCCTGAGAGGGAAAAGAGGCTGGGTAAGAGGTATACAGACCTCTTGACGGTTATGCTCAGCCATGTTCAAGCCTCATATGTACGTGTGTGTGTGTGTGTTTGTGTGTGTGATGTACATGTATACATACATGTGTGGTGTACAGAATGTTTACTGCGCTGAATACAGTGATTTCTTTTTGCAGCAAAATGCTGAGCAGTTGATGGTCTTTGCTAAAGAACTCCACAAAATCAACTGCGATCTGGTGGATCGAGTATTGTGTTAGGGAGTAGTTATACTAATGTTCTAGAATAGATGGATGAGTATGTTAAATATTTGTATGCTATAGAAATACCTTCTTCTGATAGCCCTTGTAATTTGTGCGGATCACTGACAATGAGGGGGACATTCTCAGTTTTTGCCATAGCGATTTTCTTCGGCACCATGGCTTTCCACATTTTTAACACCATCCACTATGGCCTCCTTCACCATGTCGTCACGAAAGAGCTACAGAAAGCATAGCTGAAGCTGCATCGTAAATGACAGCTAACAGTAAGGGGAGGGGAGGGTCTTGTGGTGTATGTACATGTTTGTGTGTGGTGTATGTGTGGTGTATGTGTGGTGTATGTGTGGTGTATGTACATGTTTGTGTGTGGTGTATGTGTGGTGTATGTGTGGTGTATGTACATGTTTGTGTGTGGTGTATGTGTGGTGTATGTACATGTTTGTGTGTGGTGTATGTACATGTTTGTGTGTGGTGTATGTGTGGTGTACCTGTGATTAAGTGCACATATGGTTAGAAGAAGTCTGTCTGTTCATATGTACATGTACTGTAGGTAGCGTTTTCACATCTCTAAGCAGATGTCCTGAGGTACAAATATGATGTGTAACAGTATGATTTGACAAATGGTATGTCTGTGCGTGTGTCCATTACATGTGACCACCATCTCTGTTACAGTACTGTCACCAGCTTGAACACATCCTGGCCCCTCCCACTGTGACCAAGCAAAAAGGGAGATGTCCTTATGGAGGTCAATGGTAGCCCCTAGAACTTCAAAGGGTGGCACAGTAGGAACTTTAAGAGCCTCGGGGAACATGCTTTACATCACTCTTGCAGAAGAGTTCACATTCACCAGTAAGCCAACTGAAGGGCTAAGCTCCTTGATCATATGTTGTTTCTAGCTCTGTGTGTGTGTGTGTGTACTGAATGTCTTATGACTTCTCCGTATGTGATGTCATTCTGTCAGTGATAATCATGTGCAAGTGCTCTTCCTTGTGTTGGACAGGTTCTAAGGACTTGTTGATGACATGCGTCTCAGGACATCTACCATCTCATCCCCTCAGTAGGAGATGGTGTGCCTAGATGTCCCTGGAACAGGCTGCACAATGGATCAATATATTGCCCAAGATGTTCAATACCAAGGTGGAAGCAGGGTTATGATGCAGCTGTGCTGTATCATAACTACAGGGACACTGTACCTCTGCTGAGACACTGTGCAGGGGCTGGTTGAGAACCTCCAGGCACAGAGATCTCACGAATTCAAAACAGTGACAGTGTGCTAGCATGTGATGTGGTAAGTTGTGCCCTTTGGTGAAAGGAGGGAAGGGAATTTACTAACACGGTACATGTACTTTGAAGAAGTGTGTGTGACTTGTTGATGGCAGTACATGATGGCAGTAACACCTTTGTTTCCTCCCTCTCTCTAGGAGACCTTTGAAACCTCATGAAGTGAGAATTTTCCCAGACATATTATAAAGGTCAACCTTTGAATCAAGTGTGATATCTGGGATTGTCCATCCCTGTTGTTATGACAACTGTCTGTGTTATTACAACTGTGTCATGTGCCTGGGTCACATAGATTCCCTGTTTTCCTCCTATCCCCTCCACCTTCTATTTACTGTACTACAGTCTGTTGGTTAACTTTAATAATTTTGTTTACACTTATGTGTATGGGGCTACATGTATGTGCCATGACTTACATGTGTGCATACACACACACACACACACACACACACACACACACACACACACACACACACACAAACACACACACACCTCCCTCTCTCTGGGAGACCTTTGAAACCTTCATGAGCCAAGTAGGAACTTTGCCTACATATAGAGAATTTTCCCAGGCATATTGGGAAGGTCAACCTTTGAAATGGACATGTGGGCTTTGTAGATATCAAGTGTGATATCTGGGATTGTCCCTCCCTGTTGTTATGACAACTGTCTGTGTTATGACAACTGTCTGCCAGGGCCAAATAACATTGAGAACTGACTACTATCTGAAAACATCCAATGGTATGTGTGAGGGTGTACATTACAATGTATGTAAAGCCACTTCCCCTATCTTCTATTAACTTGACACACCTCTAACCTCTCCTCTTTCAACCCCCCTCATGAATGTATCTGCAGTGGTCATAGAGGTTCCCTACTCCATGACCACATAGAGGTATTGCACTTGGACAAACCCCCATTGCCTCTTGGGGTCAGAGATACCATTTCATAGCCTGTGGTGAGTTTTTCGCAACCATTATCAATGCCTCATCATTCCTACTTTGTCAGGTCTGCTCAAATTGCTGATCTTTTACCTGCATCATCCCAGTACCACGCTTGGTACAGCAGATCTAGGCACTCATCACTTTGTGTGCATGTGTGTGTGGTGTTCATGCTTCATTTTTCCTTCTGACTCCACCCCCCTCCCCCTCTGATCAATTTGACACTGAATGACCTTCACTTATTACATTTATGTCCTGTATAACCTGGAAACATGTCCAAAAGAACTGTCTGAAGTTCCTTATTCACTTGAATAGTAAAATCCTTTCCAAGCATGTAACGACATTTTGGGCATGTATAGATGTCCACTGAAAATGAGCGTTGAAGACATGCCTGTGTGTGTGTATGTGATATGTTAAGCACTTAAGTCAGCCACTGCACAATACCTTACAAATACTGTGGCCACAGTCTGTGGTGATGGGTTGGTAAATCAGCTCTTGACATACAATACAACTGAAGGCTTCTTGTATACGACTCAGTAGACCAACCTTACAAGAGGGGGAGGAAGCCAAATGAAGCCACCCCAAATATTAGCTCTATAAAGCACTTGTGCTGTTTCCAAGAGTGTGTCCCAAACTTTCTTGTTTTTTGTGTCTCTCTCTATCAGTGCTCTCTGTGGCTTGGTGAGCTCATAGCGAGGCTGTTTGGCAGAAGCCAACAAAGGGGTGGAGTCTAGGGAGGCAGAAAGGGAGGGGGGAGGATTTGGAGGAATAAAACTACAGAGTGCTTGGCAAAAACAATAGCCTTACCATCAGAGGCTTTCCTTTTCTTTCCCTTCTTTGTCCTGTCCTCGTCATCAGAATGACTCTGTGATGAACAAGCCTGAGACACCAGATAACCATCTGGGTACTAGGAAGGGGGGAGGGGCATAAACACATCAAGTAGACATTGAAGCCACACTTAAACCTGCATCATAAGGCCCAGTTTCTCTGTCTGCTTCTTTCCTTCTGCTGTCCATGGGGGAGGTGCCTGTAGGGAAGGGGAGGAGACCATAGAACACCTTCATGACCCCTTATGCCGCCATACAGGGTCATCCCTTCTCAGCAGATACTTCCAGACAACAAAGCCATCAGAGTTCTTGGCAGGCCAGTACTTCACCACCTGCAAAAGCCATTGTAGCTATCACTGTAGCTATCACAACAGCACCTTTGTGTGTGGGCCAAGCCACCCCCTGCAATGCCCAATGCTTTAAAATAACCTTGTAAATGCCATCATATCTGTTCCCCTCATCTGGAGCATACTTGGAGAACTTCCTGCCCTTGTGATTTCTAACCTGGAGTAATAAGAGAAGGCCAAAAATCGGAGGTGAGTCACTGTGGTAACATTGACAAGGGCCGAACTGCCTCAGGTGAGTATGATAAGACTAACCAATCAGTGTAGGGGAAGAGAACACAGGGGCTAATGACTTACCACCCTCACTGGTTTACCGCTCCTCCAGCTGGTTGCGGTAGCCCCTTTCTTTTCCCCCAGCTCCACATAGCAGTTCTTGGCCAGAGCTCTGAAGAGGAAAAGAAGTATCTCCTAAGGCTTCTCTGCCCCACCCTCTTCCTCCCATATACTTATTCATGGCCTTAAGCTCCTGGTCCCTTGAGTTTTTTTTCCCCCTCCTCTTGTTTCCAGAGAGGTCTCTCCCCCCACTTCCGGAGTAGGTAAATTCGTCTCCATTATCCTGAATCACACACACACACAAGAGACTTATCATTTGTGATGCATACAAATATCCTCACACACCTGATCATCATCATAACCTCCAGACAGGACAATGGAGTACGCTCCTTCATTCTCCCTTCCATGGATGCCAGCTACCTGAGGCCTGTGGACCCTGGCTTCACTCACCTGGTGAAAATGTAATGGGACAAAAGGGACTTAGGATCATGTTGACAAATAAGGCTAACACACCTAATGATACCACTAACATGTGTAAATTCAAACATTCAAGAACAAAACCTTAAATCTCTCTCATGAATACACTCAAATACACGCCAACCAATACTTACTTGAATGCAGAATTTCCACAAGGATCCCACTGGTACCCCAGGAATGGGTCCAAAGTGATTCATTGGGACAAGGGTGCACGCCTTTGTACGTCCAACACAGGACATTCCCTAGGTGGTGGGGGACTAGCTCATGCAACAGCCTTACCATATCCCACCCAAGCCAACCTTTCCCCAATCTTTTATAGAAACTTGCTTATTTGAGTGCCTTGGCTTCTCTCCAGGTTTTATTATCTCTGATACATCTGTCTTACACTGGGGACAATACCTAATAGATCAGAAGGTTAAAGAACATGCCCCTTCCTATAATCATACACACACCAGTCCTCGTCATCGGGAACATCAGTGAGGGGTGGGTCCAGACACCAGAGGTGGAAGGCCATGTCGCACTCATCACACAAGATCTGCTTGTCAGGGTCCTGCTTCCCCCCACACACAGAGCATGCACAGAACGTGCACTTCTTGTCACAATCATTTTTGCAGTGATCACAGTTCTTTCCATCACCCCCAGCCTTTGACTCAATGTGATCCACATGTACATGCCTAGAAATGGAAGATGGCCCAATAACAAAATTGGTCCAGAAGAAGCCCACTGGTATGGACCAGATGGCACCTCTAAGACACACCCTTTTAAATCTCACCCCTTCACACACAAACACACACACGCACACACACCCACACCAGTAGTCACGAAGTGTTAAAGACTAAAGCCTCACACGTGACTTACTCGTCAAACACGACTTGTGAGTCTGCATGGTCGTCGCTGAGCTGGGGAACGTTGTTACGTACGAGGAGCTGAATTGTGTCGTTAAGTCCGACACCGTAATCGAACAATGAATGACCATCTTCCAGCTGGAGCGATAAAAACCATGTACAACAATCGGTAACAATCTTTTCCTTTAAGACAGGCCCACATCCTACTTGCCTGTTTTCCGCCATAAAACAGTCGCTGTTTCTCAGGAGCCGCATCAAACTCGCTCGATAACTTTTCCCGTAGCTCCTCAATTGTTGTGAGTTTGCTTAGGTTATCTAGGCGGACGCTTTTACGTCCATGATCCAAGCTTTGCACCCGAATCCACATATTTATCAATAAAAGAAAGTCGCGCGCGATGCTGTCTTTTATATATAGTAAATGACCAAATTATTCATTACGTAACGGGTGCAAAGTAATATAACCAGATTTAATGATCATAAACGATAATATACACAAACAGCTAAAAATAAATTAATTAAATTCTTCCAGTATACATATGCATGAGCAATCTATAAAATAGAGTAGAGAGGTGCTCCATCATCCATCCCAAGTCCACTCCTCCACTTCACTCGTGAGCCCCTTAGACACAACTGGTTGCCCTTATGATAGCAAAGGCCAGTCGGGCCCTAACATATCCACATGTTTGAGAAGTTCAGGCTTATGTTTTAGACGACCAGATGTGTGACATGTGCCTAGTTGTGCTGGCTCCATACTTCTGTGCTAACATCCACTGCTTGCGCTACTACTGCAAACATTGCTGGGCCAGTGTGCACTCTGCACACGCTACCCAGACTCACAAGTGCTTTATTAAAGCAAAAGGCGATCGTCCAAGGGCATTCACCTTCTACCCTGGTCCTCATCAGGCTCGTGGCTCAGGGCTGTCCTGATCACCTGGCCTAAACAGTTTTCTGACTCTCGCGCAGTGTGCGTCATGTTATCATTTTGCTTGTATTCAATTTGGCAAATATATCTTTGGCATGAGATGGTAGGCATGAGGTGTGTAGCACGTGCATGCACATCATTATCACTGACTGGATGACATCACATACGGAGAAGTCATAAGACATTCAGTACACACACATGCATAGGATGGACACACTAAAAGGTTTATCACAGTGTACTTACAGGACACATTGCTGGTCCCAGCACAGTTTATGGCCACCACAAAGACAGGTATGACCACAGGACTTCTATAAATAGAAAATTGTTGATGTTATATCATGCGTAGCGCAAGCTTCCGTTATGGTGCATGGCTTTGTAAGCAGGTGGGAGGGTTTCAAAAGTTTTTTTTTAAGTAACGAAGTACATCTTTACTTCGAAATCCACTGATTATTTATAGCGAGCATCATTGAAAGGACAACACACTGATAAAATCAAAGGGGGGCAGGGATAAATACCGAACCGGTTCCGAATGGAATTTTTTTTAGCGGGCAACAGAGAAATCCACTGATTATTTATAACGAGCATCATTGAAAGGACAACACACTGATAAAATCAAAGGGGGGCAGGGATAAGTACCGAACCGGTTCCGAATGGAATTTTTTTTAGCGGGCAACAGAGAAATGGTGAGTCAAACCATAGATATTATAATATCTATGGTCAAACATAATGTTTTCCCCTTCTTATGATAATAGATATGCAGGATGCATTTTATTAGCATATATAAGCATTTAGCTGAGGCTGCATGCCGCAAATGTATCGAATTTTGTATCGTAGCTTACCATATGGTTCAACCTACAAATTATGACCCCGTGCACGTGACTCTGGATGGCGGTATACTTATATTTAGAGTCTTGTTCCCTTGCCTCTTTACTTGCTGCAAGCCACAGTGTGTCTAAATCAAAGGTCGCTTAAACCTGACTTTAACCATGTCTGTATCTAGGGCTATCCTGGGTATCCAGGGTTCTAAGGCCAACATTATTAGATGTTACGATGCGCTCTTTAGTGTGCATTTATATTATGCACACTAAAAAATGTGCCTGTCTAAATAATCTATGACTGTACTAATAAACTTTGTATTTATTTATCTCCAGGTTTTTTGCTCCATAATTACACTAGTAACTTGTATTTATATGGCCAACGGTACGTTATTGGAGTGTGTGTGGTGTTATTGCACACTTAGACTATTGCATGCAACTCATTTGGTTTATGGAAAGGACGAGCAAATCTTGGCCATAGATTTTATACATGTTGCTTGTTACACCATTTTGTGTTATACCCTTCTGTAGTGTATGCCCAGGCCCTCACGTGTCAGGTTAATGGAGGTGTGGTCTCATGCCCTCCTGTGGTCTGTATTGGGGCTGAGGTGACATTTACATCAACTGCCCAGAATCTTGTTGGCAGTAACCTATGGCTACTGCCCACTGGAACATGCAGTGGTTCTACTACACCAGATAGCATTCTTCTAACCCAGACTATAGGTTCTTGTAACGGCACAACCATGACATGTGGACCCTATACAGCAACCAATGCTGACCCTGGCAATGCGTCCAATTCATGTCTGACAAGTACCTTGTCAGTGACAGCCACCAGCAGTATGACATCATCGGTGATCAAGGTTGGAACCAGATCTTTGGCTGGTCAGAGTGCCATCTTTCAGAACACACAAATTACTGTCCAAAGCATAGGTGAGAATGAAATTTTTGAGGTACACTGTTTACATTTATCTGTGGTTTGTCCAACTTATGCTTATATTATTGATCATCTGTCACTTTACCTCCCCGTCCCAGCCCCTGTTGGGAACATAACACTAAATAGTCCATCTGTGGACCAGCTAACAGTGGCCTGGGCCCCTCCCACTACTGGTGGTGTTCCTACCAGCTACAATATCAGTATCAATGACAGCAGTAGTCCTGTGGTCATACCTGATAATGGATCATCACTGTACACCCACACCTTCACTGGACTGACCAGTGACACACTCTACACTGTCTCTGTGGTGGCCATCAACTGTGCTGGGACCAGCAATGTGACATCAAGGTCAAAATTGACCTGTAAGTGGACTGCATGTGATAAGCTATATAGTTTGTTGTGGAACGAATTCTAAAATTATGAAGCTTTTTTTGACAGCTGCAAATACACCCAATTTTATCCACACAGTGGCAGACCCTCCCAAAAGCGCCTCCATCAATGTTGTCTTTGTTGCTTACAAGACCCTCAGCCATCTTGAGATCAAATGGACACCTGTGGTAGGGGGTGTGGCCTGTTACCCCCCCCCCCCCCCCTGGTGAATGAACCGTTGGTCCCCTCCAGGGGGGCAGTGTGACTATGTACGCAGTGAGGGTTGTTGGCAATGGTGGTCCTACCACTACTACCTGTACCACCTCACCATGTCTCTATGTCCAACAAGTCTATGTCCCTGCTACCAGTTACACCATCTTTGTGGCATCCATAAATGGAGATGGAGCAAAAGGGAAAAGTTCTTAGCTGAATATAAACAATGCGTTAACTAATGTCACTGATGATCAACACATCTCTAGCACCTTGATAAACGATAGACAAAATATTCTCAATATCTAATCATTATGTCATGTGAACAAACCTGGATTACACCGTGACTGTTAGCAGCTAGGATTACGTTGGAGTCCTGTGTGCATGTGCATGTTTGTGTGTGTGGGGAGAAGATAATCACTGCACCCTTCAAAATTTTTGGGACATGCATGCCTTTCTCCACCGAACGGAGCTCACAAAGTGTTCAGGCTACAGCAAATATAACACACGCCCTTATGATACACACTCTCATTGACACCCTTTCATATAACAAGGCTAACCAGTAAGTCTTATACTAAAGCCATATTTGAGCATATGGTTGCTGACTTGTTTCCGCGCGACAGGTATAATCTTAATAGTCTGGGGACCAGATTAGTATAATCTGTTAGCGTAATGTCTGTCTTCTACGTAGCGGTATGGATGACTTTTCTTCCCTTAACCTATCTGACACGAGCAAGATGGGGCCTCGGAGGACAAAAAAGGGTCGTGGCTACAGCTACACCGCCTTGGAACCAGAGAACGCCGTAGACGATGTCCCCAATATCAGCGACGACGAGGAAAGTGACTCAGACGTCGATTCATCCGCGAGAAATGGCCGCAAGAAATGGCAGAGCAGATTGAAAGTCAATTCCTCTTTGGTTGATCGGGTTTGGAACGGTGGCTTGCAACTTTTAATGCAAAGGTAAACAATAGTTGTTTTGGAGTACCCAGCTTTATATACGTGTGTTTTCAGGGCTTGGAATGGCCTTGCTGCTGCCTGTCAGAGGGGCAGTGCGTTGAAAAGCAGGACTGTCTCACCAGGCCAACCGGTACTGTACTTATGATTCTAATAGATGCACTCTATGGCATTTCGACCTGCTAATTTCTACAGGACCTATCCCAAAGATACCCTGCCAACGCTATCTGTAATCGCAAATACAGTCTCTTTTCTTTCATTCCAAAAGTTTGTGAAGCTGGACTCAAACCCTTCTCTGTGTTTACCACCCTCCTTCATGCATCTTCCCTACACCTCCTTATTCGCTGTCCTTCTCACATATCGTCATGCCTTCCCTTCATTCTCCATTTGTTCTCCTTCCCCCCCCCCCCCCCCCCCTAACCCATCACTGCCTTCCTGCCTTCCCTCTCCATACTGATAGGTACTGTTTGAACAGTGCAGATTTTTCTTGAACCTATACTTCTTGGTGTTCGCTGTGACTCAATTTGTGCCTCAGCTGAAGATTGGGTACCTGTATACCTATTGGGGGCCTCTGGTGAGCATGTGTAAGGGGCCTCTGGGGACATTGAGGGGACCTTGGGGGACCTCTGGTCAACATGTTACATTGGGGGGGGGGGGGGGGGGGACCTCTGGTCAACATGTTACATTGGGGGGGGGGGGGGGGGGACCTCTGGTCAACATGTTACATTGGGGGGGGGACCTCTGGTCAACATGTTACATTGGGGGGGGACCTCTGGTCAACATGTTACATTGGGGGGGGGGGGGGGGGGCCTCTGCATGTAGCACACACTTTCACACATCAGTTGATCTAACACACCCCTGACCCCTGCATGGTGTACTTATTTAAATTTGGAATGAAACACGTGGACACACACACATACACACATGCACATACACACACACTCACACACACACATACACACACACACATACACACACACACACACTAGATCTTTGTCCTTGTGGTGACCATGATCAGGGAGCTGTATGACGACATAAAGAGGTACATCCGGGATAAGGAGGTCAATGTGCAGTGTTACTACAAGCTCACCAAGAAAGGTTTGCCTTTTGCGTAGCTTGGCATCCATACATGCACACAGATTTACTTCCATACATGCGCACAGATTTACATCCATACATGCGCACAGATTTACATCCATACATGTGCACAGATTTACATGTAGTATGCCCGCACGCTGTGTAGTAGTGGATTCCAGTGTCACTTTAAAATTGAATACTGTATATTCGTATCCCTCACTTTCACTCATTAGTCTGACGTAGCCATACCCTCGCGCTTTGCGGAGGGTCTGGAGACATTGCCATACCAAATCAGTTCTGATTACTTCCAACATATTAAAAGTTATTAAGGTTACCTTACGTTACAAGGAATGCAATTATGTTACGGCACACGTGTACGATAGAAAGACGTACGTACTGCGGCACATGTGGCTAGAGAACTAGGTTATGCAAACCTTACAACTAAAAGTGATAGTTGATTTTGTGAGCGGACGAGACGTTTTCGCCATCCTATACGGCTACCCACTGGTTGCGGAAAAGGTCTGTGCTATGGCCCATGGGTGCTTGCCTGGGATCCTCGACAGGATTGCTTTCGCGTCCGATCGTACAGTTCAGTGAGCTATACTTAAGTCTTGGCTGTCACAAAGTCGGCCATCTTGAATGCCTGTTGTCCGTAACATAATTGCATTCCTCACATTCCTCGTAACGTATAGTAACCTTAATAACTTTTAATATGTCGGAAGTAATCAGAACCGATTTGGTATGGCAATGTCTCCAGACCCTCCGCAAAGCGCGAGGGTCTGGCTATACGTCAGACTATTCACTCATCACACCCTTGCCTGCATTTTACCCCCTTAACACCTAACCTTAATTCATTATACATGTACATTACACCCTTCACCATCATGGCATTACTATCATGACATCACCATCATGACATCATCATGGAACCACTATCATGACATCATCATGGCATCACCATCATGACATCACCATGACATCACCATCATGGCATCAACATCATCATGGCACCACTATAATGACATCATCATGGTATCACCATCATGACATCACCATGGCATCATCACCATGACATCACTATACAGGACGGGTTCTAGTTGCCAGCCAGGATATCCAAGTTTCTGATGTAGTTATAGTGGAGAAGGTAAGATCTCGTCTTATGTTCACCCCTTCCATCTTCTATTTCTTATTCTCTCTCCTCACTTCTCTTCTCTCATCCTTCATTCCATTCTATCTCTTCTTTCTCTCTCTCTCTTTTTTCCCTATTATGAGTTTTGTGTGCTCTCCCCCAGGACCAGAGGGTTCCAGCAGACATGGTTCTCCTTAGGACCACAGAGAAGAGTGGTAATGTTCTCAGTAAGATCTTGTGGTTTTCACACATCTTCCTTTTGTGCGTAGGGTCATGTTTTGTGCGGACAGACCAACTGGATGGGGAGACAGACTGGAACCTTCGAGTAGCAGTACCTTGTGTTCAAGCTCTCACCAGTGATGAAGTATGTAATAGGGAAATGGAGCTAGGGGGTTGATGAAGATTGATGAGTTATGGAGGGATTGATGATGGATGGAGGGATATTTATAGGGATGAAAGGTAATGAGGGTTGACAGGTGAGGGTTAATGGAGGAGGATGAAGCATGAGGGGTGAGGGTGGAGGATGAGGGGTTAATGGAAGGTGGAGGATGAGGGGTTAATGGAAGGTGGAGGATGAGGGTTAATGGAAGGTTGAGGGTTTGTTTTGAATGGTTTGAAGGATGGCAGTTGAGAAGGAGGGGAATAAGAGTAGCTGCAAGGTCAAGGTCAAAAGGTTTAATTATTTGCCACAGGAACTATTTAACATGGATGCATTTGTCGTTGCTGAAAGTCCAGAGAAGTGGATTTTGT
The DNA here is from genome assembly GCA_949361645.1 of Spongilla lacustris. Lineage (NCBI taxonomy): Eukaryota > Metazoa > Porifera > Demospongiae > Spongillida > Spongillidae > Spongilla > Spongilla lacustris. Next base: position 164,018 of record OX442429.1, on the reverse strand, counting down.
CAGTGGTACGTCGCTGATGACCCATTGTGTGGTGTTGACATGTCCTTCCTCGCAGCAAGGAGGGGGACAGAAGGAGAGGAAGGAAGAGCGACTTGAGGTGGAGAACACTCTCTGGGCCAACACTGTCCTTGCTTCAGGTGGGTGTGCCCTGCAGGTGGTGGGCCCTGCAGGTGGGTGTGGTCTGCAGGTGGATGTGCCCTGCTACATGTAACTGCTAAAAATGTACATACTTACATGCACTTACCCTGTTCCATTTGCCCCTCCCTTTCCCTCCCCCCCCCAATCCACTTTGCCCCTCCCATCCCTCTGCCGCTTCCCCTCTCCCTTACTCCCACACAGGGACTGCCCTAGGTCTGGTAATCTACACTGGGGCAGATACCCGGAGTGTATTGAATACATCTGGTGTGCGATCAAATAATAAAAAGGAGCAAATTGTACGGACACAAGGTGGAACTAAGCATATACCATTCCAAGTCCCCACTCCTGGTACAACAAGTTGTTATGAAATGACTCCTGCAGACCCCATTACTCAGTATGAAAATTACAGTATTGGTGACTTTAGCAGTTGTGACTCAAGAGATGAGGAGAATAGTCCTAAAAAACCTATTCCAGACTGGGCACACCATAGTAAACTGATTAAGTGGATGGAGAATCAAGAGAACTCTGTTGCAAGCAATGAAGTTAATGTTGAAAACATTTTCCCTCCTAAGCAACTTCTGTGCACTCCAGAATTAGAGAAGATATTTAAAACAAGGAGAAAGTGTTTTTTTGTGCGCTCCAGTTCAGCTAAATGGAACTCCCCTTTGCTGAAGTAAATCAACTAGGTCTACCAATATCATTTGTTGTCATTGCAGTGTACAATGTAATGTTCTTGCTTTTTAAACGTATTTATGTTCATACAATTTGTTTAGCTGACCTCAAAAACCATAAGCGCAAACCATCAGTTGGAGTATAAAACCTTTGGATTTGCGTATTAAAAACACGCCTCCTCATTGTACATATATTTATAAGCGAGGGTGGCAGCTGAGGTGATGGTGACTCAGCGCAATTTTTGGAAGGGCACGGCGTGCCCCAGGTCACACTTAGTAAATATACGAGTATTACGGTCTGGGAACGAGAACTACGACCTTTCTTGTTCTCTTAAAGTAAACGGTTTCGCATCTTGAACAAAACATGAAAATGATCTAGCTGCAGTACGCACGACCAACACGCTCAAATATTACGACGCCATTGTTGTTTTTGTTGGCCACACGACTGGTTGAATCGCGATCTCCTTTTATACGGAAACTCCGCCTTTAACATTTTCCCCCTCGAATTATGGCCACCCCATATATGAAAAAGTTGATTCCATTCAGCCATTTCTTTTATTGAATACATATGATGACTTTTGCTACTTAGTTGCTGAAAATCATGTTATTTGTAAACTGAAGCCGAATGAAGCAATACCAAGTTTCTTAGGTGCATTTTACACATTGAATATGGAATATCCAACTGGATGCAAAAAATTTTTTGGAATGCTGGAACATATATTTTTACCTACATCAGGCATAAGACTCAATGATACACTTAAATGTATGGTGTCAGGAATTTTGTCATAACTTTGTTGTGTATTATGTGTGATGTTGTATACCTTTATTTATTGGCAAATATTATGGCACTGACAGTATAATATACCATGCATGTTCAGGGGGTGGTTCTCGTAGGGGGTGGGCTTATCCACCTCACTGATGGTGCTTAGGGAGGAAGCCGTAGGCACAAAGTCATAATTCGAATAATTTGGGGCTGGGGACTGGATGTCTGGGATGCGGGACACGACAGAATGCATGTACACGTAGTCGGGATCATTGTACAGAGACTTATGTGCTAGTGCCGGGTGGACCATCTGTTTGTACACGTCACCACCATCACCATTGATACTACTGCCACCCCCACTGACACCACCCCTATACGGTGGCCCGGTAGGTCGCGCGTACGAGCAACGGTTGGAGAGCGAAAATGGGTACGAGCGGTGGTTGCCGAGCAAAAGTGAGCACGAGCCGAGAACAAAAATGAGCACGAGCCGAGAGCAAAAATGAGCACGAGCCGAGAGCAAAATTGAGCACGAGCCGAGAACAAAAATGAGCACGAGCCGAGAGCAAAATTGAGCACGAGCCGAGAACAAAAATGAGCACGAGCCGAGAGCAAAAATGAGCACGAGCTGAGAACAAAAATGAGCTAGTGCGGAGAGCAAAAGTGAGCTAGAGCAGTTGTTTACATCTATTTTACAATACGTCATTTGTCACTGGAGTTAAAAATAGCCTCGCGATGGAATGCAGCTACGTATTATCAGAGGCAGGCACAAGGCTATTCAAGTTGTCTTCCGTATTTACGCGTACGTGTACTTCACTTTCGGGACCGGGGTAACGATCATACACTCTGTGTGTGTGTGTGTGTGCGCGCGCGCGCGTGCTTGTGATTCAGTTTAGCTTACATCGTGGTATCTGTTAGCCCCCTATGTCATTTTTGTTGTGAGGGGCCGGGTGGGATGTATACGTGCGTTGTCGAGTGTGTTGATTGTGTACTGTGTGTGTGTGTGTGTGTGTGTGTGTGTGTGTGTGTGTGTGTGTGTGTGTGTGTGTGTGTGTGTGTGTGTGTGTGTGTGTGTGTGCGTGCGTGCGTGCGTGCGCGTGTGTGTGTGTGAACATGTGTGTTTGTGTATTGTGTTGTGTGGTGTGTGCATGCGTGTGTGTGTGTGTGCGGCTTTGCTAAAGCCACAAGGTATGTCTCATAACTAAGCTGAAGAACCAGTACATGTAAGGTTTAATTTATGTCATCACTTGTACTGATACATGTATATGGTTTCTTTTTGTTTTGCTCGCTCTCAGGATTTCACTTGGCAGGTTGACGTACGACTAAGAAATCTGGTTAGTCTAGCTATTTCCTGTTACCAATGTTTGCTGCATCCATTAATTCATGTTTGTTGCTACAGTTGAGTGACACAGCCACATCCTCTCATTGGAGCGAAAGATCTGCTTACATCTACAGCTTTGGAGGCACCAACCAGCCTTGCTTGAACCCACATTCATATGTGTTGTGCTGCCAGTGTTAAATAACACAGTCTGCTAACATGTACATTTGGAAACATAAAGCATTGTCAATTGATGTTATTTATTCGGTAAACGCATACATGTAAGTAAATACTCAGGACATAAAGTATTCAAGTATGTCTGCAGCAGAGGGTCTTTTGATTGGATCCAATTCAGTGCAAACTTTGCAGATAGTCTTGTACATATCTGGGACATCAGTTGTCGGTGGTGATTGTGGCTCGACGTTATGCTTGCCAACCACCTTGGCCATGATCTGCAGACCATCAAGATCACCCCATACCCTTTTGCTCTGGAACAGCTCTATCATCACGCACCCTAAAGAATATATGTCCACAGGCGTGGATCTTTTAGAATCTACAAACATCTCAGGTGCCTTATACGCCAGAGTGCCAGCTCCTGAACCGTTGGATGTGCTAATAGCAGACATCTGATGATGTACCTTGGCGAGTCCCAAGTCACAAATGTACACATGTGCATCCCTATGTGTAACCTGCAATAAAAATTACTTAGTTTTTCAGAAAGTACAAAAAATCATGATTACCATCACATTTGCTGGTTTGATGTCTTGATGAATAACTTGGGGATCTCGGCCATGCATATATGCTAGGGCTTTAGCCATCTGACAGCATATTTTGATCTTTTGGGCTGAGTCAAGCTGGATATGTGTAAAGAAATGGAGACAAATGATCATTTAGTATATATATTCAGCTTACCAGTGTAGAAGAATTAAAGATTAATTGATCAAGGTTTAGTCCATCCACAAGATTCGTTACTATAAGAAGTTGATTCACTTCCAGGCACACCGCCATCAAAGTGATAATGTTAGGGTGCCGAAGATCCCTGTTAATGAAAACCATTTTTTTGATAATGCATAGGTGATGATGCTCAATGGCTTACTTCAATATTTCTACTTCTTTCAAAGCTAAGTTTCTAATACTTTCTTCTGGAATGGTAACGATTTTGATTGCTACTTCAGTGCTCATGTAAATTCCCTGGTACACACAGCCATATGTACCGGCTCCAATTTTGGAATCAAGTTTGACTTTAGAAACAGGAACTAACAATCCACCTTAAAAAAAAAATCATGAGCTTACATGTATCTGAAAAATAAATAAATATCAGAACTTGCTTTCTCTGAGATCCATTACTGTACATCCTAATACACAAAATAATAATTTTTGATGATTTATAAATACACACAGTTCACCTTTCTTGTGGACTGGAGGAGTTACTGGCAATTCTGATTGATGGAACAGAGCAGTAAAAATGAGTGATATGTGAAAAGTTACCCACAACCTGGACTGGTATCATCCTTTGTGAGATCAACTGCTGGCATCACATCATCATTCTTATTGTCACCTGCATATAAATCACAGCAAATATAATGTATGGGATTTCTTCATGCATGCATGTGTATACAATAACCTCTGCTTTCACCGCTTGAGCGTCTCTCAACTCCAGCCCCCTTCCCTCTTGACAATTCAACACACGCTTTCTTACAAGGAGCGGGTGTGTTCTGTCCTGAATCCTCGTTTCCTGAGCTAGCTGTGGCTATAGTATCTTCATTTTCGTCATCATTCTGCTTTCTTGACTTTTGATATATGCATGGTACACATAAAGGGACTGAAGGTAAAATCCGTTTAATTTTAACTTGCATTTTTCGGAATATAGACACCAATTATGCGCCTTTTTGATCCACCAAGCTCGCGTAGGTATCCCCCGAGTGTCCACGTCTTACCACTTATCAATGGCAAGTTCAAAATTCGCGCGTTCGACATTACGAGATAGCAATCATCGTAGTCGACTTTGCCATCCAACAAAGGTGTAGCTGCTTTACGTAGAGCATCGTCGTAGCTATCATCGTCTTTGAAGCCCGACGGACGAATATTATCTCCACTGCGCTGGTAGCCTTTCTTGGTTTTCACCATCCTGCATACTGCCATCTGTGCATGTATAAGTCATATACGCAGCCTATAGTTTAGCTAGAGCCTAGATACACTGTAATATAAAATAAATGCGTGTCAAAGAAAAAAGTGGCGGTGGACTAAAATTTAGTGCGACTCAACTACACATGTAAAGAATGCATGTTATCAGTCAGTGCATAGTAGTCAGTTTTGTAAAACGCTACCGGGCCGCCGGCTGGCGCTGAAAATTTCAGCATGCATCGGTGATAGTTTTGAAGACTTACTCCAAACATACAATCTTCAGGTTCAAGCTGTGCCTTCTTTGATGAGCCGCTTGATGATGGGACTCTGCATTTGGTGACATGATCTTTGTACGCATGTACAAGCTCAGCATTGTCTTTGAAGACTTTTTTTTTTGCCGGCTTTCCATCTTGTTCAGGTCCATTCACTAGCTTTATCATGACCTCTCGTACCTTTTTTTCGAACTCGTCTAGTTCTGCTTCGGAACTGCGGGACGACATGCTACTGCATACTTCTAAACAAAAAATGATTAATCTCATTAGTTTAATTATATGTTAATTATAACTGCATGATATTAGAATTTATGACAAGGACGTGGTACATGGTGAAGTTATATGCTGCTGTGAGCATTTAGGAAACAGCGGTGCTTTTAGATTCATATACCTGTTCCTTTCATTTCATGTAGTCAATAGTGCATGATGTTAAGAGTGAGTATGTGTCAACACTATTATTCCATCACTCATACATTTTCTCACATATCCAGATTCATAATCTCTTTTAATGTACACACTGTAAACATGAAAAAGTACATTTTGAAATCCCTTTCACGTGGTCACTCCGACACCAAAGATGAGCAAGTTGTCATATTGTGTGTGCTGAAGATGTCAGCTACAAGTGGTTGGTAAGGAAGAGGGTAAGTGCCAAGGTAAAATGTCAAGTCAATACACTGTACTACCAATTGTTCATTGTGGGAAAATGCCATACTTTACTACATGTAGGTCTACCTAGTCATTTAAGCAATGTATGTTTGTGAAACTGTACCTTTGCACGTGTGTGTGCTGTGTGCGCATGTGTACGTATGTGTGTGTGTGTGCCATAAAAGTATACTGTCATGAAATACATTTTACTGATACATGAGACCATTATGCATGAACAGGACGGCTTCAAATGAACAGCGCCACTTCAACACTTAATTACAATTACACAACCACTCTTAAATATAGCTCAGCAACCTTAACAGTGCCTCACACTTTTCTATCACTTTTCCTTTATATCAGATAACCACTGGGCATTCTGCATGGAGCTGTGTCTGTATGTGTGCACATGTGATTGTGTGAATGTGTGTGTATGTGTGTATGTGTCTGGTAGGTAAATTTGTGAATGTGTGCCTGTTTGTATGTGTGTGGATGTGCACATGTTTGAATGTATACATTGTGTTCCACAGGTGTAAGCACCCTTAGAAGTGCCTCACACTCTTTCATGCCTGGCGCCTGTGCTATCAGATAACCACAGGGCGTAAGTGAACCAATTAACAACTCCAAGGTTCTCTTTTGTGCTTGTACATACACAGCTGCAGGTGTGTGTGTGTGTGTGTGTGTGTGTGTGTGTGTGTGTGTGTGTGTGTGAGTGTGTGTGTGTGCATAGCTATGTGTATATAGTTGTGTGTGTGTGTGCATGGCTGTGTGTGTATTTCATCTTATAATTATTCACATGCATGGGTACATGTATGCTATGATATATGACTCATAGGAAACGAATGATGGTCAATGCTTTTAACTTGCCTCTATGATGGTACACACACTTGTAAACAGCGGCGTAGGAACTGAGGAGTTCAAAGTGGGAGGGGGGGCAAACTTTGATGGTCATCATGGGGAGGGTGCAGGAGAGGGGTACTGCCAGCTAGGAGTGTGCTGTAAGCTCCCCCATTCGCCCCAGAAGCCTACGCTTTTTGACATTACAAAACTACACTAGAATCAGAGCAATTCAAAACATTTAAAACACTTATTAATAATAGGTCGGTAATTCATGAATAATACATCAAAGCATTCTGGGCAAAAGATAGGTTTCGCTTGGTTTTTAATTAAAATTTAAAAAGTATGGATAGATACACTTTAGTATCGCTGGTGTAAAAGTGGGGGGACAGTTGCCCCCCCCCCCCCCCCCCCCTTGCCCCCCCTTTTCCTACGCCACTGCTGTGGCCATACCCATCATTAAGCTACACTGCGGCCACACCCATCATCATCCTTCACGCTCTTTGTAGACCACACCCCTTGCTGGCCTCCCAACACACCCACACACATCACATACCATCTACATCATACACACCTGTCACACCCACCAAACCGCACAGAGCCCCTCCTATCTACCACTGTCTAGCTCACAAGGACATGAGGAAGCCCTACCTTTAAAACGATGTTAGGACTTCCTGAAGATACTTTTCTGCTTTTGTACTGCTACAAGAAGCAATGATGTCATGTGATATGTACAATGATGTCATGTGATATGTACAATGATGTCATGTGATACATGCAATGACACCATGCAGTACGTATAATATATGCAATACAAACAATCCCGATAATTGGTGTCTAACAGATTTAGACTACATGCAGCGACACACATGTAAATGTGTGCACCACCATCACCACCCCTCCCACGCTGGTGTAAAAGTAGGGGGGGACAGTTGCTGTAATGTTAAGCGTGCGCGCCCGGTTTGACTAGGTAGGTTACTCTTGGTATTCAGCTACTTTAGTTACACAAAATACAAGAAAGAAACCATCACGAATCATCTGCACTCACTAGCTAACTATTAATATTATTACAAATCCCCTTTTAGAAGTTCAGATTTCAAACTTTGATGTAACTATTTATATTATTACAGTTGCCCCCCCCCCCCCCCCCCTCCCCCCCTTATTTCCTACGCAACTGGACTAAACATTAGTGTGTGTATATGTGTGTGTAAATGCTGTGTGTGTGAAACTGGGTGTGCATTTATGTGTGTGGGTATGGTGGGTTGCATTTGGACCTTAGTTTGCAAGGTGTGAAGAGACCCTCTGGTGCACTGTAACTTTGCATATGTTCACTTGTATGTGAACTGAAGCACCTTTTCATCTGCAATAGATAGTTAATGTAGCCATTGCATGTATTTATGTCTAGGATCCAACTAGTGCTGAAACATCATGACAATATAGTTGATGAAGTATCACAACACTAATATACAACACTTACATACATTGTTTGGATAAATGGTACCTACAACTCGAGCCTACAGGTCTAATGACCACCCTACAGTAACACCAAATATCTATGGTAACACTCACGCGTGCACAAGCACCGTGCGAGCGGAGTGATTTATTGTATATTGCAAAGTGTCGGAGATGTTACTTATGCACTTGCTACGTACTGTACCTCGAGAACTCTACACTACGTAAGGATTATACAACATGCCCATGCGTGCCCGTGTACGTGTAACCTATCAACTTACTATCAGGGGCGGATACAGGATTTTGTGTTAGGGGGGGCATATAGGGATGGGATAGGGGGCGTGCCCCTCCGAACTTGCCAGGGTGTCTGGGAAAGCGCAGTGAGCACCATCATCTCCGCCCCATAACCCTAGCCACTGGTGTTTTTTTGTTTTTTTTTTTGCACTTTTGGAAGTTATAAAACAGAGTAAAGATACCTATAACAGTCACACTTCACAAATAGGGTAAATTAGAAGCATCCTCCGAGGGTATTTTCGACCATAGCTGTCAATGACAGCATCAATATTAAGTTCAATATCTTTGTGCACATACAATAACATTAAATCCGTCTTCTCCCATAGTGCTGCGATAGACATTTTAAATAAATCTCAAAGAGGAATTAGCTCTTTCCACTCCACTTGATGTTACAGAGGTGAATAGCAGTAGCTTAGTGATAGTTGTAATATTTGGGAACATGGTAGGGGACGCATTTCTGTCTGCTATGGTTGTGACAAGAGAGTTTGGTTTAATAGGGGAATTATTCCACATGGTTTTCCAAAGCGCAATCTCTTGGAGAAATGCTTGTGGAAAAGGCAGATCATCACTATAAAACTTGTATAGGTCGTCTGCAACGATAGCCTTTTCATCATATTTGTAAAGATGCGAAGGAATTAAACATAATGCTCGTAAACCTTGAATAGTTAGATCCGAAAATCGAAGATCTAATTGCTGAATGAGACAATCCAAATATGGAATAAAAACAGCCAATTTAAAATATTCTTTTGGTGATCTAGCAGGAACATTGTTCCGCTGTGTTTGATCTACTACTTTCCTGACGGCAATTGAATTTGAAATTCGCAATGTATTAAGTACGAACTGAACGCTGAACGAATGTACAAACTGAACGTTGAACGAATGTACGAACTGAACGCTCAAAAGCACAATAGAAAAAGTGCCACGTGTCAGGGGTGATACTTAGCACGTACAACAGGTCTAGCGCTAGTCTCGGCCCCAGACCCAACGGACGCAGCTGCGGATGGATTACATCACCGCTACGCGTCGCGTAGCGGTGATGTAATCCATCCGCAGCTGCGTCCGTTGGGTCTGGGGCCGAGACTAGTCTAGCGCCTGCAAGAGCTAAGACAGTGCGGCGTTGATGACATAATTAAATTCATTACAATGGACAGGAGGCGTATCCTTATTAGTTAGGGGGGGCATAGGCCGGGTGTGCCCCCCCCCCTGTATCCGCCACTGACTATGAACCATGCCAGCTAGATCCATATATCCTGTTGCACTCGAAGATTTAGCTGAAGTTAATAATTAAGTTACAATAAATTTAATTAAACTATTCTAAGCATGCATCGTGACGATCCTTCAGTTGAAAGTACGCCCTAATTTCTTTGGACTATGTATGTGACTGTATACATTATTTCGATCGAAATGCAGGGCTGATTTTGCGTTACTGGAGGCAGCGCAAGACTATTCCTGTAATCCTCGCCTATTTGCGTGCACTTCACCACGTGGTTGTCGGGTATTGATTTGCTATTACTTGCATGAAGTATTCTGCAAATTTTGCTACCTTTCCAGCCTAACGTGGCTAAAACGAAAACTGCAATCTATGGGTCTAAAGCGACGCAACGTTTGCGAGACCCAGCTTTCACTTGTGCAGGAAGCAATAAAGGTTGTTCCCCCCACAACATATACCGAAAGGAATACTGTAATGTTTGGAATATTTCAGCACGAGTTAAAGACATCGAACAGTTTGCTGGGGTATCGAGCAATGTGGAGGGTCCTCGAAACCAAATATGGCTACAAGACAAATAGGTACTGCACAACGCAACGACAGATTGGCAATGTTACTTTTTAAAAAAATGTTGGTGGGGTTGAGATCTACAGTAATGATGCTACTAGCTGTGATGGATCCTGAAGGGTCATATAAGCGGAAGATGCGAAGACTGAATAGAAGAATATATTCTAATAAAGTAGGATTAGCAAAATATCTTTTTTTTTTTTTTTCTTCTCTACATTACCTGTATTTGTTAGGGGCCGAATTGGTGTTGGCACATAGATGGATATGATAAACTGAAACCATTTGGTTTTCCTATTCATGGTTGCATAGATGGGTAGGTATGCACTTATGCAAATGTGTGCTTATGAATTGCTTTGAATTTAAGGTTTTCAAGGAAAATCATCTGGCTGGAACTAACAAGTACCAACAATGACCCTGAAGTGGTTGTCACATTTTACTTCAATTCATTACTAAAGCTAAAAGGTATATATACGTTAAACTATTATACATTTGGGTTTCTTTGTATAATAGAACAGTACATACACAATCTTCAGGACACATACATAAGGCAACAATTTGCTCTTATTGGTTTACATATGTACATGTTTAAATTTGTGCTACCTATATTTTGGGCATTGTGACACAACCTACACCTCTACATTGTAAATGAGCACACTTGAGCCCATGTTCAAATTTTTCCCACCATGCATATGCATGCACAATCACTGATGCACCCTATATGTTTAGGGTGTCCTTCTATAATACGAAGTGATCATGGGACAGAAAATACTACCATTGCTTTCTGCCAAATGGCTCTAAGGCACAATCATGATGATGAGCATTCAGGCTGCAACAGTTTTGTATTTGGAAGCTCAATGAGAAACACAGTGAGTTTGTACTGTTAGTGACTTAATACTTTTTGTCATCAGGAGTCATCTTAGCGCATAGAAAGCTGGTGGTCCAGGTTGAGGGCTTTCAAAACTACATGGTGGATTGACCTTTTAAAAGTAAGTATGGACATTTTATGAAGAATTTTCATACACACTTGTCTTCAGACATTAGTTGAAGATAGGTTATATGATCCAGACATCACATTTCACCGGTTAGTCAATTAGGTTATACGTTATACTATAATATTGCTTGTTTGCTCAGTCATCTTGCAGGATATGTCTTCATGCCTCTACTACAAAAAGAGCTAAATGATTTCAAAGATAGTTGGAACCAGCACAGAGTGAGGCGCAACAAACACGCAGTCTGCCCTTGCGGTGTCCCAGATGATCTGTACAACCTGTATGGTATGTGAAAATTTGTTATAACCATTGGCGGGCATTATAAAAAGTTACAACTGTAGATGATTACAAGAAAGATGCTGACCCAGAGCTTCTAGCTTACTGTATGGTTACGCATGGCTACACAGCACCAGCCTTCTATCCAGCAGAATTTGGAGACCTTGCTAACCACTTGCTTTCGAATTTCCAAATCACCCAGGATGACATTACAGCAATAAATTGTAGAAACATATATTGTACTTTACTGTTTCTGTTATACTGCATTTTATAGTTACATTTTAGTTACGTCTGATTATTAGACATTAGTCAACACAAAGCTATGAAATACAGGTAGCTTGTAATTATGTCCACTGATTGCCATATACTTGGATTCATGAATTTCAATGTCTTCAGGTGTGTTGAATACATGTAGTGGGGGGGGGGGCCTTTCGATGTTCACAGTGTCGTCAAGCAGTCCTGCAGCTTGGCAACTACACCTATTCTTCATCAGTATTCTTCCCCTGGTGAAAAAAAATCCATGCCTTCTTCAAACAGCTGACTGATTTGCACTGAAGCAAACCATGATGACCTCACAACAAGAATGCCATAGGGGGCTAAGAGCTAAACTGAATCACAAGCGCGCCCGCGCACTCACAACACACATACATGCCAATAAATAACATCAATTGACAATGCTTTATGTTTCCAAATGTACATGTTAGCAGACTGTGTTATTTAACACTGGCAGCACAACACATATGAATGTGGGTTCAAGCAAGGCTGGTTGGTGCCTCCAAAGCTGTAGATGTAAGCAGATCTTTCGCTCCAATGAGAGGATGTGGCTGCGTCACTCAACTGTAGCAACAAACATGAATTAATGGATGCAGCAAACATTGGTAACAGGAAATAGCTAGACTAACCAGATTTCTTAGTCGTACGTCAACCTGCCAAGTGAAATCCTGAGAGCGAGCAAAACAAAAAGAAACCATGTACATGTATCAGTACAAGTGATGACATAAATTAAACCTTACATGTACTGGTTCTTCAGCTTAGTTATGAGACATACCTTGTGGCTTTAGCAAAGCCGCACACACACACACACGCGCACGCACGCACGCACGCACACACACACACACACACACACACACACACACACACACACACACACACACACACACACACACACACACACACACACACACACACACACACACACACACACACACACACACACACAGTACACAATCAACACACTCGACAACGCACGTATACATCCCACCCGGCCCCTCACAACAAAAATGACATAGGGGGCTAACAGATACCACGATGCAAGCTAAACTGAATCACAAGCACGCGCGCGCGCGCACACACACACACACACAGAGTGTATGATCGTTACCCCGGTCCCGAAAGTGAAGTACACGTACGCGTAAATACGGAAGACAACTTGAATAGCCTTGTGCCTGCCTCTGATAATACGTAGCTGCATTCCATCGCGAGGCTATTTTTAACTCCAGTGACAAATGACGTATTGTAAAATAGATGTAAACAACTGCTCTAGCTCACTTTTGCTCTCCGCACTAGCTCATTTTTGTTCTCAGCTCGTGCTCATTTTTGCTCTCGGCTCGTGCTCATTTTTGTTCTCGGCTCGTGCTCAATTTTGCTCTCGGCTCGTGCTCATTTTTGTTCTCGGCTCGTGCTCAATTTTGCTCTCGGCTCGTGCTCATTTTTGTTCTCGGCTCGTGCTCAATTTTGCTCTCGGCTCGTGCTCATTTTTGCTCTCGGCTCGTGCTCATTTTTGTTCTCGGCTCGTGCTCACTTTTGCTCGGCAACCACCGCTCGTACCCATTTTCGCTCTCCAACCGTTGCTCGTACGCGCGACCTACCGGGCCACCGTACCCCTAGGTGCCTGACAAGTGGCAGTCGTGTGGCAACGATTCTGGGAGTGTCCCCTGTTTGCTGATGAGCCAGAGGGCATGGAGGCACTCCTGCACTGGGACTGGGGACCATCCACACCCTCGGGGTCCAGCTGGCCTGATGGGTACCCAGTCCCAAGGTCCTCTTCTGACGGAAAGAAGCCGTCGAAGAACGCTGGGTCATCAGAGTGGCGAGGGGTGTGGTAGGTGTGCGAGGTACTACCGATCTGTTGGCTGACGGTGCGACGGGGTATGGAGGGGTTAATGTCACATGGGGCAGATATCTGGCGTCCCAATCGACTTGGGTGATGGTCCAGGTTGACAGGAGGAACAGGTTCTGAGCTAACAGAGGGGGACCCAGATGTGCTTGTAGGAGAGATGACATTTGTCTGGCTTTGATAACCGGAGGAGGTGGAGGCAGAGGATCGCATGTTGTAGAAAGGAGGCAGAGAGTCCACTGACGGCTTTGGTGTGTCGTAAACCGGAACTTTCTGCTGGACAGTCATTCCAATGGCCTTCCCATCTCCGTGAAAGAGGAAACTGAAAAGGAAGCAGGAATAAAGTAATCTGCTTTTTTTGAAACATTAGTGTTCCATAAATAACAATGGGATGTTACAATAGCAGGGTGATATAAGTCTATCTATCCAGCTTTGTTTATGTTTCATAATCACACTCACTTATGCAGTGTTCGCGAGCAGGATAGTCCGCTTGGCTTTAACCTTTATGTCGTCGCTGTCTTCCCTCACACACACCATCACCACCACTTCTAGTAGTGGCCCAATAACCATTCAGACCACAAAACTCTAAGATGCTCTTGAAAATTCCGCCCGCATCGGAAGCAGTAGTTGTTAGACTTATACGTTACCTACCTTCCATTGACCTGTTCCCCTTTTCTTGTACTGAACAGTGCCTCTGAGGACTTCACGACTTAACATACTATAGTCTCGGCCCCAGACCCAACGGACGCAGCTGCGGATGGATTGCATCACCGCTACGCGTTAGTAGCGGTGATGTACGTAATCCATCCAATTCCATTTGCTGCCCACTCACCCCAACTCACATTACCAACAAACCACTAACATGTCACACAACAAGTAATTTGTGCTGATTGATATTCCATACCCTCACCTGATAACATAACAGCCGTGCCCCCCCCCCCCCCCCCCCCCCCCCCCCGTTTACTATTATTAACGATATGTAATAAAACTAATATCACACGTGCTTAGCGCTTCTACGTCATACGCAAGTCTAGTAAGAGGTGTGTCTGCTACTGAGTATAGTGCATTATGTCAGAGATTCCCCTAGATGGGCGCATGCATGCCTGGGCTATCTCCTGAGCTGCCGCCTCCATATCCTCCTCCTCCTCCTCCTCCTCCTCCGCCTACTAGCGGTATAAACCAAGTAGGCTTTGCCTCTAAGTCGCGTTAATTGTGCATTAATTGCATACGATTTCTTACGATCAGAGATTAAGGGTATTTGTTTTAAGAAGCCCGTGCCCCCATTGCGGGGGGCACTCAACGGTCCAGGTCACCGTAAGTTATATCGCTCATCTTAACAATTAGGGTATAACCTTGTATATCAGCATACTGGATCGAGCTCCTGCCCCTGTAAGTGGCATTGAATTATTAATTGATTTGTATTATGTTTTAACATTCGCAGGTGTGCCAGACCATCATTAGTGACATTTTCATGTATTAATGCTGCATCATTCATTATTCATTTTTTATTTTTCATTTTTTGTGTAAGGCAATTCATTGGGGAAGGGTATCATGGTCACCCTTCCCCCACCACACACACACACCTGTGTGTTCCCTCCGTATGTATGTATGTGCATGTGTGTGTGTGTGAATGTACGTGTATATAGTGTATGTGGTGTGCATGTGTGTATGGTATATGCATGTGTATGTGTGGCGTGTGTGTGCGTATGTGGTGTGTACAGCAGTGCATGTACACGGTAAGTGTTCCTTCCCCCTGTCACCATAGACGGCATGCTAGCGAAGTTCGGCAGTCAACGCAGCGGACCCCGCCATCACACTCGCTTCCTTCAAATTAGAATAATTTAGTGGTGATGTTTCAGTATGAGTATGGAGAAAATTCTGAAATCCAATGCTGCCTGTTTGGCAGTTTTCCAAACTCCCAATCTCAAGGGCGAGTACGGGTTTCCTCTACGTCCACTGCCTGCCTCGATTTGACGTGCAATACAGGCGAGGGATTTGCCAAAATGTGTTCCGCAAGACAATACATGCGCGCACATGCACGTGCACGATATTAATTGGAAAATGGCGACGCATATCACACGGACTGAGTTCAGATCATGTGAAGTAAGGTTTCATTTCGGAGCAAAACCAACGAAGATGGTACTGTTGCCTCACGATTCGCCACAACGTGACACTTACGGCTGCTTAAATGCCATTTCCGACTTCGTCTGACCAATGTACTAGTAACGGTTCTGGCAGGTAGGTCTTTATGAATAAATACAATACCAGTCTTGTACCCATGCGTGTGTGTGTGTGTTGTATGTATGTGTTTATGTATGTTTGTATGTTTGTATGTATGTATATGTGTGTGCACGTGTGTGTTGTATGTATGTGTAAATGTATGTATACATGTATGTGTGTGCACATGTGTGTGTTGTATATGTTGTGTATATATATATATATATGTATATGTGTGTACATTAATGTATATATATGCACACATTTGGGTAAATATACATCCTAACCCATGCACATACATGTACTTATGTACTTGAAAGTTGAGTGACATTTTAATGCTTACTTATCCTTATACACGCCCTCCACTGTCACATGGCAGACAACCTCGGGTCTCTTACAAGACAGAGGAAGAAGTGCCATGGTTTAGCCAGATCTTGTTTCCTGCGGAGCACTACGGTGGTGTATGTGATGGGTTCAGCAAGTCATTACACACCTCCAACCTCACTACGTGTTGCCACTGCCACCTCTCTCCATCATTATTACCCTTCCCTTGCATTTCTCCCCTGCAGTCTTGATCTAATGGGTGCTTTGTCAAAAACAGCAGTTTTGAGGAACTGTAGAATACCCACACCTTACCAAACAGCTCCATATTGGGACATTCAAGGTCAGTGAAACCACTTTATTTTGTATGATACGGTGGAAATGATTTTACTGGTGGGCAAATTTGTTAGTTATTTTAAAATCCGTTTCTATGGTGGAGGGGGGGGGGGGGAATGCATCCTCTTCTTCTTAGTTGTCATTCAGCTGACCATCTGGCTCTTCAAACAATCGGTCGTACGGATCGTTCAACAAAACCTTCCAAAGCGTCCTCCTCTTGCATACTACACTTAACTTTTATTATATTCGTATAATAATACGGTATAATGAAGTATGACCCAAAAACCCATTTTATTCTATTTAATATAATAAAATTTACTAGGGATATGCTGGGAAGGTTTTTACTTAGTGCCTTCTACAGCTTGAATGTTAATGGCTGCTTCTGGTGGCAAATGAATACATACAGTGATTACATGCTCAACCAATAAAACAGAACTTTATATCACACTGGGATTGTTCACTTTGACTGCTAACTTAGATATCATCTCTGATTGATTAATAGCACTACTGTACATCGAATTAGATATTAATGAGTAACTGCACCTTATGGTAATTAACTTCATTTTTAAGTGTGTTAGAAATGGAGTGGATATGCATGTGAATAACTTTTATTCACTTGCATATACATGTAAACGTACTATCTTTTCTGTTATGATGCCTCCAAAAGTTTCATTATTTTGTATAGTTTTAGATTGATATGATGCATTTTTAGCACAGTTCTGAACTTAAGCAGGGCCTGAAAATTACCATGGTTTCCATCACTTTGTAGATCATTAGCATCCTATTAAAGGTATTTCGTGGCGGCCATATAACTCCTGCAGGAAGGAACTAAGCCCCCAAGTCTATGTATTCTGTTACCAGGACATAAGGTACTGTATGAGTGGTGTGCTAGTAATTAGAACACTTAGGGATGGGAGGGGAAGGTGCAAGTACAATGTAAAAAAAAAATTGATAATAAAAGTGCAGGTAGTTCTTGTAATTAGTTACACTGTCCATAATTACACTGTTCCATAATTTGAATCCACTATACATTGCATTCATGAGTTACAAATCAAAAACAATGTAACTTGTAGAAGTCTGGAAACGTAAACATATCACGTGACAAAACAAAAATCAGCACTGGTCACTATTTTAATATGCCATGTTTGGTTGACTCAAAATTATTATATCAGGGAATAATTTGACCGGATTCGCATTGCATTTTGCGATACAGTTTTTAATTAAAAAGTGTGAAACAACTTCAAAACATAGTCGCAGAAAACTGCGATGCAATCTATCCGTGGTGTAAATGCTACGCGAAGAGAGTGTATCTATGGTACAAAAGAATTTCAGTCAGTAAGCTGACGCCATCGATCGCGACAATTAATGTGACGATTAGTACACAGCCGGCTTCAGGAAGGGGGGTGTTGAATTTTATATTAATATTTAAAAATCAAGTTACCAAATCATTACTAATTAAAATGTACGTTTACGTGCACACGTACTGCACATGAATATACCAGAACACGTATGCGACAGTGCCAATACAGGTGGACAAAATCTACAAATATTAAAAGTTTTAAATGTCATGGTGACCCCGTTTTGTATAGAGGGGGGAAGGGGGGGGGGGGGGGGGAAGTGCATGGTTGTTCGACTCGTTCGCCTGAAAGCAATCCAAATGCACGCGAGCGTGTCCGTGGGATAGCTCTGCTTTGTGTTCATCACACATCTTGGCGGGAACAAATTGCAATGCAACTGAACCAAGTTGCTAATCAATTTCGATGTTGCGGAGCAAAGTAAATCATTCCCTGTATATATTACTATCTTTGTCATTAGCTAGGTGGAGTAATCACCTAACATGCTCCAGTCATGGTACAATTAAAATTTGTCAGTGCAGCTATAATGGCCCTAAGTTGCATTTATGGTCACCTAAACCAATCATTATGATAAATGTACAAAGAAATGAACAAGACATTATGGAGCATTGAAACATACATACATGAGTTGAATAGGTATAGAATTACCCATGGGATTGGTAATATCTTATGATTGGTATATAATGGTATATTTTTAGATTTAAAAAAAAATAGTACATTGTAATTCACTTTAATTTAATTATGACTTGTAAACAAAACAATGCACCATAGTAAACAACTGCTGAGCAGTTCAAGAGAGGATAAAGACACATCTCTACAGTTGACCATTAAAATTATTGAAGCTGTTGACTTGTAATATTTTAAAGGCATAATATGGTCATTCATGTACCTCTTCAAATAGTATACATGTAGGTGTGGTCCATGGACCTATTTTGGCTGTTCTGTGTGTGTGTGTTTAACACAAGATGCATAACAGTTTTTTTTAGCTGCAGGGTTGAGCGTTGCGAAGAAAAAAAGCTAGACTTCATCCAACAAACCAGTGACGTGAACTGTCTAGCTGGTGAATGCTGTTTTAATAGAAGTACATGGACCAATTCCTTCCAGTTCTGCAAGCTGCCAACAAGGCAACAAGGTGTGTGTGGTGGTGTGTGTGTGTGTGTGTGTGTGTGTGTGTGTGTGTGTGTTTGTGTCTGTGTGTGTGTGTGTGTGCAGTATGTGTCTGTTGCCATAGCAGTATACAATCCTCTGGCTTCAGATACACTGAATCCATATCATTTCTTAAACTTGAATGGGTCCTCTAAGAATTTAGACAGCACTTGGCCCAGCTTCTTAGGGTGGTGCTGGACTAATCTCAAAGAGTGTAAGTAAGTATGCACGTTTGCTTTGGAGTAAAAATATAGTTTTAGTATGTATCATACGGTGTCAAACACACTTCATTAATTCATTGGGTGCACTTTTTGTGTGTGTGTGCATATTGTGTGTGCATGTGTGTGTGTGTGCATGTGTGTGTGCATGTGTGTGTGTGCATGTGTGTGTGTGCATGTATGTGTGTGCATGTGTGTGTGTGCATGTGTGTGTGTGCATGTGTGTGTGTGTGCATGTGTGTGTGTGCATGTGTATGTGTGTGCATGTGTGTGTGTGCATGTGTATGTGTGTGCATGTGTGTGTGTGCATGTGTGTGTGTGCATGTGTGTGTGTGTGCATGTATATGTGTGTGCATGTGTGTGTGTGTGCATGTGTGTGTGTGTGCATGTGTGTGTGCATGTGTGTGTGTGCATGTGTGTGTGTGCATGTATGTGTGTGCATGTGTGTGTGTGCATGTGTGTGTGTGCATGTGTGTGTGTGTGCATGTGTGTGTGTGCATGTGTATGTGTGTGCATGTGTGTGTGTGCATGTGTATGTGTGTGCATGTGTGTGTGTGCATGTGTGTGTGTGCATGTGTGTGTGTGTGCATGTATATGTGTGTGCATGTGTGTGTGTGTGCATGTGTGTGTGTGTGCATGTGTGTGTGTGCATGTGTGTGTGTGCATGTGTGTGTGTGCATGTATGTGTGTGCATGTGTGTGTGTGCATGTGTGTGTGTGCATGTGTGTGTGTGTGCATGTGTGTGTGTGCATGTGTATGTGTGTGCATGTGTGTGTGTGCATGTGTATGTGTGTGCATGTGTGTGTGTGCATGTGTGTGTGTGCATGTGTGTGTGTGTGCATGTATATGTGTGTGCATGTGTGTGTGTGTGCATGTGTGTGTGTGTGCATGTGTGTGTGTGCATGTGTGTGTGTGCATGTGTGTGTGTGCATGTGTGTGTGTGCATGTGTGTTTGTCTTAAGTGTGTCTTAAGTGTGTAAGGAGAAGTGCATTTAATTCTTGGCATGTACTTCATCCCTGATGCAGTTTAATGGTGCTTTAGTATGCTATCTAACCATCCCAGGAGACCAGCAGCAGCTCTTCATTGCCAGAGTCTAAGTCAGGATGGGAGGTGGAGAAGGGGAAAAAGAAGTCAGACTGTGATTGCTGCAAAGATCAAGTTATTTCCTCTTGTCTCCATGCCAGCGCGTTGAACTGATGTACTGTTTGTTGTTATATGGTTGTTATAGACCCTTTTCCATTGTGGGCGTATAAACAAATAACGTCATCGTATAAACAGAAAACGTCATAAAATAGTGGCGTATAAACAATAAACGTCACGTGCGCGCCTAAAACCTAGTCTTGTGCCCAGACCCATGGCATCGCAGCTGCGTAATTCATCCGCAGCTGCGATGCCATGGGTCTGGGCGCGAGATAGGTTTTAGGCGCGCACGTGACGTTAATATGTTTATACGCCCCTATTTTATGACGTTTCTGTTTATACGATGACGTTATTTGTTTATACGCCCACAATGGAAAAGGTCTATATGAAAATATCTATGAATATTTATAAACTGCCATAAGCGCGAACGTTTAATCGTCGTTATAAACGGAGGCACAGCACTCGCTAAATTGACGAGTGACCTTCACCTATATTAGCACGTAATCTCACTCGCGAAAGGGTGTGACGATACGGTGACTACCACTCGTATCGACGCGTGCATATCACCCGTGAAAAATAATAGGTGGCGATCACTCGTTTTATCTTCCTTTCCGATATTCCACTTTTCAAGTACCTCTAAGCTTTAACTGAATAACAAATTTGTGCATCGAGCTGAGGTTAGATTAGCCAGACCTCGCAGCGGATCCTGAGCTCAGGTTTTATTGTGTAAGATGGATATTTGGCTCATAAGCACTAGTTATCATTTAAACCCGATGTACCACCATAATAACTTTTTTTCCTCATAATTTTTTAAATTTTTTAATCGTACTCAGAATACGTAATACACTTACGAAAGTAAAAATAAATATAAATATCCTTTGCACGGCATCGGTGGACACCCACAGCGGTATGCTTGAGAAAGTGAAAGTTGAAGTGGTCGCCCATGGTGATGGTGATCTGGTCAGACATGCCATAGAACCCTTTGGTGACCTTAAACCTGTAGAGAAAGTAGGACGAGTACTTCCCCTCCCCCCTCCCCCCCTCCCCCCCTCCCCCCTCCCCCCCCCTCCCCCCCAATACATATAAGTATAGATGTACTTACGGTTATGCATGAAAATACATGCATGCATGCAAATAAAGCACAATACTGGTCACTCCTTGCTTAGGTCAATGCCTAAGAAAAAGAAAGTTTTTTACAGAGCATATAGGATACTATATAGGTTATCAATAACCTGTTCACACGCTAGACTTAAAATAACTGTAGTTCGACAGCTCAGTTGAAAGTTACTTGCGTTTGTGTAGTATAGGACGATGGTTCAATTCACATTGCGTCCCTTATTTATTTGTTTTTTTTTTAGTTTTTTTTTTTTTAAATTTACGCGGTTTGGATTGAAAAGCAATCCAACTAGATGGATTGTTTAACAATCCAGAAATAGTTTGGATTGTTTAGCAATCATGTTTTTGGATTGCGAGTGGAAGAGAATACGGCAATCCAAATTTTGGATTGCTGAATGTCCTACTCTTTTAACAGTGTGGTGAAAGACTTTTAAAGTCACAAGGTAGCAGTAAAGTTGGCAGCCAATGCACAGCACATATAAAAGTTCACCAGGATAAAATGTCTGGGGTTGTAATAGTCGATTATTGTCCATTTCATAGTTCACATGAGATAAAGTTGGCACACATTACTATGGATGACAGTACTAGGACAACAATTGCTATCAAGCTAAAAGAAGGTTGACGCATGGAGAAAATTCTGGATGATATTAGGGATACGGTAACTGACCATGTTTCCAGGGTTCATCTTGTATCCAAGCAAGACCTTTACAATATTAAACGCCAATACAATATTGAAGGTATTGCACGTCATAGTAATGACCATGTAAGCACATCGATATGGGTGGAAGAAATGAAAGCTTTAGATTATGATCCAATCCTGTTATATAAACCACAAGGCAATACATCAGATCTATCTGCTGTATGCATTGATGATTTTATTCTCTGTATACAGACAAATTTTCAAAAAGACTGTTTTACTAGATTTGCCAAAACTGTAGTATGCATCGATGCAACTCATTGCACTACACAATATGACTTTAAACTTGTGACTACTCTGGTTATGGATGAGTTTTCAGAGGGTATTCCGGCAGCATGGATGATTAGTAATAGAGAAGATACAAATACACTTCAGCATTTTTTTGAAGCGTTAAAGAAAAAGGTTGGTGATGTGAAAGTTGAAGTGTTTATGTCAGATGATGCCTCTCAGTATTACAATGCATGGGTGTCTGTTTTTAGTGGACATCCCAAAAAATTGCTATGTAGATGGCACGTGGACCGTGCATGGAGAGAAGCTCTGAATAGCATGATTCAATCGCAGGAAAAAAGGGCAAATGTTTACCATCATATGTGTGTTGTCATGGAGAATACATCAATCCATACATTTACTGCTCAAATGCAAATGTTTGTTAGCTGGCTACTTGAGGATCCCAACCTTGTTCATTTTTGTCAATACCTGCAGGCCAATTATTGCAATCGACCAGAGCAATGGGCCCCATGCTATCGAGTAGGAACACCCGTCAATACCAACATGGCCATTGAAGCATTCCACAGAACACTTAAGGTTGTATACTTCAATTATAAGCAGAATAGAAGAGTTGATAGTCTGCTGTCAATTCTGCTAAGAATAGCACGAGACAAAATATATGAGCATTTGATAAAGCTTGAAAAGGGTAAATCATCCTATAGAGTAAGTGAAATTAATAAGCGTCACCAATCTGCAGAAGGTATCCACTGTATCCCTCAACAAAAAGCAGAAAATGTTTGGACTGTACAGCCAGAAAAGGTGGCTTATAGTATTCAAAAAAATACTAATGTATGTACTTGTAAGATGCGCTGTGCTTTGTGTAGTGCATGTGTACATATGTACACATGCTCTTGCATGGATTGTGCAATTCATTGTACAGTTTGTAAGCACAGTCATTTCTTGCATATGTTCCTGATATCACATTCAACTCGAGGTGCAGAAACTGCCACCACTATAACGCAATGCATTCCTGTATCTGATAATCTTGCAAGTGTGCAAACTGATATGCAAGCACTCGTTACATGTACTTATATTGATGATACTTCTTCTGAAAATGATATTGATGACATAAATCAGTATATCATATCAACTGCAGAGACAGATTTGTGTAGCATTAAAAAAGACATCCTTGGTGAAATCCAAACACTTCAAATGGCATGCAATGACTGCAACAGTATTACAACATTGCAAGCTGGGTTGAAGCATATAAAGGCAGCATTAATAACCATAAAAACTGTAGGAGTTGATACAAATTTCTCTACCAGCACCTCTAGGTGTATAAACTCCCGCCCAATTACAATAGTAATACCATTCTGTTTGTGGTTAATGATTGTTGACGCGCACATTTTTGAACATACATTGAATTGGTCTTCTTTTCTGCAGCTGCCTTCCATTGGTGAAATAATTCCAAATTGGTAAAATGAAGCCTTTCTGTTGCAACTTGAATTTGATGATACGACCTCAAGTGGGATATCAACGCTTCAAGATTTTAAAAACTGTAATACAAATTTTTTATTTTGCATCAACACACAATCTTAAAGTGACATATATTTGGGTGCAAACCACATGCAAGTTATATAGAAAGTATCACAAAAGTTATCTCTTTGAAGCCATTCCCTTTCCTCACATTTATAAATGCAACTCACGATCATGATCAAAGCATGCACTGATTTATCATATTACTCAAAAAGTTAACACTATACACAACAATGCAATACACAACAAAACAAAGAAATAGAAAGGTGGTGATTATATATAAGACTGTAATGTATGGTGCATTCAAAAATCAATGATCTATAAAGTTGGCTGCTGCTCAGTATACACTTCATTTGCAATCACACACATGCAAAGGTGAGACAACTGTTTGAACAACAAAACGTTTGTGAGCCCGACATCTACATTTACATGTAATATAGTTCACAAAACCTCAACAAGTTAAGTGAATATCCGCCCATACATATGTCAGATGAACATAGCATAGTTTGGATGACCTCCAGCAAGTGTAATCAATGAAACCAATGAGCAACAAAGATTATGAAAGTTAATTTTTAATCACAGAGTGATCAAAAAGTTCTGTTTAGGTAGCAGACATAAGGTCATTCCAAATGTGATTGTTGCTTCCAGTCCGGACCTTTTACCAAAACCCATGCGGGCGGGCAGTATATTATCCATTATTTACTTATGATTACAAGATATAAAAAACATTCTCTCTGAGAAAGTTAGTGGTATATAGGATTTGAAGGCAATGGTGGTGAAGGGAACAAGGGATTCAGTGGAGATATACAATAATTATTCCTATATTTAGCACTGTATAGAACGTCATTACAATCATGTTGCTAAATATAGGAATAATTATTGTATATCTCCACTGAATCCCTTGTTCCCTTCCTTTTTACACCACCATTGCCTTCAAATCCTATATACCACTAACTTTCTCAGAGAGAATGTTTTTTATATCTTGTTTCATTCATTTTTTTAAAATAAGTGACTACTAGTATATAGGTATAAATGTAGTACAATGTAGAAGTAACTGAACACAATTGTACGATAAAATCCAGCCGTTGTAATTCCCACGTTTATTGCCTAGCAACACAATGTTTACAGTTCTGTTACATTTGCAGCTGTTCCATTAGTTCCAAACTCGCGCGCCAAGCTTTCCCTCTTAGAAGCTCGTTTCTCGTCTGAGTTCAGTTCATAATGTCGCTTCTTAGAAGCTCGCACGGTCGCACTGCAACAGAATTCTTTTCCTGTTGCCACCTCTTAGAAGCTCGGTTCGACTCCAGATTTGCTCTGTACACACCACGAGCAGACGCCCGCCTTTGTTCAGCATCAGCATCGTACCATACTCGGGAGGACTCAAACTCATAGTCTCGATTTAGGAGGTATTCCTCTCGTCGCTTAGCTTTCCTCTTTCGTAGCCGTAAAGGCATTTTGACAAAAACAACTTCGCTAGCTAAAAGTGGCGAGCAAAACTAAAAGCACAAATGAACTCACACCTGTTCCATGCCAATCATACACAATCCACAATTCTGAAGCATTGTCATGGAAACGGTTTTAATATAGCTAACTCGGCACTTATGCAGTTTCCCCCCCACTTTAATTATTGCGTTTACGTAATTATTTTTAAAATGTAATGCGTGTGGCACTAATTTGACTCTTTATGTAAGAGGGAGGGGTACCCCCTCCCTCACCCTCCCCACTTTCTTTTTACTAAATAACGGACGTAACCAACACTCCATGAAATGAATTAAAAAGGGGAGGGTGAGGGAGGGGGAACCCCTGAACACTGTTACATGGTGGTAAGTTTGAGCATTGTATGTATGGTTAACGGTAAGACGCTGGTATCGTTGTGTTCCTAGCTTGTTGTATGCCGCCCAAAGGTCCGACCGATATTATAGTACATGTAGTTCCCGGTGCTAAATGTTGGCGAATTATCGGCAGAAAGCGTAGCGGCATCACGACGGTCTACTGGCTAACTGGACATAAAAGCAACTTTCAAACTAACTACACAACTAACAACCTCAGTAGGTAGAAGCGGAGGAATAGAAACAGTACATGTAGCAACAGCCATCGTAATAAAACAGGTGTTTATCATTATACGTAAATAAACATACAAGCATTACGTAAACGCAATAATTAAAGTGGGGGGGGGGGGGGGGGGGGGAACTGCATAAGTGCCGCTAACTCTTTATTACGTACTGATATCTTGGCGCGCTAGAACAGCTGCAAATTACGTATATTGGTTACATGCTTTATTTATATATCTGATACCTGAAGATGTATTGTCAGAATCTTCTACGATTTTTGGTGTAACTGGCGCTATTTAAAACCTTTCCTATCTCGAGTTATATTCACCCATAAAGACGACGACGACGACGACGACGACTATGGAAAATTACGGTCTGGGAACGACAACTACGAGCTTTTTTGTTCTCTTAAAGTAAAAGGTCTAGCGATTTGAACAAAACACGAAAATGATCGTCTTTCCATTGTGGATCGATAGCAATAAAAAGCTACACTATCCGTTTCTCGGTTCCGCGGGACGCGTTTTGTTAATGATATTCATGATACGGCACAAATCCTATATGAGAGTTACTGCCGTAAATAATAAGTACATGTATGATGCCATCTTACGTCATGAGCAAATGGCGGCACAACTGAAAATGATGGCGCTGTATTTCCAGGCCTGTAGCTGTTGATGCAGCATGCAAGCTTTTTCTAATGTGACACGTATACCAACATATCAAACAAATAAAATTGAAAACGTATTCCGATGATTAGAATAATGGACATAATCAAATGTTGACATTACGCGGGTGGTCTATAATGATGCGGGCGGAGGACGGGAAACACAACAATGACATTTGGAATGGCCTAAACATTGTTTATAATGTATGTGGGATGCTACCTACTAGTCGGCCTCTAGTCGGGTACGCCCTACCACCGCGTTTGGTCTGGTCACCCGACCAAACGCGGTGGTAGGGCGTGCCCGACTAGTCGGCCTCTAGATATAAGCATGCAGGGTAGCCAGTAATTCTCTAACCCAACTGGTTGAGTGATCTGGTCTCAGGCACCATATGCATACAACGTCATATACCGGTATAAGGGAAACCAAGATAGGTGGACTCGCTCAGTCACCACTCACCACAGTCACCAGCCAACTCCATAAATACAGCCATTGCCGTACTAGTGGCCGTACCACTTTTAAAATTTGTGCTGATATTATTTGTTGTCAAAAAAGTCTACTTGCTTAGTTTTTTGGAGCTTCTACTTCTACGCAAACAGTGCTGGCTTCTGAGGCTCCGCCCCAGACCCACTGAGAGCGGCCGTGTTATTTGCTTATTTATTGTCCATTGGCCGCACCATGCACTTTTTCTGTCGCCGTTAACTCAATCACGAGTTGTTCTTATTTGACAGCGAGCCGTTTCATTTCCAGGTGGTTGTATACTAGCTAGCTATAGTTAGTAATTGTGCTTTCATGAGTGTAGAGGACCGTTATGCTGCGCTAGCGTGCCGCCGCTGTAAACCACCAGAACTATAGACAGTATTCAATACTACACTGCAGCAGTATACATAAATACACTCAGAGGGCTCTCTACAAATGACTGAGCGGGTGGAAAGGGATTTATAAACTGGTTAGATCCTGCTCTGCCTTTATCAGTTATCACAATGGCATGTTGTGCAGGTTGCTAGTTAACACTTCGCGCCTGTCTGCATGCTCAATGTGACTTATCAACACTTGCTCTAAGGGTGTTGGCTTTGCTGACAATGATCATCGCACTATTAAAAAAAATGGAAGCCAATTAAACCATAGATATTAATATCTATGATTAAACTAGTAAATTGAACCTAGTAATTTTGCGGTATCTCACAACCGCAAAGACAGATACGGCCAAGAAACGCGTACACGACTAAAGATCCGCATCGGACGCACATAACTAAAAACTATAACACAAAACAACGGAATTTTTAAATACCATACATGTACCTTTGGTAGCATTCCAGTTCACCACACGTTATGGAATCGTGTAGTCCACACTCCATAGGAACACAAACATTCTCACCCTCGACAGCCATGCTTTGCTACTTTGTCACGTGCAAATCTTAATAAAATACATCATCAGAAAATCGCGTAAATATTTTCCTCTATCATTTTCTATATCTTAACGAATGGTCTAGCGTTTAGCGAGGGGATCATGTGATCTAAGGCTCCACCCCTTCAACCTCAATCATGGCTGCATGACAGGACAGAACAGAAGAGGATATCGGCTACCTCTATTGTGTATTTGCTTCGGATAGTGTGCACACGCGTACGTACTTTACCTTATTTACATTAAACTCAGTGGCTGTGAAATTAATGTAGGTTATTCCACAGTGATGCATGCACTGATGTGTAGTAGAATTCTGGTCCTGAAATATACTGATCATGCTATGATAATGGAGCAGCTTCAGTTACTATTTTATTATAAAAATTTTGTCACTAAAAGGCACATGTCAAAGTTAGTGGATTGGAAATGAAAAGTGGGTAGTATGTTCATGAATAAATTTTACTATTGCAATGCAATGTAAGGAAATTCCATGAATTTCACTAGCAGTGTTCGGGACCTGCATGGCATTTTAAATTGTGTACAGGTGTGCACACTGTAAAATGTACCACACCCATCATGGGTGTGTAACCGGTTATCAGGTTATTCGGGTTATTCGGATATTCGAAAAACCTATCCGTTTGAATAGTAATTTAGCATTACTCGGAAAAATCGATTATTGGATTTGTTCTATTCGAAATAACCGGTTTGGGAGGCACTAAGGTATTCGTCGTCCGCATCGACAATTCGCCCATTAATTTAGGGGGGACTTATTTCACTTAAAAAAAATAATTCTTATTTCTACCACCCTGAAAATATGTACTGGGTTACACTGAATGTGAAAATAAATTTCAAATAATTTTTTACCCCTCACAACCCCCCTGTACATACCCCTTGAAGTTCTTGCATATATCGTGAATGAATAAATCAGAGGATGGCATGAGTAGAAACAAGGTCTAAAGGGGGGAAATGCCTTGGAGGTGTATAGGCTACTTTAAATCAGGTGATCTTAACTCATGGTGTTTTTTTTTGCCAAAAAAAGCTGTTGCTTTTTGTGCATTAATACATGTGCTTATTTGAGCTATTTGTGATATATTGGCAACATCTACTAGTGCAATGTACTCCTGCTTTTCAATGGCTCTATCTCTTGCCTGCTAGAACTGAATGCTGTAAGCTCCTAAATTTGGACAAGGCTGCATTTAACTTTACCACTGATAGTCAATTATGCATTCTAGGTATGCTTTTGAAATGTGAAGGGTTATAGAAGCAATTAATAACACCGCGTCCGCGAGTAAAGTGGGTAAATTTAAGCCTTTTTTGGGGGAAGTAAAAAAACTAAAAGGTCCGCTGATGGGTATTTTTGTTTTCAAATACAGTAATGTGAAAGTACGACTCTTGAGACAACATTGGATGCATTTTGTGAGAGATCATTCAGCTCGCTGGATGCTACAAATGCGGCGATATAAAAGGGGTCCATTCCGATGAAACCTTAATTCATCATCATAGAAAAACGGCAATAATCACATTGTATAAGCCAAGTTGAACTTTTACACATTTCAATCGATTTTCAGTCGTAAGCGATGTATTATTTTTAACTGTGTGCATGTGTTCTATCGTGTCTAAATAACTCAATACATTTACGCGTGCGTTTAAACTTGGATGCTTTTCACGATGTTTTGCGAGTCTGCATGCACATGTAATTTTAATTATTAGGGAAACCAAGAGCTGCATTGATATAGATGGCTCATGTATGCTTATGAATTTACAGTCAAGAAGGGAAGGGGTGCAAAATGATAAAATGATAAGTGTAGTACCGCAATATGCCTATATTTAAAGTGTGTGCATCAAAACTGCGATAGTTGCAGCTCTTATAAATTATAATGCAAACGTAGTGTAAAAGGTTATTCTACTTATTTTACAACCAGTACCTGTGATTTTATTGCTAGCGGAGCTTTTAGTTTTTTTAGTTTCCCCTAAATTTGTACCCACTTAACTCGCGGACGCGGTGTTAATACTCTTTTTCACATTCAGTGTGACACAGTACATATTATCAGAGTGGTAGAAAAGGAAAATAGAAAATAACACACACACACACACACACACACACACACACACACACACACCTACATGTGTACTCTTATGTTACTCATGTTTTTATGTCATGGTGTGCTTTATCAACTCAATCGTGTCAAGTTTTGGGCTAGATTTTCATAGAAAGACTGCTCTTTTAAGAGAGGGAATGCATGCAAGTTCCCAGGTCAGAGTGGACCAACATATGGGTAGATTCTCTTGTTTTGTTATGTGAGGGTGTGCTTTCAATACCTATACAGTTAAGTAATCTTGCACAACATGATTGTGCATACTGTTTAGGTATGAAACCTCTGTGCTAAATAAGGAGATTGTAGTTTTATAGAAAGGTGTGCTTTGCATCATGATCAGATGTTTGGGTTTAGTCTCAACAAAAGTTAGAAAGAGCACCAGTACATAATCTTGATGCTGACCAAAGTGTTGGCTTTATAAACTTTAAGAGGATCAAAGCAGTGACTAACAGCTTCATCAACACAAGTTAAATGTGCAGCACATTATATAATTGATAATACTGTTACAGGAATATTCCAAGGTAACCAAAATGTGTAAAACCTGAATTGTGCCTCTTGCAAAATTGCAAATCTAACCTTGGATAGAAGGATATAAAGAAACTCGTTTATGCATGGGTGGACCGTTTAACAATGTATAAATGACTACCCTTGAACTTTTATGTTACTTTCATTACGCAATTTTTTATTGTGCTCTTAAGCTTGCCAATGCCTAAATGAAATAAATTAAGGCAGTATATTACTAGTACACATACCTAATTCCTTAGTTTATCTTTTACTGCTATATGGTGCCATAGGTGGTGTATATATCTATGTACATGTATACATCCGTGTTTTATAAAACTTCAAGGGTAGTGTACAGGGGGGTTACTCTTAGTATAAAAATTTAAAATACATGTTTTCCTATGTTTCTTAATGTCCTCCATATTCTGAGAAGGGTAGAAACCAAAGTCATACCTAAGACCACCCTACCCCTACCATTTGATTATTCGAATTTACATTTTTATGACGATATCCGGATATGATATATTACATGTACGATTCTAATTTAAAGTTATAACGTCACTGTTGTTACTATAAATATATACGTGGGGACGAGATCAAGAAATACATGTATTACGGGCAGTAATTCGAACTACATCACATGTAGCCAAAAGAGATCTCCCTCTTCACGTGTCATGACGACGGACAGCTCCAGCTACAAATCAAAGTTAGTTCGCTTAGTACATTTCGAACGAGCTGGTTTCTTGCATCAATCTCTCTGAGCTGATATTGCCGCGATCGTACTAAGGCCTACTACCTATTCTGAAAAATCGATTTTCTTTTTTCAAGTATTCAGAAAAATCGATTTTCAGATCTAGAAAAACCAGAAAAATCGATTAGTGTTTTAAAAGTATTCGGAAAAATCGATTTTCATTATTCAGGGGAGGTTACACACCCTACACCATGCATAATGTACATGTATTATGTGTACTTGAAATATGTTCCTGACAGAGGACAGCAATTACTATTACTTGTATATGTCACATATAATGTGTTTATTGTCTTCCTTGTATTATCAAACATAATATTATACATGTATATGTAAGTTCTTTTTATTTTTTCTGTTGAGTTTGACAATACAGTGTGTACACTTGTGCACACTTTAATACCACACATGGCAGCATGGTTACAGACCTTAATTGTTACTATATTAGCTCAAACATTGAATGGCATAACATGTACATAAGATAGCCCTTGAAGATGCAGTATTCCCCAATCGAAACACTGAATGAGACTCCTTGTTTTGCATGTGCTAGCTGGCCTTTCGTTTTCATCAAACAGCAAATACTTAACATACAAGACAGACAGAACTGCTTGCTCTGTCCTCTCAATGGTGTCCTGCCACGTTGTGAACCAGCTAGTGTGCACTACACTACTTTATGCCCTGCCAAGTCTGAACCTGCTTGCAGTAGATAATCTGTATATTATCTCTGCCCTAGCTAACTGTCCTGAAACGTTCTATACAGCTTGTGAACCTGTTTGCAGTCCCTAACTGACTGTCGCGCCGCGTTCTTGAGTCAGCGCTGCGTTTTTAGCACCAACAGTGGGCTAATTGATTTCGTTAACTCCTAAGAACTCTGGCCTCTCCCGTTGAACTACAGACTCACATTTGTTTTTCAACGTCACGAGCGTACGAATTTTTCATTGCTTTTCTGGCCAAAAAAATAAGTACAGTTTTTTATGTTCTGTATTTCTCCATATTCAGAAAAGACCCATCTTAAAAATGATGCTACAGGAATCCAACAACTGTTAAAATTATGAAGGTGTAAATAAAGTGTGCACACCTGTACACACTAGTATGCACACCTTTGCACACGGGCGCAAATAGACAATACTGAAGCCATACCTGCATCTACATCGACGAATCGATTATTACTCCTAAAATAGAATACATCAGTCAGTGCTACATTTCGGCCTTGTTCAAATTTTCGTCCATAATTTACACCTTGATGCATGGTCAGATAGTCATATTTTACCATTGAGGATGTATAGTCATAATTTCCAATTGAGAATGTGAAGACGGGAACCTGCTTTTTAATTGGATCCTGAAGCCATATCTGCATCTTCATTGGCAAATCGATGATTACTCCAAAAAGAGAACATACATCAGTGCTATCTTTCGACCATACCGTGCCTTGTTCGGTTTCATGTCCATAATATACACCTCAGAATACGCTAAAAAGATTTTCCTAATGTATTGACCTTACCTCAATACACATTATCACTATTCTGTAATGCATCATTTAACACTTCTAGTTGGTTTTGTCCTGGATCTAAAACGTCTCCACTTTGATTTGCTAGCATATATCGTAATGAGACTATCCAGCGACTGACTTGCTAACTAGTAAGACGGGAAAAGATTTTCTTAATGTATATTCACCTTACCTAGATACACATTACCACTACTCTATAAGATACAAGTCGCTTCTAGTTGGTTTTGTCCTGGATCTAAAACGTCTCCACCTTGAATTGGTAGCATATATCGTAATGAGACTATCCCACGGCTGTTTCGAATGGACAAAAGGCTTATAAATAGAACACACTGATCGACATCATTTATACGGTTCAAGTCAAGCATGGCTAGCCGCCATCTCATTAAACGTTCACCCATCAAAAATGCAAAACTTGTAGCAGTAATGCACATCTTAAACCCATTTCTAACTAGTAAAACCAGTTTATTTGCCACGCGCATATTGTACTCTCCAAATGGCGCGAAAAATGCCATTCAGTCTGGCCTTCATATTTTTTTTCCCGCCCTTATAAGTGGTACTAAAAGACGCAGAAGTGGAACGATCAATCTTTTTCACGTAGGAATATGTGTTTTACTCGTGGTGCCGCAGTTCCTGCCACTTACAGAAATACATAATAACACACCATCCGCTTCATGAATAATGCGCACCACCTTATAAATAGGTATGCAATCCCACCACAAATGCCGATCGGCGGATCTCTGCATGGTATGTGGGTGCAAACTTCATAGAGGAGTCAAAGCCAAGGGCAAACCACCAAAGCCAGAGCCTTCATATCAGTGCAGCACCTACGTATACACTGATATCCTTTGGTCTCAGTGTCTCAACAGACCATGCAGGTAATCCACCCACAATTGTTCTGCACATCTGTGTCATAAGGCAATATTGAGGGTGCAGGTGTAAGAACCAATACAAGTGTCAAGTGCAGCCATATAACTGGTCCACACACACTGCGGACACTTGTAAGGTACAGGTTCATGTAGCTTAACATGTTATTCTGTAGGCATGTAAACCATTTTACAAGTATAGCAGCTATGGTACACACCAACAGGCATCATGGCTGTGATAGACCACCTACTATTATCACCAAAGTACTGGTGCTTTCTGTGTCAACAAAACTGATATTGTCAATGGTAGACGCAGTTAAGTGCCCAATTTGTTTGTACTACATCAACCTATAGAGCTACCATGCCATGCCTATGTTTGTAGCTAGTGTCTTATGGAGTGGATTCATATACATACACACACATGCTCAAAAATGCACTAACACAGAACGTCATTACATTTTAATTTTAACAGGCAATGCTATAAAGGATTTTTTAATACCTTTGATGCCAAGCCCCCCACAATATGTTATTTAATTAGCTCTGCCTTTCAGTCTTAAATGATCAGAGATGGCTTCGGTATTAGAAGAGTACTTGAACGAACGAAGCAAGAAAGCTGTAATAAAGATTAGCTCCGCTGTCGAAACGTGTGATCGTGCATCAGTATGCACGCTGGATATTCCGAACGCTTTACTGTGTTTGTGGTACAAGCAGAACCTCAGCGTTGATGACATCATCAGGGAACTAAACAAAGCAACCCTAAACCACAGTATTGCACTGGATGTCGCCAATGAAAAGTATGCATAATACATGTATGAGGTTTTTAAAGTAGTAAAAAAAAAAATACTTTTTCAGTGCACGTACAAGACTGAAAAACCGATGCAAAAAAGTTGGAAAGAAGTTTAGTTCGACAACCGGTAGGCAAAAGTATATGCTTCTAGAGCAATATACAAAGTTTGGAGTGAATGCTGGTGAGACCCTTGACATTCAGAAGATTGCTGAAAGAAGCCACTCTCTGTCAGTCGAGGTTAAACGCCTCAACACCATGGCAAGCTCACACATGCACATAGCTCAACAGCCTCCAGCCTCCATTTCTAGAGGAAAGCCGCTGCATGAGCTATCACCAAGGCAGGCTAGGCGAAAAAAGGCAGCACATGCACTAAAGGAGAATGTAGAACATGCATTGCTGGGAGCTCTACAAAGCTTGGGGTTGCAGCCAGTGTCAGTAACTCTGGTGGATGAGTCAAATCCTTCAACTCATATCTCATTCAGTTGGGATGAGAAGCTACCAGCAAGATCACAGGCTACATGTATGCAATATGAGGAAAGCACTATATTGAAGGTATTACGCAAAAGATAAAACCTGTCTAATTTTATTTGATACCAGCAGGTTCTACATGTCATGGACAGATTTGGAGTCAGTGATGCTTGCTACCATGAACTGATGCAATTTTTCCTGACATCCCACGTTCCTATATAGTCAAACGACAACGCCAAAGCCTGGACCACTTGTTGGAGGAAGGATACATATAACATTGGCAAAGTTGTGTTAATTAAATGTTACCTCATTGATCAACTCACTGCCCTGGTCAGTGATTATGTCGGATGCTAGATAAAGTGCGCTGCAATGGTGCAGCTTCTGGCCATTTCGAAAAGTAGTCTGTTGCAACAATTATATACCGATTGCCACACAAATCCACACCCCAGAGGTTCTACAGGGCAGTTATGGGGATGGGCTGCAATGGCAGGTGTGCAGCTTTGATTGAATGGTTGGTTCTTTGACATGAATCACACTCGGTCACCTGCATTGAGATTTTGTGCAGCAATCCAAACACAGTATGTACCTCTCAACATTGTGTTATCCACATGCATGGTCATAGTCCTTTTTTCTAAGGCCTCACCTTGACCTACCTCTGGATAATGTGACAAAGTATAGGCACTCAATGTAATCGATTGTTAACCGCTATATATAGGTATATTAATTAGTTCCCCCCCCCCCCCCCCAATGTTTATATAGTAGTATATAGTTTACTAAAAGGCAGCTGGGTCCGGGGGGGGGGGGGGGGGAACTAATTAATATACCTATATAGCGGTTAACAATCGATTACATTGAGTGCCTATACTTTGTTATTGAACGGCACAACAATCGCTATGCATGGGGACTACGAGTGATTCCCCGTCCATTGACATTGTATATCGCTCGTTGAGTGGTAGATCCCGTTCAATAACGATGGCTTGCTTGTGACTTCAAAACTGTGTCTTATTATAGTGCTGTCGGAAGCACTGATTTTGTTTTGAAACTGCATGTGGCTTTCATGTAGAAATATTCCATGCACTGCATTGAAAGCTTTAATTCGCGTCTCGCGCGGGAGGGCTGGCTGATGTCATTTACCTCCGGAGCCCTGGATACAAGCCTATGTTTTGACAGATGTATGTATTACCCGGCTGAGCACAACTGAGCATGCAGACTGATAGTTCCCTAGCGTGTCTCAAAATTGCATTGCGATCGACAGGTCAATCATTAAGTCCGAAGAAACAGTTGTGTACTACTTGAACATGTTAGGCCTACATGTACATGACCCATTCTTATATGCTCAACATATCATACACAATAATAACACACTAAATACTAACTACTTATTAAACAGACTACTACAAAGTACCTAAGCCTAACTAACGTTTGAAACATATAGGCTACTGAAATGATTGGGGCAGGCTTCTCGACAAAATAGCTCTTGCTATGCTACGAGTTAGCACCAGACTAAGTCCGCCAAAAAAATAAGCAGACCTTACTTTTCGGCAGAGAAACACAGAAATATTAAATTCACAATTGCCATGATCATTCAATTCGTGCATACAAATCCAATATTGACACCAGTTTAAATTTTTTTGAAATTCTTTCCTTTAATCTCCAGGTTCACATCCTATATCTAGGACCAATTTCAACTTTGAATGCTTTTCTGATAAACTTTGGCTGAAGCAGTGGAGGCTTAAAGATTTCATTTAAAAGCACAGTCATCATTCAATATGTTACATATGTTTATTTCGATTAGTTTTACTAAATGATCATAGCATGTCTTCAACACATCTACCTACAGGGATTATGTATATCCAATTTAATAGATGCATGTATGAGCCAAACTTTTATATGTGAGTTTAGTTTGATTACAGAACCCTTGTTGGTAAATATCGCATAATACAGTAGCACAGTTGATTGTTTCAATCGAAACACTATTCAGCAGTAACCCACCCCATCTGTACATATCATGTGGGAGTAATGCTATTGATGATGAATCAAACTTTGTAAATGTTCCCTTCGCTGCTGGTCATGACTCAACACTTTGCAGGCCTGTGTTGGTGGCGCGGCCACCTGGTTGGCCAGGAGGGTGGTGAAATGGTACCTGGTCACTGTTGACTGGGTAAATATAGCTGTTTGGTATGACGTTTATGTAATACGATTCTATGCAACTGACAATCTCTTTATTTCCACTCCAAACACATTCATACATATAGGAATACATACTAGCTTTACATAGTTTTTCTTAAACATCCCTTGACCCCATATCCCACGGGTGCTGTACTATGACAGGAAATTCAATTAAGGAATTAGTATTCACCCTCCACAAAGGGTTTGAGGGTCTAGTCAGAACACTTGCTTTCTATATCACATTACATTCGTCCCACCGTACTTCAAGCTTGTCCTCAAGCTTAAAATTGGACTTAGTAATAATCAGGAGGTTGTCGTTGACGCTGAGGGTAGCGCCTCTGTGCTTGGTCCAACATTGGTGGGGCCTCTTGTCCTTCTAAATCTATTGGGGGCAGGACTGCTGGTGGAACCTCCGGAACAATTTCTGGTTGTGGAGTGGAATCTGCTGGCACTGAAAAGTGTTCGATGCTTGCTGGTTCCCACTCAACCTCTCTTGACAGAGTGCTCTCCTTCTCCCGTAATATACAGTGCCGTATTCTGTTAATGTGCACCACTCTAGACCTCAGTGACTTTTTGTGCTCAATTTTCAAAGTTACTGGAGAGTGAAATTTCTTAACAACCCATCCACCTTCCCACTTTGGATCCAATTTTCCCGCTGTTGGGTTTTGTAGCCAAACAGCATCACCTAATGAACTGAACCCTGTAGAAGCATTAGATGCTGTTCTGTATGCATATAGCACCATGGTAGATTTCCTTCCCAGTCTATGTCCTATTAAAACGTTCTACCATCCCATCACCTTGAGGGTGGTTTGCTGTTGTTCGGGACTTGAGGACTCCAAATGCTGCACATACCCTTCGGATCATGGTGCTCTCAAAGTTTGCACCTTGGTCAGAGTGCAATATTTCAGGGATTCCAAAGCGTGAAAACAAGTCAATTATTATCCCAGCAATACACTCTGCAGTCTGGTTAAGGCATTGGTATAGCTTCAGCCCACTTCGTGAAATAGTCTTGTATGACTAGGAGATAGCGATTCCCTCTGCTGGATAATGGCACTTGCAATACGTCAACAGCCAACATCTGCCAGGGGCGTCCAATTGGAATATTCGTCATTGGAACGGGCGTTGGCATTGGCTGCTTGGACCTTTGGCACACCATACAGCTCCTGCAGTATAGCTCCGTGTCCTTGGCCATTCCAATCCAATATGCTGTACGCTTCAGCCTCTGAAGGGTCTTCTCTACACCTTGATGTCCCAAACTGATGATGTCATGGTTGGCCTTGAGGGCTGTAGGCTGTAATGATAAGGGAACAACTGGTACAATTTTCTCTTTCTCCAATGGTCCAGGTGTGTACTTGCGGCAAGTACACCATCAACTACACAAAGCTGACTTCAAATTTGAGAGAAGTTTCGAATGGAAGGCTGATTCCAGTGTCGTGGTTGATTGCTTAAGCCAGATGAAACAATATGTCTTACTTCATTTAATGCTTCATCTTTACCCTGCTCTTGCGCAACATCTTCTAAAGTGAGTTCTGGTACAGTCACTGTTCCTGCACAGGTGCTAAGAATGGTTGGCACACGAGAAAGGGCATCAGCATTTGCATTGGAGGACCCTCGTTGATATTTGATTGTAAAATCAAATTCCTGCAATGCCAGTGCCCAACGACATAGCTTACCCTCCATCTTTTGAGCAGACAGCCATTGCAGTGGTTGATGGTCTGTATGCAAGACAAATGCTCGTCCAAGTAGATAGTGTCTGAATTGCTTCACTGCATATAGCACTGCCAAACATTCTCTCTCAATGACACTGTATTGTCTCTCAGCTTGAGTCAGACTTCTGCTTGCATATGCCACTACATGCCCATCCTGTTCTAACACAGCTCCCAAACCAACAGCACTGGCATCTGTCTGCAACTCAAATCTCTTGTTAGTGAGGGATAACATAGTACTGGAACCTGAGACAAAAGATGTTTCAAACTCTGGAAAGCCTTCTGACATTCTTCAGTCCATAAGAATGTGGCAGTCTTTTCAGTCAGATGATGTAGGGGTGTAGCTATGTCTGCAAATTGTTGTATGTATCTGCGATAGTATGAAGCTAGACCAAGGAATTGTCGTACTTCAGTAACAGTCTTAGGAATCGGCCAATCCTTGATCACAGCTATTTTCTCTTTGTTTGGAGACATTCCTGACTCTGAAAATACATGTCCCAGGTAGTGCACTTTGTCCAGTCCTAACTGGCACTTGGATCCCCTCAAAGTCAGTCCAGCATTGGCCAGTCGCTCAAACACCTGCTGTAAATGTTGTAGGTGGCATTTCATATTGGGTGAATGGACCAGCACATCATCAATATAACTGGTTGCAAATGGTAGTCCAAGTAATACCTTGTCCATCGAGCTGGGTCCACCTGTTACCCCAAATGGCATTCTGCAGAACTCATACAGACCCATGCCAGGACCAGGACAAAAAGCAGTCTTCATGCAGTCCTCATCCTTTACTGGCATCTGCCAGTAGCCTGAGAGTCGGTCTTGGACTTCGTCTGGTAATGGCAGCGGGTAAGCATCGTTTACTGTCTGCTTATTCAGTTCCCTATAATCAATGCAGATCCTGATCTCACCAGACTTCTTTGGTACATATACAGCTGGAGTGAGCCATGGGCTGCTGCTAACTCTTATGATATTGCGATCCAGCATTCCTGTTAGTTGACGCTCGACTTCAGTCCTGTAGTTAGCTGGTACTCTTCTGGGTGGAACTCGCACTGGTGGATGGTCAGCTGTGGGTATGGTGTGATAAGCTGCTGTTGTTGATCCAGGTACTGTAGAAAATAGTACCTCAAACCTTTTCACCAGATCTCTTAGCTCTGCGAGTGCCGGTGGAATATCATACTCCACCTCCTCTCCAAACTTAGGAACAGCAATTTCCTCCGCTTCATCACTTTCACCACCTGCAGTTGAACCGACATACATACAGCTTGGTGTTGCATTGTCATAGGGGACATTTGCACTCATCCAAAGTAAATTCCCTGTTAATTATATTTGGATTGATCGACAATGGTACAAATGGTTGAGGTGCAATGAGCTTATAATGTGCTCAACTAAACGCCATAATGGCATTTCTAATGGTTGCCTTAGCTGGTTGATAACTTTTTTTGCATTTCATTCGCTTTCCAACTTTTTCTTTCCTCCTTCCATGTTCACACACACAGCAAAAGTCTTCACCATGTGACTCCCAAGTATCAAACTATAATTTGTACACCATACCATGTGCTGATGTATCTTTGTATTTTGTAACAACTTGATGACACAGGTAGAAAAATGATGCAGGGTGAGAATCATCAGGGCTGTCAGTTGCAATATTTATGCCAAAGACCATCATTAAGTCAGAAGCATAAGTGGTACAAGAACTGACATAATCCTCACAAACCCTGCAGAGCTTTAACAAAAAATTGGAGTGTTCTTGCATGACCGTACCAATCGAGTCCTGAAATTCCCACATCGTATTTGCTAATGCATATCTCCGAGGGAAAAAAAGTCATTGTACCTTGTAAGGGGATTTTGGCTCGTTAACACGGAAAGAGTGTAGTATGTCGTAAAAGTGGAAGTTCAAGTAGTACGGTCTAACCGCGAGATTCATCAAGAGCTATATAGGTATAGGATTCTGGGTCTGAATGTATGGAATCTGTGCAATGCGAACATAGGTTCGTGTATTGCATTCCCTTAAGAGTTTGGTTCTCCAATAAAACTGCTATATACCGTAATTATCTATTTATAAACTAAGTTGCCAAAACAATATTAATACAGCTGGACCGACGGGGTAAGCACATGCGAGTTACAAGCGTGTTTTTTATTCAACGTACTTGTGGGCGGTATGGTACATCCCTTTCTCTTGGTCTTTCTTGTATTCTGACTCTCATACACAGTGGCGTAGGAACTGTAGCGGCCATGGCCGCTACACTTTTTCTGTGGATCTTTTTTTTATTTTTTATATAAACGATTCCCACGTATTAAACAGCTCAAGTTACGTGCGCTCTGGTCCCGGGTATATCTTATACATGTATATGCATGTAAGAGTACAAGTATATAAATGTTTGCAATCGAACAGGGACTAGCTAGCTTTGGTTGACATTGAAAAGTTGCTATTGCGTTAGCAAATCGACGTGCTGGTAGGCTCGGACCGCATTTTGCAGCTGCCATGTTAAATAGCGGCATTGTGCGAATTCTGTTCAGGCTCAGCTACCGAAATTGCAGCTTACCTGCCGCTATAATCCTCATTAACTGCCAGCAGTTTTAATTTGTTACAACCATCTTATACAGACTCAGTTTAACTGAAATAGGGAATGAGTTTATAAAAGGTTTTAATTCAATCGCAGAGCCGAAGCTAATTTTGGAACATTTCTGTCAGCTGATTAAAATATATAGTACTTTGATCACATAATTGCATTCAAGTCTACAGTACAGTTTAGTTTATGAAATTTCGTATGGCATTTGAACATAAAAGTCGCATGAATTGCAAAGCTTCTGGGGCCCCAGACCTCGATGGGGGACCTTACAGCGCTCCCCCATACCCCCTAGCTAGGTGGGAGGGGGCCATGCCCCCTCCCCCACCCACCCCCTCTATGCCCCTCTCATTTCCTTTACGTAATCTAAGCCACTACACTTTAAAAGTCCTTCCTACGCCTCTGATACACACTTCTCACTTACCATTTCCACAGATGGAGCTTCCAGAAAAAAAAAAGAGACGATCAGCAAGAACAAATATACCTACTCCATGTGGCTGCCCTGGTAAATATTGTCAAAGCTACTTGGGATAAAATAGCCAGTATCTTAATGCTTTTGCCACATCCCCTCCAAATAAATGAATAACCATGATACAATATATCACTGTTGCCACCTTTATATACAATGTGGGGTAACAAGGTGCTGCCTCTGTTGTGCTTTGATCAGGCTTGCATTTGCATGCAGTAGTTGTTACAATGTGACAGCACAAGTGTTTGCACCAACTATGTGTTTTGCGTATAGAACTTCCTCCTTGATGATTGCTATCAAATTGTACTAGTGCATGAACATGTGTGTGCACATGTGGCTCAGACATGTCAAATTCTCATTGCTATCTGATCCGTTGCTGCTGAATGAGCCATTGTACTCTTTTCCATGCCTTCTTTAATTTGCAACTCACCACCACCCGTCTTTTAACTCACTGCCATTCACCACTCTTATCTACATCCCCTCCCCTCCCATTTTAGGTGGTGATGATGGTGTATTCTACACACACTTGGGA
This sequence comes from Spongilla lacustris, assembly GCA_949361645.1. Classification (NCBI taxonomy): domain Eukaryota; kingdom Metazoa; phylum Porifera; class Demospongiae; order Spongillida; family Spongillidae; genus Spongilla; species Spongilla lacustris. Next base: position 121,546 of record OX442429.1, on the reverse strand, counting down.
GCTGCAAGGACTCCAGAAGACCTCCGGGCAAACCTGGAATCAAGGTAACTACCTTCCTCACATCTTACAACACCTATTGCAGCCTCAGTCTTCCATAGGTTTAATGTCAAGGGAGATGAACTGAGAATGATTGAGGCAAGGAAGGGTGGGCAGTGGTGAATTAACATGCCACAACCCTTCACCAAAAGTATATAGCCGCATACCGTGTACACACATAAATATTACACTTTGGGGGGGGGGAGGAGTCGCGGTTTCATCATATCTCAAAACCAGTGGTTACCATTTCATACTTTTGAGGACCTTTCTTTGGTACCAGAACAGCAGCTGACATGCCACGCTACACTGTATCAACATATCCAAAGAGACACTAAATCTCGTTACAATATGTATATACACAGCCAAAAGGGTTTTCTTGTCTAAAACCTATACTCAATGCTGAATCAGACTCTTTACCTATGCCTCAGATATGATGGAGTAAATGTACTAACAGACCTCATTATTATTCTGAAATATGGCTGTGTACAGTCTGAAATAATACGAGAACACATTTACATATGTTTATCACATTCCCAGCCCTAAATGTTTGATTCACAATTTCAATCCCAAACAAAAACAATACAATACATGTTACAAACAATGCAACAAATAATGCACATATAAGCAGTACAGCATATTAGTCCAATAATGCTTGAAATGCAGCGTCTTTTCATTGGCTAGTTTCCGCTAAATCATCCTTCAAATCTGCTAACATTGTTACTGTTCGGAACAATGGGTATGCCAGAATTAACCTATTTGCAATCCATGGTACAAATTTTGGGGTAGAAATACCAATTTACACATAACCTGAATGACATACTGAGTAACCATTATGAAGACTATAGGCAGAAGGTTTTCCCAGAGTAACTGAGTAGAAGCAAGTGCTGGCACCATGCACTGCTCTGGCGAAATGAATCCATGTGATCTTCCTTCAAGAGGAGCTGATCTGTCTGAGCTGACCAAGTCCACATCCTGGCTCACGATATCCCATCATATCTGTGAACCTCTGAGCAGTTGGAAGTATAGTCTGCTTGCAAGAACTGATGACTAGTAATCATCCTCCACAACTTGCTGGGCAATACATCCTGCTATGACGTAGTCATAAGGTGTGAAGACTTCAGCACACTCAAGCGCCTGCTCAATGGTGACAGCTCTTGTATTGAAGTTTATAGCACTCTTAGTCATAGGTTGATCAGGTGCATACTTAAGTAACAATTTGCTTACTTAAGTAAGCAATCTTCAGCCCAAGACACCCAAAGCCCCCGGATAGCGTGTGATATTGAAATGGTGGTTTTTGTATCACAGGGGAGTCAAAGTTTCATTGCCCCTTAACTCTGCTTCAAAAAGAGCTTGCAATACGTGTACCCATGTGTGGATAAAAAGTTACACGTTTAGAACTAGAAAATGCGTTCATTTTATCCAGAATGGCAAAAAACTGCATTTTGACAATTTTGGCTCATAGTGGCATTCCCCACAAGATTGTTTCAGACAATAGCAAGACATTTAGATCTGCCAGTAAGATCTTGACATTTTTTTTGGACATGCCAAAGACTCAGCAACATTTCTAGGATCTCCATGGGTGTTCATTTAGGTGAAGGTGCCATGGTGGGGAGGTTTCTATGAACGGATGGTTCAACTAGTGAAGAGATGTCTTGTTATGTCATTGGACGAGCCAAGTTATCTCAGGATGGATTTGTTCACAGAGATGACCTATCTGAACAGAATTCTGGAGCACTTCTGGAAGAGATGGAAGGCTGAGTACCTCACGGATTTGAGAGAGTCACCGCAACCCACAGATGAAGCTCACCAATGACACTGTTGCCTCACTAACCAAGGTCTTTAAAGTGCATGGGCCGAGTTGAAAAGTTGTTACATTGTGCTTACGAAGTTGTGAGGTCAGGTGATATCCTATACTATGCAGCACACCTATCCACTGTAGACTGATGGTTTATCTGCCAGCATGCGACAGTCAGAACTTATTAACCAGTCACTTTTCAAGAACTGGAAGAAGCAGATTGGGTTGAGCCTGTCAATCCCAATACTGTAGGTGCTCGGTCATATCGTCCCAGAAAAACAGCAGCCCAGGCTGCCAGATTCAGGCTACAGGAGCTATTGAATGATTGAATACTATTATTAACACCTGTAGGCTCATTTTTTTGGACAAGCTATGTTAGTCAAGGGGAGAGTGTCCGATGTTTGACTGTTACGTAATTAATTGTAATGTGTAGGATGTGATCATAGTTAGATTGTGAATGTGTTGGGCATCGAATCTGATAGAAGCGCGTTTATTGAAATTTAATTGTTACAGCGAATGACACGTTAATTTCAATGATGGAAGATCGTTCATGCTGATGCCTGGCTGTTGGCTTCCTTCACTGCCACGTTGAGTTTGACAGCATGGCGGCGAAGCTCCGCCCCTTTCGGAGACCCCAGTGTTCGTTTCTCTTGTCACATGCAACTATACTGTGCAGGACCTTTAGGACCTTTTGGTATCCAAAATATACAGTAACCGTTTCTCTACCGGTTAGTTAATATTAGCATATTGCACGACTATATATGTATTTTTACCCTCACTATGGTACGATTTCCTCAACTTCATAAACTCTCCGTCATGTGAGATGTGAACGTATGGTAGGGATGTCTATCTATGGCAGGGAAATATTATTATGGATTATGGAAGGGGTGTATACCTATATGGAAGGGGTGTGTACCCATGGAAAGGTCTGTTGTAGTTGTGTGTACCTATGCAGTATATAGCGATGTGTACCTGTGGAAGGAAGGACCATGTGTACATAAGGGATGATGTCTACCTATATACGTGTACCTGTATACTGCATAGGTACATATCCCTTCCTAAGTTAACGGTTTAACCGCTGATGACAGGTTTATCCATCATGAATATTTAGATGCATAACTGTCAATGATGGATTTGACCATCATGGCAACTTAGGGGGTAAAAATGACTAGTACTATAGTTTGAAGAATACCTGAATATGAAACGCGGAGATAATTAGAAATGATCTGTGTCGGTGTAATAAATTTATATGGCGATACCAAGGGCCGAAACTGACTTGCTTACGAGCGATACAGGAGATGAGTAAGATACATGGAATGCAGGCCGTTTAACTTAACGAGATTCTTACAATTTCTGATACCGTTGCTTTCAATACATTTTGTTTTGTGAGTTATGTTCAGCTATTCGAGCTTGTCTGAATAAAGGCACTTTCAGCTAGAGGGAGAGCTTACAGATGTTTCACGTTTGATGAAGTTGTCGCCTATTTGGAAACACTTTTTCAGTGTCATTGGTCTGCAGTCGAATCATCAATTGCACTTACAAGCAATAAACAAGTGTCTGTTCAATCAGCTATTATATTCGTTCCCTGCAATTGATCATAGTAACAATGTAGACTCTAAATAAAATCTAGCTTGCACCATAGATATTAGAGTAATTACTCTAATATATATGCTTGCACTTACATGTACCATGCACGAGAGGTACCAAAACACATCAGTCCACGGACAGTTTAATCAAAATAGTGCGCAAAACTATAACTTCTTTGTACATAATGCATAATGTTGGTCTATTTTAACTATATGTGTTCCACACAACTCTTTCTGAACATTTCAAAGCAAGATTGGACTTTGTTGCGTGTGTCTAACTGACACACCTATCACTGAGCAATTTATACTCACATGCTGAAGCCCCCTACAACAGCTATACGTTAATTCCATACAGGGAATAGCACAATGTTTTGCTTATAGAAATAAATGGTTGGAAGCATATTTAAGGTAAGATATATGTTCCAACGAGGCTGATATGATACATGCGGTACCTATGTAGAGTGTGCTTAGGGAATTGCATGAACATTAGACATTAGTTAATTAAGACCAGTGGGAGTATGAAGAATGCCTAAGATCTTAATTTTTCGTCATTAACAGCAGTGAAAGGAGGGAAAAAAGCATAAGTTACAAAAGGGTTGATCGAAATACAGTCAGTCCGCTGCCTACAATTGACAATTCAATGGATCACATGACGCGTTTCATCTCCAGGTATTCTACAATCTATGCTAGTACACAGGTATGCGAAACTGGTATCAACAAAGTTTGAGCATCGCTCCATTCACTAAAATGCGTTTCTATAATGCCTAAAAGTTATAAAATTTGGTTGTGTCCGACCATCATGTGAGGACAGCTAGTATGATGTATTGAGTGGTTTATTGATGTTTTGAAATGACACAAAGATGCCTCAGGTTCAGTACAACATGTTGTGAGTTATAAGTGTTCAGCTTTACTAATGAAAGAAATGGCAGGAGTTCAAAGTACGCTCCATCATGAATAATGTTGGGACAATTGTATGTACTGTGTTCGTACATACACTTGCACTGTTCAACCTGTTTTCACGCACAAATCGTATATAAAATACATGCCTTCATCCTCAAGTACTTGCCTACCAGTCCAGCAACGATACTAGATATCTGGTTATGAACACGTTACCAGTGTGCTACAAACAATCAACTCATATAATAAAAATGTGTAGAAACCCTCATTACTGAAATTGAATTTTTAAAGTTGCACCAAAAAGACTCGTTCAGTTCAAAAGCTATTTGGTGCTAATGACCACTGTATCTAAAAATAGCCAAATATCAACAATTAGATTCTGTTGTTAAGTTTTGTATAAAGTTAGTGTAGTGTCTTGGACCCCCAGACTTGGCTCTCAGTCACGATTCACTCATTAACAAAAAGAATGATTCAATCAATGAGCATGCGCACAACTGCACTCTAAATATACGTATGCCAATACATCACATTCCTCCCCCTTTAACACACAACTATACATTTATGCACTTCAATAATAGTCAATATGTGTGTTCTCTGTCTAGTAGCGGTCAGGTGCTTGTCTAACTCGGGTTGATCTCCGCAAGGTCATCGGTGGAACTGGTGCTACCTCCTGAGGAAGATTTACTGCCTCCTGTGGACCGGTGTCAGAGTCCTCTGGGATGATAACTGCATCTCTATCTTCTTCAGTGTCTGTGCTATCTGCTAGTGGTGCTGGGTCATAGGACAAATCTGAAGTTGGACCATCATCCATGATGTCTGGCTGAAGGGAGGTGGCCGTTGGTGCAACAGGATCAGCGTTAAGCTCACCACCTGCAACTGCAGCACGACTTCTAATATGATTCACGTGACGACGAACTACCACACCATCCTGCAATCTCACCTTGTAAGAAAGACTTCCTGTCAGTTCCACTACAATACCAGGAATCCATTTGTGTGGGTTGTGAAAATCATATACATAAACTCTGTCCCCCAAGCTGAAAGTACGGGATACCATATTTGGTGTGTCATGACCTTGTTTCTGTCTTGCTTGACTCGACTCTACTTTATTTGACAAGTCGGGATGTACTAGGTCCAACCGAGATCGAGGTCTCCTTCCGAACAGCAACTCCGCTGGTGACAAACCAGTTGTACTATGTGGAGTGATTCTATAATGAAACAAGAACCTTGACAGCCTGGTTTCTATTGTGCCAATGCTGTTATGCCTTAAACCTTGCTTGAAAGTTTGCACAGCACGTTCCGCTAAACCATTAGTTGCTGGGTGATATGGTGCAGACTTAATATGCACAATCCCATTCTGTTCCATAAATTCTCTAAACTCTTGACTAACAAAGGAGGGTCCATTGTCAGTCACAATTTTACAAGGAAGTCCGTGAGTAGCAAATATAGCCCTGAGTTTTTCGATTGTTGCTGAGGATGTAATTGTTTTCATCACTTGGACTTCCATCCATTTAGAATAAGCATCCACAAGCACTAAGTACATGTGACCCAAGAAAGGTCCCGCAAAATCTAGGTGCAAACGAGACCAGGGTTGCTGTGGCCACTCCCAAGGGTGCAGTGGAGCTACTGCCGGTAGAGACCTTGAAGATTGACACACATCACACTTCCGCACCAGGTCTTCTATGTCACTGTCTAATTTAGGCCACCAAACATACCCACGAGCTAAACCCTTCATTTTGTTCATACCCAAATGGACCTCGTGTAACTCCTGCAGGATATTTGCTCTCCCTTGAGGTGGTATCACAATTCTTGCTCCCCACAACACGCACCCATCCAAAACACTAAGTTCTAACTTTCTAGTCACATACGGTTTGAACTCCTCTGCTAAGTTGCTACTGGGCCATCCTGTCAAAAGAAATTGTCTCACCCGGGACAGTGTAGGATCCTTATCCGTCCACTTCCGTATTTGATTGGCTGTTGTGGCTGAGGAGTTTAGCAGATCGATCAACCCCACCAATTCACCTGGGGTCTGTTGAGCTTTTGCATCACTGGTACAAGGACACGGCAACCTACTGAGTGCATCAGCGTTACCATGTGTTATGCCTTCCTTGTACTTAATGGTGTATTGATAGCCAGAAAGCGTCAAAGCCCACCGTTGTACCCTAGCTGAAGCCATTGGTGGAATAGCATTTTTCTCACCAAGAATGTATATTAATGGCTTATGGTCTGACACAATAGTGAAGATTCTTCCATACACATATTGATGGAATTTAGTAACTCCAAATATGATGGCCAAGGCTTCTTTGTCGAGCTGCGAGTACCCTTTTTCAGCAGCTGTCATTGATCGTGATGCGAACGCAATGGGTTTTTCTGACCCATCAGACATCACATGTGATAACACAGCACCCACTCCGTATGAGGATGCGTCACATGCTAACAGCAACGGCTTGTTCCCATCATAATGAACCAATAGAGCCGATGACTGAAGCATTCTTTTAGCTCTGAGGAAAGCTTCCTCTTGCTCTTTACCCCATACCCACTTCTGCTTCTTTCGTAACAGTAGATACAGTGGTGCCAACGTGGATGATACGTTGGGTAAGAACTTAGAATAGTAATTAAGGAGTCCCAGAAATGATTTCAGCACTGTTACGCTTGTAGGTACAGGTGCATTGTGGATTGCTATGACCTTCTCTTCAGTAGGGTGCAATCCCTCCCTGTCGATTCTATGCCCTAAATACTCAACACTAGGTAGCATAAATGCACACTTAGCCCGGTTGAGTCGTAAGCCCGCTCCCTCGAGTTTACAAAGCACACTATCCAGATTAGCCAAATGTTCGTCGTTTGAAGACCCTGTAACCAATATGTCATCAAAGTACACACATGTACGCTGACACCCCTGTAGGATGGTTTCCATCGTACGTTGGAAAATTGCTGGAGCCGATGCTATACCAAATGTCAATCTGTTATACATAAAAAGCCCTTTGTGAGTGTTAATGGTGGTATAAGGCCTAGACTGCTCATCTAGAACAATCTGCTGATATGCACTTGACAAATCTATTTTGGAGAACTTTTCACCTCCTCGTAAAACGGCAAACAGCTCTTCAACACGTGGAATAGGGTATGTTTCTATCCTGGCTACACGATTCAGTGTTAATTTATAATCCCCGCAAATTCTTATCGAACCATCAGCTTTCACCACCGGTACTATTGGGGCGGCCCACTCTGAAAATTGTACAGGTGTGATAATTCCTGCTAGCTCCAAGCGCTCTAGCTCTTTCTCTATCTTTTCCTTCATAATAAATGGGGCTGAACGATATTTGTAGAAAGATGGAGCTGCTGTTGCTTCCACATGGACTTTGGCTAATGATTCCATCGGTAGTGGGGGCATGTGTGGCTCCAGTTCATGGCTCCCCTGAAATTGTCGGAGTGCTGATTCCACTTGTGGTGTGAGGGCCTGCATTATGGTTGGGGACCCCAATGACCCCTGCATGCTGACAGTCTGATAACATTTTCTGTAATGGCTTCATTGGTGCTAACTGGTACTGAAATTGTGGGGGCTGCCAACTCTATTTTCAGTGAGAGAGCCGGTGTATGCTGACTCCATTGGTTAGCTCAGATATGGGTGGGTGGTTCCATAGGTGGTGCGAGTGGGTTGGTGGCTCTGCATGGCGTCCGATGGTTGTGCGGGGCTGCTGTCAGGACTTGCAATGTGTGGCTATGAAGTAGAGTGCCTGCAGATGAGGGGGTGGGGCTGGTGGCTCCTTTAGTGATTTAGGACCATCGTCAGTGATACGACCGCCGTCACTAATGTTATCAATCTCCCCATCCTCGTCGAATGGATCTTGAATATCGATCGTCGTATTCGTACAGCTCGAACCTCGAACGCGTCCGCCGATTGAAGCCCTACGAGCTCGTCTTCAGTCGTTTGATACGTCGCCATATCATTTATCTACACCGAAGAACAACGAATAACAACAGCGACAGGGAGACAGGGACGATACTTACCCAGCGCAGTATAGGTGTGGCTACAAGTTATCAAAGTCTCAGCCCACAGGAAGTAGTTGCATATTCATGTACTCCGGTGAATGGAAGCGGTTCACGCAAGTACAACGGCGCGATTCGAGCGGGAAACGTGTACCTACTTTGCACAGCTATATCTCCTTAAAGGATCATACAAAAATTAACGAACAGAATAAATCGATAGGTATAGGACCTCTCTACCTACAAACTGAATTTGAAGCGATTTGATTATTCCTACAGAGAGTTATGTCGTGTTTGAACCCGGTGGGGTATCGAACGTTGTAATACTGGCACGGAGCATGTGCAAGACCCCAAAATGTATTTTACCATAGAGCATTGGTGTGGTATGATGAGTTGGAAATAGCAAGTGGATAGCTTTAACCGTTGGGAAGTTATAGCGATTCAAACATAAGGAAATTTTATAACATTATAAATATAAAAGCAAAGTATCATTTTCTCGGAAACTGTCCCATATAATTATACCTGAATGAAATTTATAATTATATTATATACTTCACCTTTGGCTTTCAGCCTTTGCCAGGAAACGTCTCTAGCCCGGTGAGCAGCTTTCTGGTACGAGGTTAACCAGTTTCTGACGATATTACATGTAGCGGCACAGTCGCTGCTGGTCGCCATGAAGTTTATGGCGTGCAGAAAAGATTGGCAGTGGCGGACAGGGTCCCTGGAGCTGACCTTCTCTCGTCCTAAATATAAAATGAACGAATATATAGTATATAATGCACGTTGCGTACGACGTATATAGGATTTATGTAGGCTTGAATAAAGCTGCTGTCCCACATTGGACAAGACACAGGCATTTTGAAGGAACACACCAAACTGCTTGGCAGACAGGTGTCAAGGAGGTTTGCCCACCAAAATGAGGTACCCTTAACCCCCTCCCTCAATCCCAGGGGTATGAATGGGACTTTGCTCACCTGTATAACACTGTCCCCTCTCTCCCCTCCCCTCTCTTCCCGTCCCTCCCCTCCCTTCCCTCTATCCTCCCCCCCCCCCCCCCCCCCCCCTTCCCCCTCTTCCCTATTGATGTTAACATATACAGGTGCTCCCAGAGTATGAACATGCACTGGAGCTGGCCTAAGATGAGATAAGGCAGCTGGTGGGTCAGAACAAAGACTTTGTGCTGGGCATGGATGAGGGGAGCCTGGCAGAGCTCCGGGCTCTCCAGAGGCCCTCCCCCGAGCTAGAGGAGCATTTGGCAGCCGTGATAATGATAGCAAAGTCCCCAACTGCTGACACGTCATGGACCAAAGGGGCCAAAAGGTTTGATGGCTAAGTTGTGTGTGTGAGTGTGTGTATGCACGTGCGTGTGTGTATGCCTCTGTGTGTGGGTGGTGCAGGTTTCGTGAGCTCCTTCTACACTCCTCTGAATCAGAGGACAGTTCTGAAACCATTCTGTTGAGCCCTGGACCCACTCATGGAGAAGCTGTCCTCCAATGAGGCCCAGCTAAGGGAGAAGAACCCAGAGACAGGGCTGGTTGCATGGCATGATGAGGTCTTTTCTGTATGTTTATGTATCTCTGATTTTGTCTAGGTTATATGAAATTTTGCCATTATTATCACGTGAGAAAAAACTATCATCCCGAAAACAAGTGGATTTCACTAGTCATTAAAAAAAAAAAAACACAACACGCTTATAACGAAACGCTTAAAATCAAGGAATCAAAGTTAGGGAATTTAAGGTATTGGTCAAATTCAACAAATCATATTTGTAGTTTTAATGGGTGTCCAATTCGTGCAAAGATAGGGGGCTTAGCTGCCAATCTGTGATTCTCTTACGGTCGTGATGTAATTGATCATAGCTCTTCGAGCTTGAAATATTAAAATGACCTTTTGCCCGCATGCGCGCAGGTTATTGAGGTGTCGAAAATGAGTAGCGTGTCCAAATGGCTTGAAAGCAGGAATTATGGTGATTTAGTCCAATGTTTCGAAGATAAATATCCACATCATTCTTATTTCAGTAGCATGCATCCATGTGTTGATATTCGTATATCAGACGAGAAGATGGATGCAACAGTGATCCAGAGACTTCTGAAGACAGGGGACGGTGGTTTCTCCATATTGCGGGCCATCTGTGGTAATGATGTCAGGGCCAACAGACTTATTGAGTTGATGGAGGATCTGAAGAAGGAGGTATATATTTATTTTGCCTCTCAGACTCCATCGCAATAAATCACTATACAGTATTGTGAAAATGTTGATGCTATGTCCGAAAAGGGGAGTTTCAAAGAGTATGACATTGTTGGTTTTTTACCATTTTGAGACAAAGGTGAAGTACATATTACTCCATCTGTTACTATTTCAATTTAAGGAAAATGAGTCGAGTGCCACTTTGCAGGGGGAAAAAAGCACCAGATCAAGTGACAGCGAAAGTGATGGTGATGTGGTAAGTTAAAGTTCCTTTTTACACAAGGTACCGTAATGTACCTTTATATTTCAAATAGTACCCATATGTTAGGACTTGGCTGCATGTAACAGTTACAAGATAATACAACAAAAATTATAAATAAATTGTCACGTTTAAATTAAAAGACACATGTAATATACAACCAGCGTTACGATATAATTCCGAAGTCAGTTTGAAAATATGTCAAAGTTTTAATTGTGCATGCTAACATGCCAAAGGTGTTAAAAACGATTTTTTTTTGCATCTAAATGATTACAACTTTACAGAGGAAAAAAGATTGGACTTGCTTGCATGCATTTAAGAATTACAAGATATGGCAAACCTATTTTTTTTTTTTTTGCATTCATGCAATGGGATTGAAATCAAATTTGTAGGGGACGAATAAAGCCAGAGAGGATGTTGTTAGTTATAATTTTACACATGCTTGTACAAGGTACCATTTGCTACACTCCTGTATACATAATATTTGTATCTGCAAACTTATGGCATGCTTTCAGAGGGGGGAAACCGCAAACATATACCCACACAGGCCCCTCCATTGAATGTTTTAATGTGTGAGATAAGTATTGGGGTTCAGAATCAACCCTCCTGACAAGGGTGATGTGTGGAAGGATGAGGGTGATTATGGAGAGGGTGATGTATGGAGGGGTGTGATGTGTGGAAGGATGAGGGTGATGTGTGTGTGCTGGTGAATATGTTTTTCTGTGTATTAGTGTGTGTTATGAACCAGTAGCCTCAATATGAGCAAGTAGCCTTAGTATTAAATATTATTAGTATGAGTCACGAGCTGTCAACCAGTATTCTTAGTATGAGCGATTTTGTATGTGTATATGTGTGTATATGCATGTGTGTGATTTTGTATGTTTGTGTTTGTGTGTGCCGGTGAATAGTATGGTCTTGGAATGAGCCAGTATCCTTGTTTAGTTAGTATGAACTACATGCAGTTGTTTTAGTGGCATCCATGCAGTAGTCTTGGTATGAACACATGACCAAGTATCCCACTTTCGTATATGAACAAATATTCTTAGTATGAGCCAGTATCCTTAGTATGAGGGTGTAAGAGTTACAAGATATGACACGGCCCCTGCATTTAATGTTTTAATGTGTGAGATGATTTTTATCATTTTAAAAAATCTTGCATTAGAATTTTTAAATATGCTATAAACATCAAATTTTTTACTGCATGTGTTCAGGAACCATGTACAAGTTCAAAGCGAATGAAGTTGGATGTGAATGATATTAGCCTGTGTGTTCCTACGAGTTTTGGAATTGAAATTAACAAAGGGATTGAGGAAGAAAGTCTGAATGTACACCAGAGAATGCTTATGATGAAGGCGATTGCTGACTCACTGATGAATGATGGAATATTTTATCTTTCTGACAACAGTGACTAGCTTCGTTTTCAAAAAATGGCCCTTTTTATTACAATATAGTTTAGGTGGGGTGACTATTTTCTTGAAGGCATCAAACACAATATGCGAATGTCAAAACCACCTCCTATTTGTTCAGAAATTGTGAAAAAAAATGACAAAGAATGTGACAAAGAATGTGACGAAGAATGTGATGAAGAGAAACGTAGACAATATTTAACTGGTGACGATAAACACTCGATTAGGAGATACATAACATATATGCAAGAACGGTGTAATAGTAAGAAAGATGTGACATCGTTACCTGAACTGTTACCACTTATGAAGTCTACATTTTTCGAGAGAAGAGAGTTTATTTTAAATGATAAACCTACAGCTGAATCAATTGTAAAAAATATCCTGTATTAGCTTCTGCTATTGGGGTAAGCGTGCCTAGTAATGTAAAAACATATTGATATGAGTACTTATTCTGTTGTACAGATAATTCATGAAATGGATTGCATTTTCAAAGTGGAGTTGAAGATGATTGAAAAGTGGGAAAATTGTGTTCAGAAGATTTTTTCCATGGGAAATGAAAGGAATCTACAGATCATTGATAGAGTTCCCTCTGCTGGTAAGGGATTTTTTTTAAATCACACTGTATCACCTTTTCTTTCTTTATATAGGCTTTGCAAGCATTCAAGCATTTTTAACTCTGTGTTATTTAACTGGTGAAAAGGGAATGAAAGAGTGTTTGCATATTTCACATGAGGTAAGCTTTCAGTAAAGATTGAAAATGAATTAATAATGTTATATAATCTATTCCAGAAAAGTTTCAAATTTGAAACCATATATAAAAAAGTTGATTCCATTCAGCCATTTCTTTTATTGAATACATATGATGACTTTTGCTACTTAGTCGCTGAAAATCATGTCATTTGTAAACTGAAGCCAAATGAAGCAATCCCAAGTTTCTTAGGTGCATCTTACACATTGGATCCAACAGGATGCAAAAAAATTTTTGGAATGCTGGAACATATATTTTACCTACACCAGGCATAAGACTCAATGGTACACTTAAATGTATGTTGTCAGGAATTTTGCTGTAACTTTGATGTGTATTATGTGTGATGTTGTACCTTTATTTATTAAATATTATGGCACCGACAGTATAGTATAGCCAAGATGACCATGTTCTTATTTTTTCCTTGGAAACTGGTTGGACTCATGGCACCATGACACTAATTGATGCACACCATGGACTAGTGACATAATCCTAATTCATGTTTAGCCCTACCATGACATAAATTGATGCAAGCCATGGACTAACAGCTTATATGATTCTAACTGATGCACATCAAGTTTGCTATAGCGCTAACATGACCCTAATTCTAATTGATGCAAAAAACTTTTCTAGAAGTGATCTTGGTGTCCAAGAAACAAGAAATAAAAACCATTCTAATTTCACAGGCCAGACCTACTTCTCATGTCACCGTAACATGCCTGTAAGGTTCTGTAACAGCGTTGTTGCCCCTACCCGATCAATATCACACATTGCATGTAATGTGGATGGTGAAAACAAAAAAGCATTAGTACACACATCAAGACATCCCTAGCTCTACGCAGCGTTCTCCCCAGCAGATTGCCTTGGAGTGTCAGATAATAACCGATTCGATTTCGTCTGATCCATAACGTCTGGTTTCTGGCAAGTTTCACTTCGTACGTGTATAACTGACACCTTCTGGACGCGCTGTTCAACCACAATCTGAACCATGTGTGTGTGCATTGTGGTATGTGTGCATGTGCATGTGTATGTACTTAGTTAGGTACTACTACATGAATACCATTAGCAAAATACACATGTATGTACTTGTGTGTGGATGTTCATATATGTATCATGTGCATCACTTGTTTCCTTCCTGTTTTTTTTCATAGAGTTTGCTTTTCTATAGGCTTATTGTTACTTACCTGAATGTTTTCATTGTTTATTGGGGGTCATGGTTCACCTATGTGGGATCATTCGCAAACAGGATTGACCCATTTTTATCACCATGGTGAAGTGCTGGGATGCAGTTAAAGTTTTTTCCCCCTCATTATTAAACTTATTTCCCCCCCCCCCCCCCCGCCCCCAAGATGTTTTTGTACCTCTTACCTTGTGTAAACAAAAACAACTCGCTAAAGTAACTGTGAACCATAGTTTGCTCAGCGTTTCATTGTACACCCTCCACATCCGTGAGCCGTTCCTTTGTACCTTCGTTCATGAATTTAATTTGTAGCCACACGCGCTTAGCGTCAATGATCATGAATAATTATGCCGTCGTTATTATTCAACTCACTGAATTTTTTGTTTAGCGAATTGGGGGACTGAATATAATGTATCGCGCCCATTATTCGGACCCCAAATACACCAAAGATGTAAAAAAAACGGCATGTTAATTTTACTTTCTCGTTGCTGTCGCGGACTATAGATTAAGATGGCGCCAGTAATGAGGCAAAAATGTTAAGATTCTGTTCTTGAAAGCCAAACCGAAAGTATCTAAGTGGTATACGAGAATTTTTGCACTTAGCGGTACAATTACACGTACAATCAAATTATGATTTTTGTTTTTGGATGAGGTACTAAACAATAGTGACATTGGAAACTAAAATATGAAGTACCCCCAATACACTTGAAAATATTGACATAGTTTTGAGCAGCACAAGGGGTTCATTTTCACAGCGTTCATTGCTGATATGTTTTACAACATAGCGGTATGATTAGCATGAATTTAATGATATTCATTATGAAGCCATAAACTTTTACTTCCTCGATGCTGTCGCGGACTTTAGAGTATGTCATCGACAGTCACACCATGAACCAAAGTTTGCTTATCCTAGTTGGGCGCAGCCCGAGGGGCCGTCCACAAATGACGTCACGCAAAAATGGCGGAATTTGACCCCTCCTCCCCCCCCCGTCACATTTTGTCACATTTCTTTCCACCCCCCCCCCCCCCCCCCCCGCCCCTTCCCAGCATTGTACGTGCGTGTATGCGAGTCGAGCGCGAGTCGTGTTCGAGTCGTCGATACGATACAAATGATTACGTTAGTTTCAAGCTATTATAATAGTTTTTGTTCCAGCTGTTTTGCTTTGAGTTCAGGCGCGCGATTCATTATTGCACTCGATTGAGTCGAGCGTGTGTCGAGCGCGAGTCAAGCGCGTGCGAGTGTGAACGTCTTGATGGGTTGTCAGACGCATCTTTGACTTCGTCGCTAACTGCACTTAAAGCGGAAGGGCAAACAAAACTATAATGTTTGGAAAAGTATCGCTTACAGGCCGGTGCTACAGCTTGTTTTTCAGTTCTACACTTTTCAATTCCCGGAGTAACACCGCTACCTTATCCTCCAAGCCTTCCCCTTTCTTTAGTTCAGTCCATTTGACATTATATTGAACTCTTGCTGACAAATCTGTTTTGATTTCTTTGGATAGGCCGCCACATATGCATTATATAATGTAGCATAAAGCTTAGCTTTATCCACAGTCCTCTCAGCCATCACTACGCCTATGAATATTTAAAAAAAATTGTGATGTCACCATTCCATTCATCCCCCTCGTTATAGACTGTCACAAACTTGGCTACCCCCCCCCCCCCCCCTTTTGTGTGACGTCATTTATGGACGGCGTACACATATGTCTCGTCCCCACCCCTATACAAACATATATGAGAGACTGTATGAGACTTTTATGTATTGGTCATTGTGGCTTTGTGCGTTGGAGCACAGTGGCGAGTTGCAAAACTCCCAGGGGTTCAGATTCTTACAATGTCCGTGGTTTTTTTTTTTTTTTTGCGTACCCAAGTGTTAAATACATGTACAATCGATAACACTGAGTAGTCTCGGCCCCAATCCATCGATCGAGCCAGACCAACTTGCGATCCCACGTCAATAGCGTGTCTATTCCTTCCCGATATTCCCCTTTTCAAATAGGGACCTCTAACTGAATAACAAATTTGTGCATCGAGGTTAGTTTAGCCAGACCTCGCTGCGGATCATGAGCTCATCTTTACTTTTGGATACGCGGATCAGTAACCAGGCTCAGTTCTTTTCTTGGTGCACTGACTAGCTTCGATAACATAACAAGATAGAAGGAAAAAAAAAAAAAAAACTCACGTGAGCGATGGTAATGTAACAAGTTGGGTGTCTTGAATTATGCACTTGGGTGGGTCTATGACTTCTTACCATTTCATATTGAAAGTTGCCAACAATTTATTGTGCTCAAATGTGTGCCAATGTATTTAGATAGGCTACTACACACACAATGTCCCCACTTTTGTCGTTTGTACATTCACATGTTTATGTTGCTCACATTGATATGTGAACACCCCACACTGCACTGTGCGCACATTGGCTAGCATACACAATTATTCATTTCTATACACACCCATGCACACATGCTGCACACATACACCCATACCATCATTACACAGTTGTGAGGAATTCCTCCACCATTCATTAACACATCTATAATAAATTGTAATCAAAGTTGGTAGCGAGCCAGATGTGACAGGCCCAATCGACTTTTACAGTGTTATGTGCATTTCATTTTTTCACTGATTTAAATATTGCACATAATGGTATTTAATCATTGTGTCACGATAGATATTTGACTAAGGGCTGTGTATGATAATCACTAGCTAGTGATTCGAATCGTGCCGACATAGTTTTTTTTTTCTCCATTATTCAAACAGCAATAATAATAAAAACATGCAGTGTGCATGTAAGGTAATGTCATTAAAAGCATATAATACAGACATAATTTTATTTTTAAAGTCGATGGCATTGAAAAGGAAATTCTATTATGACCATTGTTTGCCTAATTGATGCACACTGGTCACTGACATCATCGCGGAGTATGAATCCAACCAAAACATATTTTTTTGACAAGAAGTCACAGGTCCAATGACTTCTGTGCAATTATTTTCCCACTGATTATATATACATAGAAGGGACGTTGAATCATTGTGTAACGATGGATATTTGGCTCATAAACACTTGGTAATAAGGTCAAACCTACAAAGTTTTCTTTTAATTTTATTCCATTTTCTAAACCGGATGTACCGCCATAATTAAAAAACAAGGCCTTTTTCCCCCCAGGTCAGAGTTACCTCCCCCCCCCCCCCCCCCACACACACACACAAAAAAAGTATAATAAAACAATGCATCCCCCCCCCCCCCCCCCCAAAAAAGGTTCTCCCTAAGGGGAAAGTTGGAGTGGTTGCCCGTGGTGATGGCGATCTGGTCAGACATGCCGTAGAACCCTTTGGTGACCTTAAACCTCTGGAGAAAGAAGGATCCCCCCCCCCCCCCCCCCCAATATAGATGAAAGTATAGATGTACTTACAGTTAAACATAAAGTACATGTATGCAACTAAAGCACAATACAATATTATTCTGGTCACTCATTGAGGTCAATGCCTAAGAAAAAGGAAGCCTTTATTGAGCATAGGATACTATATAGGTTATCAATAAGGTGTTCACTCGCTGGTCTTCAAATAGCTGTAGATCTATAGTTCAGTTGGAAGTTACTTAGACTTGTGTTGTATGGGACCTTGTTTCAATTCTCATTGTGTCCTTTTTTATTTATTTATTTATTATTTTTATTTACGCGATTTGGATTGAAATGCAATCCAACGAGATGGCTTAAACAACTATCCAAAAATAGTTTGGATTGTTTAGCAATCATGTTTTTGGATTGCGAGTGGAAGAGAATAGGGCAATCCAAATTTTGGATTGCCGAGTGTCCTACTTTCATAAAGTGAAGTATTCATGGCTACAACTCGAGCACAGGCCAAAAGGGAGGCCAAGGCCGAGAGGGACAGCTTAGTGAAGGAGCTTCGGTCTGATGTGCGACCAAATCCTATATATATCTTGCTGGACGAGCCACAAGAGGAGACATGGAATTTGGGGGAGGAGCTGGACGACACCATATTTCATGGTGGGAGAGAAAAATTGGTGCAAAGCAGAAGCCAGAAGCGGGAAGGAAGGCGGATACACAGAGCAAATAAGGTATGCTCAGACCCACCTGTATGCATGCAGAATACACAAGATATATCTGTGGAGGAGCTGAGAATTCTCCAAGAAACAGATCCTACGCTTGGAGTCGTACGGAAGGCTGTGGACAAAAAGGAGAGTACAAGCGGGGTTAGTTTTGTAATAAAGGATGGGCTTATGTACCGTGTGGTGATGATGCTGTTGGGAGGAGATTCTGAACCGTATGCAAGGGATCAGCTAGTGCTACCTAGACATTTAGGCAAAAATAAGACCACTGATCGGGTACTACAGAGATTCTACTGGCCGACCCTGCGTAAGGACGTAGCAGATTTCGTTAAGAGGTGTGAAACTTGCCAGAAGACGTCCCGGGTCAAGCCTCAACACGCACCCCTAATACCGCTATCAATTGTGGAGGAGCCATTCCAGAGAATCGCAATGGACATTGTTGGCCCGTTGCCCAGGAGTAGCTCAGGTAATCGGTACATACTAGTAGTCTGTGACTACGCCACAAGATACCCGGAGACAATGCATGCACGATCGGCGGAAGAGGAAGAGGGTATTTTGTTGCGGGAGTTCCTTTCCAACAGCAGTGCAGTCTGCACCAGTTACTGGTCTGAAAACTTGGATGTGGATGATGATGACGAGATACCAGTATGGAATGGCTCAAGAGCGGGCACTGGAGCAGAAGATAGTCCACAATTTAGACCACATCTGACGAAGGCACAAAGAGATGAGTTGGATGCTTTGCTTTGCGAATTGTCAGCAGTGATGAGTAACTCACCCGGGAAAACAAACTGCACGAGGTGGGCACCCCTCCCACCCAGCTAGGGGGTATGGGCCTGGGGAGTGCTGTAAACTCCCCCATCAGGGTCTGGGGCGGAGGCCCAGTAGCCAACGCTGTTTGCGTAGAACCATAGATATAACACATAGGGATTGGAAACGGCCTATCTAAATGTATGGCGTGACGTCACATCCGCGTTACAGGCTCTTATAGAGACAAAACCTGCCAGTACTCACAGCGCCACAGTAGCTTTCCCTTGGACAGATAAATGTTGTTGCGAGGTAAAAGAAGGATTTGTGTTCAGAGAGATATTTAGATACAAAAGAAAAGCGATACGAGCAAGATTTATCACTATATTGGCCCAATCATTGCGCGACCCAACTAGTTGTACCCTTGGTAGTCGTGTGTCCGTACATATATGAAAGCATGAGCCCTTGTTGCGTTCTAATGTTGTCCCTGCATGCCCTCATCCAAGCTGATCTGGAACTCTTTGTACCTTAACCTAACACAAGATACTGATGGGTACTCGTAGTCGTACCTGTTACATATCTGTTGACTGTTGTACCTGTTTTCAACGTAGTTTACACACTTGCTCCAAACCTGAATTGTCCTAAATACGATGAAGTGATTAAACTGTGCCTTGGTGTTTGTTCCACAGACTTATGATGTACCCTTATGGAGATATATAGCTTTTTGTACGCATCCTTCGAATGAATTTGTGACAAAAGTAACAAATAACCCTGCTTACCAGTCCCTTCGCATGCCTTCAGAAACTCGGATAGAACAGATTGGTACACTGTATTTGTCCATAACGCTACGTATAGGGTTTAAAACACAAACTTTAAGTCTTGGTCTGAAATATCAGTCAACAACGCCATGCTCAATTGTATTCATTTACTGCTCAATTTTATTCATTTACTGCTATTCCGCCGTTACGGGGTTACATCCGAAACGAGCCTATTACCATTGAGAGCCTGGTGTTGCCAATCCCTATGTGTTATATCTATGGTAGAACCCCCCCCCCCCCCCCCCCCCCCCAAAAGTACGCAAAAACTGCATTAAAAAAAACAGATTGAGGCTGAGGAATCGCAGATCAAGAGCTCAGCCTATATGCATGTTCAAAACGCCGATAAATGTTCCAAACGCTTGGTTAATATCTATGGTAGTACTGACAGTGAACTCACCGTTCATTCATTTAGAAAATGCACTGGAAGCTCCCTCATCGGTGTCAGGCGTTATATGATTTTTTTTTTTTTTTAATCATTGAATCCCTACGAAAGAGGTTTGATTTGCTCTTTTTAAAAATTAGATTACAGCTATGCATTTGCTAGATGCTCATTTGTTGTCCAATAAAAGAGCCAATTTATCGCAAATGCATCTATTATGTTCTCTACCGTCACAGAGTCTCCAAGCCATTATCGTTTAAATATACATTTGTAGGAAGCTGAATGCACCTTGCTGCAAGCTTTTAGAAGACAGCAAAAAGGCAGACTGACCATTGCAAAGTACTATCAAATAGCATCACTGCACATTAGCCAAATTTTCTACTTGGATCTTTAGATATGCTGGCGCTGTTGTTCATCTTTTCTACGTTTAGGAGATATAGGGCCTGCATGATTCTTTGTCGTTTTGACACTACGTCACATTCAATTCTTTCATATCGTGCGACCATTGCAAACTATCGGTATACTAATGAATAATTGATTATCTATATCGGCGCGTATCGCGCACACGCTGTATGAATCAATAGTCGCAGGTATAGGCAGAGCTTGAGCTGAGCAGCTAATTAAAGTCAATGGCATAAATTTATTTGGAAGGGGGGGGGGGGGGGGGGATATGCCCCGATAGCCCCCCCCCCCCTGCTCACAGCCAAATTCTTAATTGCAAAGTATCCCGATTGTCGGTATTCACTCACCTAGCTGTTTTAGGAGGGTTCCGTATATCTTTTTATTCGTTTTCGAATACATCTTTGAGCCTTTGACGAAAGGGATAAGTAAACGGTCAGTGTACTGCTGTTTTTGCAGCGGGGGCCTACTGTCTGTGGGAACAAGCAGTAAAAGTGTTGTTTGATTATCTACTTGAGTCTAGCGTCATTCAGCACACAGTATCACATGAATTTAGAACCAACCTCACCGTTTTTATTTTATTTCGACTGTCATATTGTGTTGCGTACGTTCTGAGCAGAGGCACAGGAAGGGGTCAAAAAGTAGGGGGCTGGTGCAACTGTATGAATATAAATACAGCCTTCAAAAAGTGTGCGTGTGTGTGTGTGTGTGGGGGGGGGGGGGGGGGGGGGGGCATTGTCCCATCTATTCCTACGCCACTGCTAATATATTTCCTCAGACCAAAGACTGCAGTATATTTTGACAATCATATTTACCTCGTATCCCGACCTAGAGACAAAACGTCTTTTAGAGACTTGTAGCTGCGTGCTGTACGGTACCTTGTTTGCTCATTGCGGCACCTCTAATGGCGCCAGGCCTAGAGGTGCTGCAATTTTGCCAAGTAGCCCATGGATTATATTAGGAATATTTACAGTGGCAATCGCCATTTTTGGTAGGGAATGAAAAGAAAAAAAATAAGCTCTGCGTTTAGGTTAACGTCAGTACACGATAGTGTGTACTCATGTAGATTATAAATACAAAATGAATAATATAGCTTCTCGCCTGAGTGGATATTGAACGAAATTGTCCAGATGGGAAACTATACTATAATCACATTGGAATGAATGGCCTAATGGTGTGCTGTTAAATCATATTTCCATGTAACACTGACACCATTCTCATCAGCACCACACCAGTGACACCCAGTATACAATGGATGAACAGTACACTCATGCAGTGCTCAGAGCTGTCGTGGGACAACTATGTCAGCCTCTTGGCTTCAATGCCTTGCAGTCTAGCGCCTGTGATGTGTTAGTTTACCTCCTAAAGAGCTATCTTCATATAGTGGCCAAGACTACTGCTGGATATAATATCCATGGTGAGGGAAGGGGCAGGGGAGGAGGAACAAATAGAAAGGAGGGATGTGTTTGAGTGTTGTAATGATGTGGTCTCTGGTGGTAATGATTGTTGTTGATCTTGGTGTTATGTATTCATTGTTAGAAGCCAACAGAACTGAGCCAAATCTTTCGGATCTTGGATTAGCCTTTCAGGACCTTGGAGTATACCTTTGTGAGGTGTCTGAACTGTGTCGTGAACTGGATTCAAATCCCTGTGTATACATGGTGCCCAAGAACCCAGACCCAAAGGAATCATACCATGTATACAATGGAATTCCTTCCCACATCATGGTCAGGAGGGTCTTATCGTCAAATGACAATGATGAAGGTTGCATCCCACCTCTTCTACCACAGAAAGGTGAGGGTAGCAATAATGTATGTATTGTGTGTGGTGTGTGGGAGGGAGAGGAGCTTTGTGTAGTGTGGTGGGTGGGAGGGGGAGGAGCCTTGTGTTGTGTGTGGTGGGTGGGAGGGGGAGGAGCCTTGTGTTGTGTGTGTCCGTTAACACATCTGCAAGCACAGACACATGGGAATTGGAGAAAGACCTTGAAGTCAGTAGCTCTGAAGAGTCATCTCCTGGCAGTATGCCAGAACCTACACCATGCATAGCCAATGTGGAGTCTGAAAGGGTGAAGACTGGTACTGACGAGGATGAGGAGGTCGAAGATGGTCATGGTGCAAAGGTCAAACTTCATAGTGGGCAGCTACACATTGAGGGTTGGGAAACAGAAGAGGAGGTAATCAAGGCATCCCCCATTTGTGATGCAGATGGCTGGCTATTTCCCTGTTCTTGGGAAGTGTTGCCTAGCCTAGAAGATCTAGAAGATGATCTATCTGTGGGCGAAGAGGCTGTTAATATGGTGAACAGGAAACATCTCATGAAACATAAACCAACTCTCCAAGGTGCTCATGGTAATACCTTACCACCACATTTAGGTGAGCAGGAGTCATTCAGTTTGGTGGTAAGCATCAGTAAGAGGTTACTGGAAGGTCACAAGCTTTCTGGCCCACCCAGTTCATCAGTGTGAAATAGGGGAGCATGGGCCCTTGTACCCTCCAGCTTTGGGAGTGTCCAAGAAAAAACTATCGAAGCATAGTAGAAAGAGAGAGTTGGACATCTCTGAGATAGAACCAATTGGGAAAGAATCCAAAAAGGTGCAATTGTGTGTGTGTGTGTGTGCATCATCAGTGGATAACTGATTGCACCTCACACACACACACATATACACACTTACACACACCTACACACACTTACACGCACACCATTCTATTCTATTTCTATTCCAAATGTTCTATGCAGATCAAGATCATTCCTCAGCCATACTCCTCCGGCTCTTCATCGGATGGGGAGGACACCCATCAATCCCACGACTGTAATGCTAAGCAACGGGTTGAGCTCAAAGTGAAACTAAAATTGGACAAGGCAGTTGTGCACACCTCATGTAAACCACATGTGTATAGAGAGTAATGGTGGGAGAGGAATGGGGACTTGGCAATGAAGGGTGGGGATGGAGTAGGTGGGAATTAAAGTTGTTTGGAGTTAGAGTGAAGGAGGGAGGTGGGGATAAAATAAGGAGTGAGTTTAGACACTGTACATGTATGTTGGTGCCTCTTGGATAGCAGCTGAACCTCCATTCAAGTCAGACAAGAAGGTTGGCTCATTGTCCAAACGATTTTCTCACAAGACTAAGGTCAAGAAATCGAAACCTCACAAGTGAGAGCAAGGAATGGAGTGGCGGGTGAAGGAGTGGAGTGGAGAGGAAATGGGTGATGTGGGGTGAAGGAGTGGAGAGAAAAGGGGTGTGGTGTGGTGAAGGAGTGGAATGAAGGTGGAAGATGGAATATTATTTTGGCACTGACTTTGACTGTCTGGGGCTGTAAGTTGATTTAACTACTGACTTCTGTGTATCATCTGTACAGACTGCCAGCTGTGGTATCAGCAGTGACTCACCCCAGTGTGAGTGAACCATAGTGTGGAGATGACTTCCTCACTTCTCCCTCTTCTTTCATTTTTTATATCCTCTACCCTCACCCCTCCTCCGTGCTCTTAACCATCTCTCTGTGCAGTCTCACGAAGTGTCAGATGCCCTCCCTCCACCCACTGTCCCCATTGGGTCTGACTACATATGTCCCCAATGTGAACAGCATGACGATGGCACACCGATGATATGCTGTGATTCCTGTGATGAGTGGCTTCACTGGTGGGTGAAGGTTCGAGAGGTGTGGGCATGGATGTGTGCCTGGCTATGTGGTGGGCATGGAAGTGTGTGTTGTACTGGGCAAAAATTGTACCACCCGGTACAATTTTGGTTGTGAAAAGTGTACCGGCCTTGCCAAAGGTGTATAGGGTATAGTGAGAAAGGATTGTTAGCTATATAGGATGTCGGATTAAGTGTTCTGCTAGTTTAATGTTTAATCTCCCGCAATCCTTATTTAAGGATGGCCATCCTTTAAAAATAAAGTTGATGACCAATTTCTAAATCAATGATGTACACTTGATGCTTTGTTTTATATTAGTAATTCACTAGATTCAAGATCATGCAGATCAGTGATACTGCCGCGATTAAAACAGGTTTGGCTTGCTCAAAAACTGGTCACAGGAAAAAGATGCATAGAATGAAAGCATGATTTAACATGTGATTTATGAGTACAAATCAGATGACAAATCAAAAATTGATTGACGAGTAATTTCAATTGAGAAATCAAACTAGAATCATTACATAAATCATAATTTATATTTGTCATTTGATTCCATTGAGAAATCAACTGTCATTTCCGTTGAGAAATCTTTATGAATCATAAGTGCAGTGATTCTATTGAGAAATCAATTGTAAATTCTTTTGTGAAATAATCATAAAATCAACGTAGGAGTTTTGCATTGATTTGATACATAAACATCCATGTGGTTCTTACATACTAAGACATGGGTAAAATATAAAATAGAAACTTGTCAGATTGTTACAGTTCAAATTCTTCTCGATGAGCAGCTCGAATAGCCCGTGCCCTGCTTAGGTGACATAGGTGCTGCTTTTCGAAAGTAGCTTGCTCTTCATCTTCATAGCTTAACACATTTACGTCTGACACCGGTACCATCTCTATGGACAAACGTAGTTTTTCAATGTTTTCCTTATCATTGGCGGTTAGCTCCCCCAATTCTATAGCATTTCTGACAGCTTTATCTCGAGCAGCCTATAAGAATATTCTTCTTAATTGCGTGGCAGGATCACAAAATACATGACTTATGTGAGTTAAGCGACTTCGCTTCAAGGCTACACGACGCTGCTTCCACCTTTCTGGGTCTGCCTTGATCAGTGCTGTACTCCTCCTTGTCGTGTAGAAGTCCTTAAACATGAGGGTTCCATAGTGTTAACGTAGCTGCGTGTTCATATATATACTGTCTTACCTTCACTCTTTTAACAAGCGGCGCTGATTCGTTCAGAACGGGGTACTTATGGAAAGCCATAAGTGCCTTGACAGACTTTTTAAGAGTGTCGTGACTTCAGCCCAGGCAGGTCTTTTCCTTTAGTACCAGTTCCACGTCAGCTGCATATTGCTGAAATGCATCTTGAAGAACTTCCTATGGATAATAGAAAGTCTTAAAATTGTAAACGTACGTATCTTTGTAGTTTGCAAGGGTCACCAAAGGTACGCATGTGTTTCTGCCAAAGTTGTATAGGCTTGGCAATTAAATCACATAAACACCTCAACTCTAATTAATTTTCACCTACCCTCTTCCATGTTCATTTCAGCCATAGCATCCTCCAGAGCATCTAGACGCTGTTCTAATTGGAGGATTCTCTCCTCCATCAAACGTATTTGACTCCGCTAAAGGTCGCGATCGGTGTCATTTTCTGCAAGAAGAGGCTTTCGCAAAGCAAGGGCCTTCTTTGTCGACATTTTGAAAATGCACGTGCGCAAGTGAATTGCGCATGTGTTCTAGCCAGAGAAACTTTTTTCACAATGTACGTTGGGAAGCAAAAAAGATCTAGAGTGGGGCTGTATGCTTGCAATTGTGCAAAATGCAAGACTGCCAATCCCACTAAGAAAGGTGCATCTGGAAAAATGAGTTACTATACACCTATTGCAGCACAAAGTAGAACTCATGCTCAGGTACTAGATCAGGCTAAGGAATACCAGTCAGCTAGCTCCCTGGCGGCAGCAAGAGAGATCCAAAAAAGAAATGGTGTTCGTTACAGTGAATTGGTTCGTTTACCATACTTTGATATGGTTAGAATGCTAATAACAGATCTTATGCACACATTTTATCTTGGAATGGTTCAGAATGAAGTTAAGCTATGCCTTAAAAGCTTACTTGATGACAAGCTTGCTGAATTTAGTAGACGCCTAAAAGGTACTAGGATGCCATATGACCTTGGCAGATTGCCAACAGGCATAAAAAATTCAGATGGACTTACAGGCTTAACAGCCCAACAGTGGAAAAATTTTGCATGTGTCTATGCAATGCCACGTTTTGTTGGTTTGTTATCAGATAAATTATTTAAGTCCCTGCGTCTGCTATGTGAGATAGTAGTGTGCATATGCAAACCAACTCTAAATGAAGAGGATGTAGTGAACTTGTATAGGATGGTGCAAGATCATCATAAAGCATTTACTGCAGCCTATGGGAAGTGGAGTACACCTATCAATTACCACATGGCCCTTCATATTTGTGATGTGATTACTGATTATGGGCCACCGCATGGTTATTGGTGCTATGCCTATGAGCATACGTATGAATGGCTATTTTAGTGATATTCCCAATAACAGAAAAAATATTGAATCACAATTAATGGCCACAATGTTGAAGCAGCTTTGTTCATTTGACTGTGAATTACCAGATATAATGGCTGAGACACCTGATGCACTGAAAGCAGTGATGTCAGCAGATGTGGAAATTGATACTTATTCAGCATATCTCTACAGCTCTTTATACAATTTAGAAGACATTGAATTGCAATGCAAAATTGACAGAGGTGAAGCTGAAAATTGGCCAATAGATCTAGAATTCCATCATCCAAGTAAATGCCATGTGAAGGTGGATGACCAGGTTCACCGGCAGCTTGTGGAGTATTGCAACAAATTAAAGTGTGTTATGAGGACGCCAATGTTTATATAAACCCTAGAATTGACAAATTTGGGCGTTGTACAGTAAATGGACAAACGTACTCATCTGACTTCAATTCTACAGACAGGGGCTCTGTAGTCAAAGCATATTTTGTGTTAAAAGATACCAATGAACTTCAGCCATATTTTGGAATTATCAAATTCTTAAGTTACTTTTACACTTCACACAACTGATGGTACAAAAAATGAAGTGCACCAAAATTTACTTGCATATGTTACATGGATGTGTTTCAAGACACCTGCAATAGAGAAAAACAACTGGATGGTGAACAATACATTTTATGAGCAAGACAGGGTTATAAGCCCAAGAAGATTTGTAAATCGTTGTGCACTTGCACCAGCTGCAAGGAACAGTTCATCGTATATGTTATTGAGCTTCCACCATAGCTATTGTATCAATGAGTTAGTTTTAACGTGTGATCTTATATGTTGCGTATTGAATATGTAACAGTGAGTTACTTGTACACTCTTTTGGTATGATCATGATAGTACTTAAAATCAAACGTGTGATTTACCAGTGGTGCTAAATTTAAGTGTTTGATTTGTAATCGAACGGAAAATCATGTCGCAAATCGAGAGTGTGATTTACCAGTTGTGGTGAATCACGAGCTTGATTTACAATCAAATGGTAAATCGTTGTTTGATTTTACAACGAACAAATCATTTATTGATTCCAGGAATCACGAGTGAAATCATATGTAAAATCATAAATTGATTAGATGCATTTTTTCCTTTTGGCATTACAGTGTAAATACGGCGAAACTGCCATTTGCCACTGGCTATTAGTGAGCAAATTTACTCAAAGTAACATATGGCAAGGAAGGACAGGTTTCTGGTAGCTCTAGGAGTAGAATGTACACTGACAGATGGATCTGTGGAACAATATCCATGGCTTCAACAATCTACGCTCACGTACCGGCCAGTATTTCCAAAGATCGAAGCGATTGCATACACTCGAAAGTGTCAAGCAAAGCAACCCTGCTTAGATACCGAGGGAGCCGACAGATGTAGTTTCTCAGTACGGATGGATGACATACATGTAGGCCTAGGTAACCAAAGTGGCAGCACTGCATGATTCGTCAAACTGATGACAGTGACAGCAACAGCAGGCCTAGGCAATGGCGTGGTCCCCTCGAGTCTAATTAATTGGGGCTATAAACTCCACTAAGCTCGAACACATATCGTATATCAATTGGCAATGCTTGCTAGATCTCCGTCCTTCCCCCTCCCCCCAACGCACCATTGTACATGATACTGTACTCAATGATAGGACTAGAAAGCACACCATTCGATGGAGCAGTGGCAGAACACCCACATGCAGTGCACGTGGTTTCAGTGAGGCTAGGGTACATCTGTGCACCAGTACAGGTCATTATACAAATGCTTGATATTAATTTTTAAGCATTATTGTGCAAATAAGCATAACTTATTAACCACAAGTTATTTATTTGACGAATCAGGTTGTGAGTATAGCTGGATCAATTGGCTATCAGGGAAAATCAATAGTTTTAAAACTATTGTGGTTTTTATGGTCAATAATCTCTACTGTTGTGATCCTTATTTAAGGATGGTGTCAATCCTTAAATAAGGATGTGCCACTTTCTCCCTGTTTTACCACATGGACATTGATCATATTGACATCATTTAAAGTGTTATGGAGGCTAATCAGTATACAATGGACATTTTGCCTGTGACGTCACGCATGAATTTTTTTTGGAGGGGGGGGCAACTTTAAAAATGGCATAACTTCACCATCATAGCCCCTACATGCTTTTCCTTTTAAATTTTTATTGAGAAGTAAATTATCACACGTTTCATTTTTGTTGTATTTCACGATGGAGCTCTGTAAGGGATTTGTATGAAGCGAAACATTGCGGAAGTTGCTAATGAGACATGCGCAGTCGCACTTTTCAATTTTTGAGGGGGGGCAACTTCCGGTAACATGTGAGCGCTGTAACATTTGCACCATAACTGGCGTAGATACTTCATTTTGGAATATAGTCAGGCATTAATTTAGTACTTGCTGTGTTTCTTCTTGAAGTTCCTATAAGGACTTATGTTGTGTCAAACACAACCAATTAATTTGTGACGTCAGAAGGCAAAAGGTCCATTGACCATTATCTTACTTGGATAGCAAAAATATGCAATGTAAAAAGGAGATCCTTATTTAAGGATAATGACATTCTTAAATAAGGATTTTTCCCTGGAGATTGAGCATTAATGTGTGTTGTACATAGTTTGCTGAAATATAAATTAAATCACTTGATACATAGTTGGTAATTCTGACTCTATAGTGTCTTCACTGAGCATAACACTATATTTTACTTTCTCCATTTCTGTACATTGTATGCTTCGTCAACTAATTCTTACATGTCTATATTATCAAGCTAAGCGATCAGAGAGATATTATACCTAATTATGCCACGTGGTTGAAGAGAGTATAATGTATAAATAATCACACAGGGTTGCACTATATAAAAAGTGCTGGATACATGCTAAATTGAGGTGCCCAATACAGATCGAGGCAGCATTGCCGTGCTGTAGCGCAATGGACACTCTGGAGAAGGAATGAGAGAGACTGGTAATCTTGTGTGATGCTCTATACTGATGCCTGCTGATATCAGTGAGCAAACTGAGAGCATTAGGGCCAAGGGCACCATAGGTCTCAATTGTAATTGGGACAAAATGATGGGATTTGGACAGCAGAGCATACTTCTCCCTCATTCTGGCTTCAGCAGCTGTGGCTACAGCTCTAGCTCCCCTTGTGGCATCATGCAGAGATGTATGATGCTGCGAAGGTGTCAACACAAGAAAAGACACTGGCCAGACTTCCATGGGGCAATGGAACAACCACTTGGTCAGGTCACTTGCCATCTGATATGCATAGGCCAATGGGCTCAAGTGTTGATGGCCATTTACTGCAGCTTAGTGACTATGTATAATGGCATTAATAGCAGCATGCCTCGAAAAATGACCTTGCTTTTGATACAGCTTTTTTGTAAATCTGGACATACATACAACTTGAGTGGCTGCACTTTTCACTACATCACTGTGAAGACGTGCATCAGTATTGTATAGGTGCAATACATTCCAAAGAAGCTATTTATTTGCCAACATATCCAGCCACTATGAACCTGTTAGGCGACTGTAATAGTATGAACTCAATGTATATGCATTGTGTCTGAATCACATTTTTTGTTGATTTTGATAACAGGTATCATTAATATTACCTAGCTGTATGATAGCAATTATATTTGCACACAAAAAACAACACCCTGTTAAGTGTTATACCAAATGTAGAAAGTATCTTTTGAACTATTCCAGTATGGATGTGGTCAGTAAAGCTACAATAAATAACAAACTTACTTAATGACCATATAGTCAAATATGCCTGGATGCGAATGCAATACGTAATCAGTGAGTTGCATCCATATGCAGTAGACATGCTTATCTTAGTTAAAAAGCCAATTTTTTTTTCAGAAATGCAATTGAGCCAGGACATCAAATATCTCTTTGTCAGGTCTAACCAGCAACTTCTATATAGCTGGTCTCACTACCTGGTACACTTTTGGCAAGGCCGGTACACTTTTCGCAACCAAAATAGTACTGGGGGGTACAAATTTCATTGCGAAAAGTGTACTGGGCGGTACAATTTTCACCTGGTACAATTTTTGCGTGACTGTGCCTGGTTATGAGGTGGGCATGGGAGTGTGCCTGGTTTGTGGTGGGCATGGGAGTGTGCCTGGTTATGTGGTGGGCATGGGAGTGTGCCTGGTTATGTGGTGGGCATGGGAGTGTGCCTGGTTATGTGGTATGCATGGGACCCCACAGCCATCACTGCTATGGAGGCACAACTAAGCCTCTAAGCAGGGGATATTTAGCAGCTAGTACTCTTGATACACTACACAAGTTATAGTAACACAATGTGCATGTCTGTATGTATGGAGAAGTGGGAGAGAGGATATTTGTGGTAAACAATGCTAAGGTGTAAAGTAGCTGTTAGTAGTCCTCTGCTCCACAATCCACACCTAGACACAGTATGGGGAGGAGGGCGAGCACTGTATGTAAGTTGCAGTACAGATCGTTGTACATTTTGACTCTGCCTCCTCTCTTCTCCAGGAATTGTGTGGGAATCACACAGCCCCCTCCTGAGCATATGCCTTGGTTATGTCCATCTTGCGGATCAAAGAATCTAAAAAAGTCAAAGAAAAAAAAAAGAAACATTGAGTGGCCTCACCCACTGATATAAGTCACTTGGTTCAAGTCCTGCCTGTTAATCATGCTCTCTGACCATACCCACTGTGTATCTCATGTGCATTTTGAATTGTATGCCTACTGCCAACACACTTCAATACATCTTACATATACACACTTCACACCTGATGCTCCACAAACATAACACATACTCATATATATAGCAGGATGGTCTGGATGTTTTCGACGTATATGGATCTTAATGCCTTTTGTAGAGACATACATACATACATACATACATACATACATACATACATACATACATACATACATACATACATATATACATACATACATACACACACACACACACACACACACACACACAAAGTAGTATGAGTAATTAGATGCATGGACAATACCTTAATTAAAGCACACCAAGCATAGGCAATACCTTATAATTTTAAGTAGCTCTTAGCCACACCAGTGTGTTGTCTCCCAGATCAACATCTTCCTTACAATGATGACAAACCATCACTTTACAGTTCACGCCAACCTCCTCCTCCAGTGCATGGAAAGGGATGAAGTGAGGCTTGGAGGGGCACACATTAACACAGAGCTGATACTGAATATTGGGAAACTTCTGACTAATGTACATGTACTGTGCGAAGTCTATAGTAGCAGATTTGAAAACACTGCATGCTGTTGTTGGATCATCCGCTTGTCCATTGACCTTGACTTCCAAGTAGTTAGCAACGACATGGAGGTGTAACTGATTACTGTAGTCACTGTGCTTGTAAGTGACCTCATAAATGTACAGTCCTTTAATCATCTTCATAAATCTTGCCAGGTAGTGACATGGAAGTGTTGCACATGATAGAGGGAAGATGAGCTTTTGCACAGGGCATGCGCAGGAGAGGTATATTTGGGGTAGAGGGAAAGCATAAAATACTCTACCTCTGTTACGTAACTATCATTATGTGTAATGCATAACAACATTTGAGTAGCTCAATCAATTATCGTTTAGGAATGCTTTGAAGTTACGGAATACATCTTGTGTGTGACGTATCACTCGCATTCTCCCGCTTTTGATCGCGGAATGAATCGATGCATTAGCACATAACTTTAAAATTAATCTTGTGTTCAAGGCCACCCGCCACCGTTAGCTTTGTATGCAATAAGGAGCTTTAAAAATGTACGGATATGTTGCCTGCGTGGCTGCGTCCTACTGATGATTTTGGCAAGAATGTATGACTGCTTTTATCGAGAGTTACGGCAGTAACTCTCATATAGGATTTGTGCCGTATCATGAATATCATTAAAAAACGCGTCCAGCGTATAACTCACGAACCGAGAAACGGATAATGGAACTCTGTATTGCTATCGATCCACAATGGAAAGACGATCATTTTGATGTTTTGTTCAAGTCGCCAGACCGTTTACTTTAAGAGAACAAAAAGCTCGTAGTTCTCGTTCCCAGACTGTAATTTGTCCATAGTCGTCGTCGTCGTCTTTATGGGTGAGTATAACTCGTGATAGGAAAGGTTTTAAAGAGCGCCAGTTACACCAAAAATCGTAGAAAAATCTTGCACATCATTCAAAGAACACTACATAATTAGTATGAGCATTCCTACATATACATCACAAAATCCTTTCATCTTAATTTGATTTGCACATAAGCATTAGTGCTCATTTGATACATATCTTTCTCTCAGGGAGTGCCCCACCTACCATCATAGGAGAGCGCACATACACCATCACCGTGAGCCACGCCTCTGTCTACAGATTTAGTGTTCAGGATGTGTACAACAATGCCTCAGTGGGTGTGGTCGGTGGTATCCCACGGGGAGCTACACTCACGGGTTCCCGTGGAAACTACACTCTTACCTGGATATTGAGTGCAGCT
The DNA here is from genome assembly GCA_949361645.1 of Spongilla lacustris. Classification (NCBI taxonomy): domain Eukaryota; kingdom Metazoa; phylum Porifera; class Demospongiae; order Spongillida; family Spongillidae; genus Spongilla; species Spongilla lacustris. The sequence continues at coordinate 88,408 of OX442429.1, read as the reverse complement.
CAAAACATTTCACTCATTCTATATGCTGTTGACTCATTCAACTCCACATCATGGTATCCTGTGCACATAATTTTCAAGAGAGTATTAATTGCCACCTCCTAAACAACCCTTTACCTAGCAGTTTTGCGCAACTGTCTTATATGAATTACCTGGGTGCTTCCAGAGTTTTAGCAGATGTATTAAAGACTGTGATGATTCATTATCGTGCATGTAAATATGATGGTGCATGTAGCTATAGGATCAATCTCCTGCTGTGCATGGTCGCATTATGTTGCTGTTGTAAGCGGTTTAATTTATGAGCTTCTAGGGATTTATACTAGGCTCTGTGCGGACACGTCATCAGGAGGCAAGTACAGGAATCTATATACTTTAAAATTGTTGACTAGGTGGAAAAGCACGTTGTATCAGCTCTCAATTTTATTTAAGTATAAAATTATTATGCCAGTCCGACAACATGGATGGTCAGGGATGCTTGTCGTGGGTATATTATATACCAAGTAGTAATTAACCTTAAGTTTTATGGAGTATTTTTAGTCTGCAGATGATGTGTTTTAATCAATGTATAAAGTTTTGGATTTATAAGTGATAAGGGACAAGCTAATAAATGCAGAAGATAACAACTATACCCTCACCAAACCCTTACTCCCACACATACTGTTTCAGCCCTCGCCCACTGAATGCTGGACTCCAGAGCTGATTCTGTAGGTGATAGGGTAGTCAAGCTTGGAGTAGGGAGTCTGCTCTTGAATCCCTACAGATAAGGCCTGTGGCAGAAGAGTTGGAGAGAGGGGAGTGAGAAGCAGTATATGATATAACATTGTGCACCCCTGGTTAATTACCACAGGTCAGGCCAGCTATAGTAGGTACTGGATCTCTCCAAGCATGCCACCAGGCTGTGTGCCTCAGGGAAGGGATGCCCCTCAGTCGAGCAAACAAGGCAAGGTGTTCTGAGGGCATCAAACTGGGGACAATAACCAGTCCTCTGTTGGACAGGGTGTGGGGGAAATATTTATGATCACATTAAATCATGTGACCCACTTACAGTATCCTACTCACTCACTGTATGATGACATAGCCATGGTCCTCAGGTGGGAGGGGCCATTATCATGGACTATGCCTGACATGGTGAGGGATGTGTGTGCGTGGGACACAGGGTGTGTGGGCTTGCCTGATAATGCTGATACACACTTGCAGAGAACATATATTGCATCACTATTTACATGCCTGTTATTGAGTTAGTAATACTGATACGATTAGCTAATATAAAACTCTAGATTAAGAATGTCCTCATAGACCCTGCTTTTTAACCACTGTGCAGACCAGCTGTTCAAGAATTTGTGCATGCCATTAGGCATCCAATGTATAATCCCTCCCACCCTGGCTAGGAGAAGTGAGCTAAAATCCCTCCCACCCTGGCCATTAGGAGGGGCCGTGGACCTCCACAGGACCATGACACCAGGTCCCCATTCCTCAAGTACACAGTGGTGCAGTACATTCTTTAGAGACATCAGAGAGTCCTTTAATCCAAGTATTGTATCAAGCAATTCTACTGTTTAAGATCAATTGCTCATTCACTTATATAGATATGTTATGGTTTGTTGTCTGCTGTATTTATTGTATTGAACTGTTGTTGCTGTATAGTTTAATGGGTATAAATGTGAAGCCATTAGTAGTACCTTCTCCCTTCTCTTCTACTCCCCTCTCCTCCCTCCCCTCTCCCTCCCCTCCCTCCCCTCCCTCCCCTCTCCCTCCCCTCTCCCTCCTCTCCCTCCCCTCTCCCTCCCCTCCCTCCTTCCTCTCCTTTCCCTCTTCTCCTTCCCTCTCCTCTCTTCCCTCTCCCTCCCCTCTCCTCACTCCTTCCTCTCCTTTCCCTCTCCTCCTTCCCTCTCCTCTCTTCCCTCTCCCTCCCCCTCTCTCCTCCCTCCCCTCCCCCTCCCTCCCCTCCCCTCTCCTCCCTCCCCTCCCCCTCCCCTCTCCTCCCTCCCCTCCCCCTCCCCTCTCCTCCCTCCCCTCTCCTCCCTCCCCTCCCCCTCCCCTCTCCTCCCTCCCCTCCCCCTCCCCTCTCCTCCCTCCCCTCACCCTCCCCTAACCTCCCTCCCCTCCCCTCTCCTCCCTCCCCTCCCCTCTCCTCCCTCCCCTCCCCCTTCCCGCTCCTCCCTCCCCCTCCCGTCTCCTCCCTCCCCCTTTATCACCAGTCCTAAATCTAGGACACCATATTACAGCTTTGAAATTAACGTATGCAGGAAAGTGACGGTGTTCAAAAAGCCATCATATAGCGTTGCTAGTACATAGGGGTAGTGTAATTTGAATTTGTGTCGAATTTTGGTTCGGATTTATTCAAAACAAAGTTAGACTTACACCTATTTAAATGTATGAAAAATGGCTACTCTTAAATTTTATTAACCAACCGCAAGTTATAATACAGTTCTAAGCAGGGAACGTGCTGTGTGGCTCTCTCGAATAATGCAGGTACCTGTAATTAGTTTGTGATCGTGGATTGATCGATCGGTGAAGGGATCGAGGCTATGTTGTACATTTTCTACTACCTGCATTTTGAAGTAGCTTGGTGTGTAGCAAAAATGCAGCACTGGAGCCACATTCGTGCGAATTTGCCCCTATAGCTACATGTTATGTAGGATAACTAATACTGTAGGCCTATTTAATTATATAGGGTGGCTTGGAGTTTTTTTGTTAACTTTCCATCTCTTCGCTTCGACTTCAGAGCACAGTGAAACTTAGGGAACTAAACGAGCACGTCACGTGCCGCCTCTGCGCTGGTTACCTTATTGACGCTACTACTATTACTGAATGCCTACACACATGTAAATCGCTTTTTCTCATTCTGTGTTTCACCTGTTAATAATAATCTTTACAGTTTGCAAGACGTGCATTGTGAAGTACCTACAAACCAACAAGCAGTGTCCCATATGTAGCACGGTGGTGCACGAGACGCAGCCGTTGCTGAGTTTAAGGTGCGTAACGAAGTTGTGGGGGAAAAACCACTTTGTCGTACCATGATTGGCATGAACAGGCCAGACAGAACCATGCAGGATATTGTGTACAAGCTAGTTCCGGGGATATTTAATAGTAAGCTAGGGTACACGTACGTTCCGTTTTTTTACGCGTATGTTTATCTGCAGCCGAGCAGATACGGCGAGAGCAGTTCTATGCTGAGCGAGGTGTCGCTAATCCAAGTAAGTCGCGCAACTTCCGTTGTTTGATCATGAGATGGTAAGTATACTGATGCTTCGAAGCATTATAAGATTACTGCAGAAAAGATCTTGTAAGAATTGTACAAGTTCCTTTAAGATAACTTCAAGAATGTGTAAAGAAACCTATACTAGTAAGACTCTTATCATGCAGATCCTACGGGATTCTTAATTGGTCCCCAATTTCCTGCATATTCTTAACTCATTAAAATTCATATGAGATTTTCTGCTAGTGTCTTTAGATACTGGGCCACCACCAATGGGAGAGGTGGAGTTCTCGCAGACCCACTTCAGCCGTGATGATGACCTCGTGTCACTTCAAGTGGAGGCCCACAAGTGAGCCCATTGCAGTCAGTTCTGGCATTGAATGATCGGGAAGGGGGGGGGGGGGGGGGGGGGGGGGGGGTTGGGTTTGGGCATGGTATACAACTATTGGTCATGAATAGTGCCCTGAAAGTTGGCATGCACAGCAATACTAGATCTGTGTTTTTGAAGTCCACCCTTTTGCTGTTACATATTTCAGAGAGTTGCTTTAAAATTCGGTTTTGTGTGCTAATTTAGGAAACTTTGAGGTACTTAATTGTTTATTACATACTGTGTGATAACCACATGGAGTCAGCACATTGTCTCTGTGCATCAAGAAAGAATGAATGGAATTGCAGCAAATATGACCTTGAGATTGATTATGCATGATGTTATTATTGACATGTCTGCTTGAGTACTAGCCAGTTAATATAAGTTGGATTCACAAACAGACAATATGCCAATTGTGAAGCTTAAGCATCATCATGAAGAATAGCCATTCATCTAGGATGCATCCTTGTAAAAAGGCTTTATACATGTATGGTTAAATTTACCATGCCCCTCCCTTAATCGATATTCATGTGCACCACCCTGCCAAAAATCCTGTGCAACTATCTGCCCCATCTGCTCTATAGTGAGCACATAAGAATGTTCCCTGCAGCAATGTCAAATCTAAACCTAAACATTGGTCAGCCAGCCTTATTACCCATTTTTGATTGTAAGATGCTTCAAGCCACTAAAGCTTCGTTCACATGAACAACTTGTAAAGTGTGCACACGAATACTTTCACCTTTTCAGATCAGTTGTTGAAGAGACAGTGCAGCTCAAGGTACATGTATGTACAGCTGTTTGATTTGACTTCACTCCCCTCCCCCTTCATCTCTTCATGTGCTTGCATTTGATTGCAGGAGCTCACCAGAAAGTACATACGCTGTTCATCAAGGGTAACTGTCCACCACCTCAAGAGATTCCTTCTCCAAAAGCTTGGTGTTCCACCTCACTATGATGTGAGCAAAACCTGCACATACCACACCCATCACACATGTACACATCATCACAACTATCACACATGCCACACCCTCACATCTGCACATACATGTTAATGTACGGTCACATATCCTTCACTACATTGTATATTAATTCCATCGTCTCCCCTCCTCTATGCTTCTTTACTCTCTCCAGTTGGACCTTTTGTGTGTGGACAATGTGCTGCATAAAGACAGTACCCTCAAATTCATCTGGCTGTCTTACTGGCTTAAAAAGGTTACACATTATGTCTCTCTGCCCTCATTCACATTGTTTCATTCACATCATGCTAACACCTCATCACTTTCCATCTCTGAGTGCTTTAGCCATGTATAAATTTATCATCGTTATAATGTAGTGACTTCATCTATTTTCTCAGGACCCACCTCTTGTTCTGCAATACAAGCTCAAACCTCGGCAGGGGTGACATTGTGTCCTTGTGTGCATTGCCATATGCATATTAGAACGAGTACATGTTACCTTTTGTGTATCTAAAATTCTAATATTAGCGAAGACCTTAATTGCAGTAACTTATTGGGAACTCATGTGCACATGCACTCACAAATGTACAGATTGAATGAATTCAGTACATACGATGATCGTAGGGCCTACTGGCTAGGGACATGGCTTGTATGATGGACACATGTACATGATGGACACCTGTGGTGCTTTCAAGGTCATAAATTCAATTGCAGCTGGATGGGGTAATGCTTGCAACACAAAAAAAAATTGCTATAAATAGTAGCCGCATAGCTTATGCTGACCCCTAAGTAGAGCTATTTCAATCATGTGCTTATGGCCCTACTGGTATGATGTATATGTCACATTACACAACTAATGTCAACTGGTAACAGGCAAAGCATGATCTGTGGTGAAATTCGATTTCAAGTTCAGAAGTGATATACCCCAATACTTATAAATGTGTGGGTCAAATCCTATATGAAGCCTACTCTGGGCCGCTGGAGCCGGGGCAGCTACTTTGTAATTGTATTGGGTCTATCAATAACTTAACTATAATACACACTTATTAAACCTGCAGCTGGTGATTCTTTTGCCAAAGCAGAAGGTGACAAGACACACAAGCCTTTGAACTTTAGCTTGCCCCAGTATGAATTTGGGAAATCATTAGTCATGAAGCGCTCCTTCCAAGTCCAGTGGTTCCAAAGGTGTTCTACCTCTACTTGCCAATATCCAGAGGCTAGATCCAAGATAGTAAAATACTGAGACCCAGAGAGTGACTCTAGAGTTTCATCAATCCGTGGCAGAGTATAAGCATCTTTATGGGTCACAGAATTAACTTTTCTGAAGTCTATGGAGAATATTCTCCAAGCCCCATCTTTCTTCTTTATCATTACCATTGGGGATGTCTAAGGACTGCAACTCTTCCTGATCATCCCTTGCTGAAACATCTTCTTGATCTCTGCCTTAACAGTATCCTGAAGCACAAATGGAATTCTTCGGAGTGGTTGCCAAATTGGTGACCCTTCAGTACGGATGGTATGCTTGATGACAGAAGTCTGTCCTTCTGTAAACAAATAGATCCTGAAATTCCCAAATCAGTCTATTTAAGTCATGCTTCTGAGAGGTACTGAGGTTAGCTCCAGCACGATCCACATCTGGCATAGATGGAGCTGAAACTAGCTATTGACATTCCAGAATACAATGTGATAGGCTCATTCCCTGTGTTTATAACCTGAATGGGCACTTCATTTTGTGGGTCTACAGTATTCAGGCTTCTTGCAACCAACAACCTGCCTTGACCCTTATAATAAGGCTCCACCAATCCCTTTTGCCCTGCCTTTATGCCTGGATGTGTGATTGTTCCTCTTTTGACCTTGCGGAAATCTGCACTGTCTCTGAAACAGAAACAACTGCCACGACCTCAGGCTTCTTTGTTTCATGAAGTTGCAAGTAGGTGGATCCTGATGTTAGTGATAATGAATTCTTCAATACAATCAATTACTGCCCCGTGCTTAGCCAAAAAGTCCATGCTCAACAAAAACAGTCAACAGTAAGTTTCTGTACCACAATAAAAGAATGATTTGTACAGAATGTGTCCAGTGTGATTTCAATGTTCACATGACCCACTACATCCAATGGGCTTTCCGATCGCAATGGGCTATTCCAGTAAATAAGCATACGCCCCTACTGATGACATAAATTTGTGTCCTGGGGGGTATTTTCGATAATTGTCCTGGGGGGGCATCATAAATTCATATATCATGTCTTGGGGGGTAGAGTGGCTACATCACTGTCCTAGGGTGTGTGTGTATAAATCATGTCTTGGGGGGGGGGGGGGGGGGGGGGTAGAGTGGCTACACAACCATCCTAGGGTGTGTGTATAAATCATGTCTTGGGGGGGGTAGGGTGGCTACATCATAATCCATCTGCAGCTGTGACGTACTTGGTCTGGGTACGAGACTAGGGCGACTGGGGTATACCACCGCCAAAGTTTGCAGTTAGCTCTGGATCCAGAGTCCAAGAAGTATGTTACTATCTCCACACAGAAGGGGCTCTTCCAGTACACAAGGCTTCCGTTTGGAATATCATCAGCACCAGCTATATCCCAAAGGACTATGGAGCGGGTTCTTCATGGTATTCCCATTACAATTGCATATATTGATGACATTTTGGTCATTTTGAAACGTTGGAGAAAAAGTGTTGTCCAAGTTAGAAGAATCAGGGATGAGGTTAAAGAGGTCGAAGTGTGTGTTTATGGTGCCTTCAGTCGAATATTTAGGGCATCATATTTCAGCAGAAGGTATACGGCCTACAGAAGACAAGAAGAAGGCTATTTTGGAGGCACCAGCTCCACAGAATGTCTATCAGTTGAGGTCTTTCCTGGGACTGATCAATTTCTATGGGAAATTTCTGCGGAATTTAGCAGACACCTTAGCACCCCTTTGTAAGCTACTGTGGAAGAAAGAGAAATGGCAGTGGGGTCCTTCACAAGTAAGGGCTTTTAAGGAGGGAAAAGCTCAGCTCACTTCACCGTGTTTGTTGGCACACTTTGACCCTGGGGAAAAGCTTATGTGATGCTTCACCTTATGGTATAGGAGCTGTATTGTCACATCAATTTGAGGATGGGGTGGAAAAACCTATTGCATATGCCTCTCGTTCATTGGCTCCAGCAGAGAAGAAATACTCTCACATTGAGAAAGAAGGTCTGGCAGTCATTTATGGGGTAAAAAGGTTCCATCAATACTTGTGGGGTAGGCCATTTACGGTGTACCACAAACCTCTGCAATATTTATTTTCTGAGTCCCGTCCAGTTCCAGTAATGGCATCTGGGAGAATTATGAGATGGGCATTAACTTTGAGTGCATATGAGTATCGGATTGTGTATAGATCTGCAGGGAAGCAGGGCAATGCTGATAGACTCAGTTGACTTCTGGTGGAAGAAGCTCCTGAGGTAGTGCCCCTGCCTGGATACTTGGTCCTGATGATGGAGGCACTGGCAGACGCAGACTCACCAGTGACTGTAACCACCATCAGAAGTGCAACCGCCAGAGACAATGTACTGTCCAAGGTTCGTGAATTGATTATTAAGGGGTGGCCACCAGGCAAAGTTTTGGGACAGGAGTTTGAGCAGCACAGTAGGAAAGCCATGGAATTGAGCGTACAGGATGGATGTGTACTATGGGGAAGTCGTGTGGGGATTCCTCTAGCTCTGAGGCCTGCAGTGATCCAGATGCTGCACGAAGGTCATCCCAATACTTCAAGGATGAAGGTTTTAGCAAGGGGCGTGGTTTGGTGGCCTGGGATGGATGTGGAGCTAGAGTCAAAAGTGAAGACATGTGAAGCCTGTCAAGCAAACTGGAAGTCACCACCACAGGCACCTTTACATCCTTGGGAGTGGCCATCAAAGCCATGGTCACGTTTCCACAGACTTTGCTGGTCCATTCCTTGGAAGAACATTCCTTATTGTGGTTGATGCCCATTCCAAGTGGTTGGAGGTCACCCCAGTTGCTTCCACTTCTCAGCAGGTGGTTCGAGTACTAGGAAACGTATTCTCAACTCATGGACTTCCAGATGTGATTGTGTCTGACAATGGCACTGCCTTTACTAGTGTTGTTTTAAACCTTTATGAAATGCAATGGCATTAGACATGTCCGCTGTGCTAATGGACTTGCTGAAAGGGCTGTTCAAACCTTCAAGGAAGCCATGAAAAAGACAAAGGGTGACATTGATGTTCACATTGCAAGATTTCTCTTCCATTACAGAATTACACCACATGCAACTACAGGCCAATCTCTGGCATTCTTACTGTTGAGACGTCAACCCAGATCAGCCTTGGACCTAATGGTTCCAGATGTAGGTTCCAGAGTTCAGAAAAGTCAAGAGCATCAGAAAGTCAATCATGATCAAGGGGTTAAGGTGCACCTGTTTAGTGTGGGAGATGCAGTTTTCATGAAAAACTTCAGTGGACCTCCTAGGTGGATTCCTGGAAGGGTGATAGCAAACAGAGGTCCTTTGTCACTGGTAGTTCAGCTAGACAATGGGTCAAAGGTGAACAGACATGTAGATCATGTAAGGTTCGAGAACAAGAGGGAGACAATGCAGGGTTGGTTACTGGAGAAGAGGAAGAGGCAGAAGGTGACATTCTACCACCTCCTGAGTCAGCAGAACCAGACCTGAGTTTCCAGCAGATAGGCAGGAGCTACCACCACAACCACCAGTAATGGAGGAAGTACCAATTCCAACAGCAGGAGGAGCTGCACTGGCTCTACGTCGATCAACCCGTACACATCCTCCTCCTGAGCGTTATGGTTGGAATCTAAGAAGGGAGGAGTGTAGTAACTGGTTAATAATAGAACATGCAACTGGCCATGGAGCATGCGCAGTGACGAGTTTGGGTAATACTTAAGGTATACCATTTAAGGAAGAGTCAGTCGAGACTGGAGATACCTGGCATTAGAACGGCAGATGGTCTGTGTGTGTGTGGACCTTGTATCTGTTGTGTTATATGTGTTTGTTGCTGCTGCAGTGATTATTGTGTGTGCCAATAAACTTGTCAGTTGTCATTGGTCAGAAGCTAGGTACTACAAAATAATAGCTTGGGAGAGTATGTTTAGATAGGGGAGTCACCAAAAAACACGCAGCTAGACCAACTTTAACCTTAGACAAAGCCCCCTTTCAAATGGGTAGATACATCAAATCAAATTATAAGCAGGGGGTAGGTGCACAACCATTTGCCCTTGAAAAAAATATAAAACATAGGTACATTACCCCATAACATGTGTGTATATATATATATATATGTGTGTGTGTGTGTGTGTGTGTCTGTGTTCATGTGTTATGTGCATATATGCGTATGGGTGTGTTTGTGTGTGTGTGTTAATCTGTGAGTGGTTGAGTGTGTGCATATGTTTGGTGGCGGTATGGGTGTCCATGTGAAAAAATCATTGCAACTATATACTTGAGTGTTGTGGGTAAATTTACATTGACATATATGTGTTTTGTACTTAGCATCTTCCAGAATTAAAAAAAAAAATTTGGGGGGGGGGGGGGGTTGGACAATTGTCAACAGTGGTGTACAAGATAATAATTTGTTTGTGTGTGGTAAATATACCAAATGCCCAAATGTATAATTCAATCCATCTCAGGTTGGCTTACCCAATGCAAGCAATGTTATTTTCATGAACACAAGTTAAAACCATATTCCAAGAAGCTCATGATGTGTTGTGCGTATTTGGCAGTGTTAAAACAGTTATATCATTCACCAAGAAACGTATAACACATGCACTGTATCTTATCAATATTTTGTTCTGGAATGTATATATTCCTAAACATGTTTGACAGACATATATTCATTCACATGCAAAGCCATCAACTTTACCAATGTGCCATATTTTTATAAATATCCTTAATACTGAAGACCTGTCAACAATATAAAATAAGTACGCCCAATAGGTTTGCGCTGCCTCAGTTAGTCCAGTATCGCACTACGATCCCTAGAGAATGAAAATGGCAGAGTTGTGTAGTGCATGGTTGGCCCGATGTGCGGTATAAGCCTTACTCTCAACTTCCACATCGTCACGATGAATCGCCATTATTTTACCAACTACTTCCGTAGGCGGTGTCGACTTCCGATGGCCACGCCCTGATTTGCTCGTGTCGACTTCCTAAGGGCCACGCCTAAATAGTACTTCCGCTGGGCCACGCCCAAATACGTCTCTGTGTCGTAGTTTCTGTGTCGACATTTCTGTGCCGACTGCTCTATGCAATGCTCTATGTTTTTTTTTTTTTTTTTTTTTGGAAAGTGAACAGATGTTATAACTTTGATATACAGCAAATGCACAATACGAGTTAGATGATTAAGTTCAATGATATTGATCAACTAGATGCTTTCTAGTCCAGAGTGAACCTAGATTCACTATACACTAGCTCTACAGGGAGAGGGACACTGCAAGGTACACGCCCCTTTGATGAACGAGCTCCTCTTGCATAGGATGGATGAGCGGAGAAGAGAAAAGGACAGACAGCATCGCAACCATCCAATGGTTTGGCTGTAGGATGAGTTCCATTTGGAAGCTAGCCAATCTGCAAGGCGTTTATAAAACGTTGTTGCAATTGGACCCATTCCACCAGTAGTGGAGAGTACAATTGGGGTGAAGGAGGCATGCTCAATTTCCCTGATACGTTGCTCATATGCTCTTTGTTTTTCTTTTTCATGTCTGTGGTAGCAAGCACTGGGTGTGGGTGTGGTGTTAGATGGAGCAAGTGGGTTGAGAACTCTGACATCAAAAAACGTTTTTTCAAAATGGCCACCCCAGAAGCCATCAGCTGCAATGTCTGATCTTGCTCCAATGTCAGTGATGGTAGAGGCAAGTTTGAAGGTTTCTCTGGTAACTGGTTGTAGGGTTGGTTCGATGGTTACATTGTGACACACTTCAGACAGCAAATTTGCAGTGAGGTTCCGAATCTCATTGTGGCGTAGGGTAGGATAACCTCCAAAAGGACATGAGAGTGCATGTTCTGTAGTGAATGATTTCCCACAGATGCAATGTGAAGGTGTGTTAGGAGGGTCCCATTCATATCTAAGAGCAAGGGCATCGCGAAAGGCACCTTTGTGCAAAGCAAAGCCGTGTTCAGAGATAGGAAGAGTGGTAAGCCAGCAGGAAGCACCCTTCTCTTGAGTAAGGACCATTGATCTCTGGGAAGACTCAGACAACTGTGGTAATAGGTTGGCTGCTGTGTCTTGGGTTTACTGTTGCTTCGATTGATGAAGTTGTTTTTTGGCCTTGATTTGTGCCTCAATTACACTGAGTGGATATGTGTTTTCTTTTGCAGGATGAGGTCATATAAAGGCTTTGTGACTGTCATTGAAGCATCAAACTCAACGGCTGACAGATTGGTGAGGATGGTGAAGCCAAGACCGCCTAGTCTTGGAGGCAAGGACAAAAGTAGTCGCTCGAGATCGCCAGGAGGAGCTCTACCAGTTAGGGATGGGATAAGGTTTGACCTTATTATGTCTTCAATGGGTGTAAAAAACGTGCCTATGTTTGGAACGGTCCTGGCAAGGTAAGTCCATTGGTAAACCACACTGTGAGTGAAGGCTGTAAAGATCGCATGTGGTTGAGTGATTGCAATTGAACATAAGGTCTTCAGTTGTAGGCACCACTTTGCAACCTTCTTTTGAATAGATTGTGCTACATATGTTTCTGTACCAAGAGGTGCTCCGAGGTGTGGTCTGCCCTCACTTGTTATGTTCACATTTGTGCTTAGAAAGGCTGAAGTGGCGGAGGCAAGGTGTGCATCTTTAACTACTAACCATGTTTTTGTGGCATTGGCATAATAACCATACGAGGGTCCAATGGTAGTGATTTTTTCCCACCATTCTCTTAGATTGTGTATGGTTCCAGTGGCTGAGGCATCATCAGCATACCATACTTGGAGGATATCTCCAGTGGACCGCTGTATGAGTGGCAAGATGCCCAGGGCATACATAGGCATTGCAAGCGGGTCCCCCTGTGTTGTTCCTTCCCTTGAAAAGATGATGGTATCTTGGACGAACAATTCAGTGGCTGCACGATATGTGTTAATTAGAATTGTGGTAAAAGCAGGACACAGAATTTGAATGTTGCGGAGAGCTGCTTCACGGTTCAGAGAGTTGAAGGCATTGTTGGCATCAATTAGCAATACTGCTTCATATTGTGCTGAGTGGAAGGAGTCACGGATGGCATGTATTGCTGCTTCTGTTCCTGATATTTGACCTGCACATAGTTGTATTGAGCCAGCTGCTTCCTGGATATCAACTCTCAGAATGGAAAGCACAGCTTTTGATATAATGCGTCTGGTAACTTCACATATTCCAATTGGACGAACTCCTGGGTTCTTATCAAGCGCAATAAGGCGACAAGCCAGGAAAGGAGCAATACCACAGGGGTCAACAAGGGAGGTACACAGCCTTCTGGCAAGGGCTGCTATGGACTTGCAAAGCTCTACTGATGCAGTGTGGAAAGAGGTACATAGTCGCCTCCAGCCTTTGGCACCAATTCTGGAGGGTCCAGCTGAGCCTTCAGTTTGTAGCACAGCACTTTTCTTTGTCAACTGCTCTATGTTAACTGCACAATGCTCTATATGTCAACTGCACAATGCTCTATGTCAACTGCACAATGCTCAATATGTCAACTGCACAATGCTCTATATGTCAACTGCTCAATGCTCTATGTCAACTGCTCAATGCTCTATGTCAACTGCTCAATGCTCTATGTCAACTGCTCAATGCTCTATGTCAACTGCTCAATGCTCTATGTCAACTGCTCAATGCTCTATGTTAACTGCACAATGCTCAATGTCATCAGCTTTGTTCTGCGACCTATAGCTACCGGGCCACCGTACTAGGGCATTAAAAAATTTAGATTCAGCTCTACAAAACGATTCTAAGCATTGAACTGAAATTGAACCCTTCTATCACATGCATGGACTTATATTATTATTAGCCATATTTCGATATCAGATTATTAATTATGCACAGTTCCTACTTGGGAGAATGCGCAACCTTTCAAGGATAAACAATGCATGGGTCAGACTGAATGCTTTATAAATAACGGAAATGTATGTCCATGCACTAAGCGGGCAGAAAAGTTCATGAACTCCGTCGAAGCGTATTGCTGGCTTCCCTTCCATATTTAATATAGTATACTACAGTAATGTAGTCTACAAGATTATCGATAGGCGCCTGATATAGCAGAGTTCTCTACTGAAAAGAGCGGATAATACTTACCTACATATACCGGTATAAACCTATCTTTCGTTTTGTTTGAATCTATACTTGACACTTCAAAGCTTCATGGCCCAACAAATACTGTTGAACTATGCATGTACATGTGTTGTAGGCGCCCGTTCGGGACATTCCCTAGGATGCGATCAAGTCGTCCAACTTAGGCATTCATATTTACTAGGGGTCCTTAATTTCATGAAGGGATCCCCAATTTAGGGACGGGGGGGGGGGGGGGGGGTCCCCAATTTACGGCAAAATTGGGGACGGGGGTCCCCAGATTTCCAGAAAATAGGGGACGGGGGTCCCCAATTTTATGGGGTCCCCCAATTTTGCGTGACACCAGCTCATATTTTTGACGGTCAGCCGCCAAATATATGACGGCCACCGTACTTCCCGGCTCAGACGGCCAGCCGGGCACGTTGGCAATTCACGATCACTGATGGTCAGCACAAAAATCGGCAATTTCTGGCGGCTACCGGACGGCCAAAACACCATTAGGGAGAGAAGGTTCCTATTGTACCTTGACCTTCAATGAATAATTACACATGCCATGAACATGTCCCCATGAACAACTGATTCTGGATATGCATTGAAGCGCCTGTAGTGTTTCCAGTGTCTGTAGTGTTTCCAGTGACTGCAGTGTTTCCAGTGTTTCCAGCGTTTGCAGTGTTTGCAGTGTTTCCAGTGTTTCCAGTGTTTCCAGTGTCTGCAGTGTTTCCAGTGTTTCCAGTGTCTGCAGTGTTTGCAGTGTCTGCAGTGTTTCCAGTGTTTCCAGTGTCTGCAGTGTTTGCAGTGTCTGCAGAGTTTCCAGTGTCTACAGTGTTTCCAGTGTTTCCAGTGTTTGCAGTGTTTGCAATGTTTGCAGTGTTTCCAGTGTTTCCAGCGTTTCCAGTGTCTGCAGTGTTTGCAGTGTCTGCAGTGTTTCCAGTGTCTACAGTGTTCCAGTGTTTGCAGTGTTTCCAGTGTTTGCAGTGTTTGCAGTGTTTCCAGTGTTTGCAGTGTTTCCAGTGTTTGCAGTGTTTGCAGTGTTTGCAGTGTTTCCAGTGTTTGCAGTGTTTCCAGTGTTTCCAGTGTTTGCAGTGTTTCCAGTGTTTCCAGTGTCTGCAGTGTTTGCAGTGCCTGCAGTGTTTCCAGTATTTCCAGTGCTTCCAATGTCTACAGTGTTTGCAGTATTTGCAGTGTCTGCAGTGTTTCCAGTGTCTACAGTGCTTCCAGTGTTTGCAGTGTCTGCAGTGTTTACACTGCATGTTTACAGTGTTTCCAGTGCTTCCATGCATGCAGTGTTTGCAGTGTTTGCAGTGTTTTCAGTGCTTCCAGTGTTTCCAGTGTCTGCAGTGTTTCCTGTGTTTCCAGTGTTTCCAGTGTCTGCAGTGTTTGCAGTGTCTGCAGTGTTTCCAGTGTCCACAGTGTTTGCAGTGTCTGCTGTGTTTCCAGTGTTTGCAGTGTTTCCAGTGTTTCCAGTGTTTGCAGTGTTTCCAGTGTTTGCAGTGTTTGCAGTATTTGCAGTGTTTCCAGTGTTTCCAGTGTCTGCAGTGTTTGCAGTGTTTGCAGTATTTCCAGTGTTTCCAGTGTCTACAGTGTTTCCAGTGTTTCCAGTGTTTCCAGTGTTTGCAGTGTTTGCAGTGTTTGCAGTGTTTCCAGTGTTTGCAGTGTTTCCAGTGTTTCCAGTGTTTGCAGTGTTTGCAGTGTTTCAAGTGTTTCCAGTGTTTCCAGTGTTTGCAGTGTTTCCAGTGTTTGCTGTGTTTGCAGTGTCTGCAGTGTTTCCAGTGTCTACAGTGCTTCCAGTGTTTGCAGTGTCTGCAGTGTTTGCAGTGTCTGTAGTGTTTCCAGTGTTTCCAGTGTTTCCAGTGTCTGCAGTGTTTGCAGTGTCTGCAGTGTTTCCAGTGTTTGCAATGTTTTCAGTGTTTGCAGCGTTTCTAGTGTTTGCAGTGTTTCCAGTGTTTCCAGTGTTTCCAGTATTTCCAGTGTTTCCATGCAGTGTTTGCAGTGTTTGCAGTGTTTCCAGTGTTTTCAGTGTTTCCAGTGTCTGCAGTGTTTCCGTTGTTTCCAGTGTTTCCAGTGTCTGCAGTGTTTGCAGTGTCTGCAGTGTTTCCAGTGTCCGCAGTGTTTGCAGTGTCTGCTGTGTTTCCAGTGTTTGCAGTGTTTCCAGTGTTTGCAGTGTTTCCAGTGTTTGCAGTGTTTGCAGTGTTTGCAGTGTTTGCAGTGTTTCCAGTGTTTGCAGTGTTTGCAGTATTTGCAGTGTTTCCAGTGTTTCCAGTGTTTGCAGTGTTTCCAGTGTTTGCAGTGTTTCCAGTGTTTGCAGTGTTTGCAGTGTTTCCAGTGTTTGCAGTGTTTGCAGTGTTTCCAGTGTTTCCAATGTTTGCAGTGTTTCCAGTGTTTCCAGTGTTTGCAGTGTTTGCAGTGTTTGCAGTGTTTCCAGTGTTTGCAGTGCCTGCAGTGTTTGCAGAGTCTGCAGTGTTTCCAGTATTTCCAGTGTTTCCAGTGTCTACAGTGTTTGCAGTGTTTGCAGTGTCTGCAGTGTTTCCACACAGCAAAAACAGTTTGGTGTATTTCACTCAAAACGGCAAACTATATCACTCTGAATCAGGATTCTGAGTGATATAGTTTGCGTTTTGAGTGAAATACACTAAAATTTTTTTGCTGTGCAGTGTCTACAGTGCTTCCAGTGTTTGCAGTGTCTGCAGTGTTTGCAGTGTCTGTAGTGTTTCCAGTCTTTCCAGTGTTTCCAGTGTCTGCAGTGTTTGCAGTGTCTGCAGTGTTTCCAGCGTTT
Source organism: Spongilla lacustris (assembly GCA_949361645.1). NCBI lineage: Eukaryota > Metazoa > Porifera > Demospongiae > Spongillida > Spongillidae > Spongilla > Spongilla lacustris. The sequence goes on along the minus strand of OX442429.1, from coordinate 71,874 downwards.
GCAGTGTTTCCAGTGTTTGCAGTGTTTCCAGTGTTTGCAGTGTTTCCAGTGTTTCCAGTGTTTCCAGTGTTTCCAGTGTCTGCAGTGTTTCCAGTGTTTGCAGTGTTTCCAGTGTTTGCAGTGTTTCCAGTGTTTCCAGTGTCTGCAGTGTTTGCAGTGTCTGCAGTGTTTCCAGTGTTTCCAGTGTCTGCAATGACTGCAGTGTTTCCAGTGTTTTTAGTCTTTCCAGTGTTTCCAGTGTCTGCAGTATTTGCAGTGTCTGCAGTGTTTCCAGTGTTTGCAGTGTTTCCAGTGTTTGCAGTGTTTCCAGTGTTTCCAGTGTCTACAGTGTTTGCAGTGTTACCAGTGTTAGCAATGTTTCCAGTGCTTCCAGTGTCTGCAGTGTTTGCAGTGTCTGCAGTGATTGCAGTGTTTCCAGTGTTTCCAGTGTTTCCAGTGATTCCAGTGTTTGCAGTGTTTGCAGTGTTTCCAGTGTTTCCAGTGTCTGCAGTGTTTCCAGTGTTTCCAGTGTTTCCAGTGTCTGCAGTATTTGCAGTGTCTGCAGTGTTTGCAGTGTTTGCAGTTTTTCCAGTGTTTGCAGTGTTTGCAGTTTTTCCAGTGTTTGCAGTGTTTGCAGTGTTTCCAGTATTTCCAGTGTTTCCAGTGTCTGCAGTATTTGCAGTGTTTCCAGTGTGTTCAGTGTTTCCAGTGTTTCCAGTGTTTCCATGCAGTGTTTGCAGTGTTTGCAGTGTTTCCAGTGTTTCCAGTGTCTGCAGTGTTTCCTGCGTTTCCAGTGTCTGCAGTGTTTGCAGTGTCTGCAGTGTTTCCAGTGTCCGCAGTGTTTGCAGTATTTGCAGTGTTTCCAGTGTTTCCAGTGTCTGCAGTGTTTGCAGTGTCTGCAGTATTTCCAGTGTTTCCAGTGTCTACAGTGTTTCCAGTGTTTCCAGTATTTCCAGTATTTGCAGTGTTTCCAGTGTTTGCAGTGTTTGCAGTGTCTGCAGTGTTTGCAGTGTCTGCAGTGTTTCCAGTGTTTCCAGTGTCTGCAGTGATTGCAGTGTCTGCAGTGTTTCCAGTGTTTCCAGTGTCTAGTGTTTGCAGTGTTTGCAGTGCTTCCAGTGTCTGCAGTGTTTGCAGTGTCTGCAGTGATTGCATTGTTTACAGTGTTTCCAGTGTTTCCAGTGTTTGCAGTGTTTGCAGTGTCTGCAGTAATGGCATTGTTTACAGTATTTCCAGTGTTTCCAGTGTTTGCAGTGTCTGCAGTGTTTGCAGTGTCTGCAGTGTTTGCAGTGTCTGCAGTGTTTGCAGTGTCTGCAGTGTTTCAAGTGTTTCCAGTGTCTGCAGTGATTGCAGTGTCTGCAGTGTTTCCAGTGTTTCCAGTGTTTAGTGTTTGCAGTGTTTGCAGTGCTTCCAGTGTCTGCAGTGTTTGCAGTGTCTGCAGTGATTGCATTCTTTACAGTGTTTCCAGTGTTTCCAGTGTTTGCAGTGTTTGCAGTGTCTGCAGTGATTGCATTGTTTACTATTTTTCCAGTGTTTCCAGTGTCTGCAGTGTTTGCAATGTCTGTAGTGATTGCATTGTTTACAGTGTTTCCAGTGTTTGCAGTGTTTCCAGTGTTTCCAGTGTTTCCAGTGTCTGCAGTGTTTCCAGTGTTTCCATGCAGTGTTTCCAGTGTTTACAGTGTCTGCAGTATTTGCAGTGTCTGCAGTGTTTCCAGTGTTTGCAGTGTTACCAGTGTTTGCAGTGTTTCCAGTGTTTCCAGTGTTTGCAGTGTTTCCAGTGTTTGCAGTGTCTCCCTCTAGTTTGATTTTTTGAGTCTTTTATATCATATATTGACTCTATTTGATTTCTGTGGATCTGTCAGATCAAGTAGCAAATTAGGTTGATTTCTGTGGGTTTGTATTGATCAAGTAGTGACTCGTTTAATTTCTGTGGGTGTTTTAGTTCAAGTACAGAATCCAATTTGATTTCTGTAGGTTTTTTAGATCAAGCAATGACTCTAGTTTGATTTCTGTGGATCGTTTAGATCAAGTGGTGACTCCAGTTGGATTTCTGTGGGTCTATTAGATTACGTAGTGAGTCTAGTTTGATTTTTGTGGGTCTCTTTTACATGTAGCGACTCTACTTAGATTTCTGTGGGTCTTTACTCGAAGTTAGTGAGTCTAGTTTGATTTATGTGGGTCATTTAGATCAGGTAGTGACTCTAGTTTGATTTCTGTCGGTTTTTTTGATCATGTAGTGATTAGTTTGACTTCTGTGGGTCTTTTAGATCTAGTGGTGACTATTTGATTTCTGTGGGTCGTCCAGACCAGGTAGTGACTCTAGTTTGATCTGATCTAATTTGTTTCTATTGGTCATTTAGACCATGTAGTAAATCTAGTTTGATCATTGAAGGTTTTTAGATCAGGTAAGGACTCTAGTTTGATTTTTGTGGGTCTTTTTGATAAAGTAGTGCCTCTAGTTTGATTTTTTTGAACCTTATATCGCGTAGTGACTCTATTTGATTTCTGTGGGTCTTTTAATCAAGTAGTGACTAGATTGATTTCTGCAGATCTTTTAGATCAAGTAGTGTATTTAGTTTGATTTTTGTGGGTTTGTATTGATCAAGTAGTGACTCTAGTTTAATTTCCGTGGGTGTTTTAGTTCAAGTACGGAATCTAATTTTATTTTCTGTGGGTCTTTTAAGATCAAGTAGTGACTCTTGTTTGATTTCTATGGGTCGTTTAGATCAAGTGGTGACTCCAGTTTGATTTCTATGGGTCGTTTAGATCAAGTAGTGACTTTAATTTGATTTCTGTGGGTCTTTTGGATCAAGTAGTGACTCTTGTTTTATTTTTGTGGGTCATTTAGATCAAATATAGATTCCAGTTCGATTTCTTTGGGTCTTTTAGATCAAGTAGTGACTAGTTTTATTTGTGTGGATCTTTCTGATCTAGCAGTGTCTGGTTTGCATTCTGTGGGTCTTTTAGAACAGGTAGTGACTCTAGTTTGATTTCTGTGGGGCTTTTTAATCAGGTATTGACCCTAGTTTGATTTCTGTAAGTCTTTTATATCAAGGTAGTGACTAGTTTCATTTTTGTGGGTATTTTAGATCAAGTTGTGACTCTAGTTTGATTTCTGTGCGTCTTATAGATCAAGTAGTTACTCTGATTTCTGTGGGAATTTTAGAACACGTAGTGAGTAGTTTGATTTCTGTGTGTCATTTCGATCAAGATGTGAATCTAGTTTGATTTCTGTTTGTCATTTGATGAAATAGTGACTCTAGTTTGATTTCTGTGGGTCGTTTGATGAAATAGTGACTCTAGTTTGATTTCTGTGGGTCGTTTGATGAAGTAGTGACTCTAGTTTGATTTCTGTGGGTCGTTTGATGAAATAGTGACTCTAGTTTGATTTCTGTGGGTCGTTTGATGAAATAGTGACTCTAGTTTGATTTCTGTGGGTCGTTTGATGAAATAGTGACTCTAGTTTGATTTCTGTGGGTCATTTGATGAAATAGTGACTCTAGTTTGATTTCTGTGGGTCGTTAGATGAAATAGTGACTCTAGTTTGATTTCTGTGGGTCATTTGATGAAATAGTGACTTTAGTTTGATTTGTGGGGCTATTAGATCAGGTAGTGACCCTAGTTTGATTTCTGTAAGTCTTTCAGATCAAGTTAGTAACTCTAGTTTCATTTTTGTGAGTATTTTAGATCAAATAGTGACTCTACTTTGATTTGTGAGTCTTTTAGATCAGCTTCTGACTCTAGTTTAATTTCTGTGGGTCGTATAGATCAACTACTGACTCTAGTTTGATTTCTGTAGATATTTCAAATCAAGTAATGAATCTAGTTTGATTTCTGAGGGTCTGATAGATCAAGTAGTGACTAGTTTGATTTCTATGGGTCTTTTAGACCAGCTTCCGACACAAGTCTAATTTATGTTGGTCTTCTAGATCAACTAGTGACTCTAGTGTAATTTCGGTTGGTCTTGATGATCAAGTAGTGACTTTAGTTTAATTTCTGAGGGTCTTCTAGACCAGGTAGTGACTCTAGTTTTATTTCTGTGCGTCTTTTAGATCACGTCGTGAATCCAGTTTGATTTCAGTGGGTCTTTTAGATCAGGTAGTGACTGTAGTTTGATTTATTTGGGTGTTTTAGATCAAGTAGTGTCTCTAGTTTCATCTGTGTGGGTCTTTTAGATCAGGTAGAGGCTTTAGATTGATTTCTGTGGGTCTTTCAACTCCAGTAGGTACTCTGGTTTGATATCTGTGGGTCTTTAATCAAAGGTAGTGGCTAGTTGGTTTCATGTGCGTCTTTTAGATCAGGTAGTGACTCTAGTTTGATTTCTGTCTGTCTTTTTGATCTTATAGTGACTAGTTTGATTTCAGCGGGTCATTTATAGTCTAGTTTGATCTTTGAGGGTCTTTCAGATCAGGTAAGGACACTAGTGGGTCTTTCAACTCAAGAAGTGACTCTAGTTTGATTTCTGTGGGTCTTTTAGATCAAGTATTAAGTGTGATTTGATTTCTGTGGGTCTTCTGAATTAAGTAGGTGACTCTAGTTTGATTTTTGTGAGTCTTTTATATTAGTATTGACTCTTTGATTGCTGTGGGTCTTTTTAATCAAGTAGTAACTAGTTTGATTTTTGTGGGTCTTTTAGATCAGCTTCTGACTAGTTTAATTTCTGTGGGCCTTTTAGATTAACTAGTGACTCTAGATTGATGTCTGTGGATCTTTTACATCAAGTAGGTTGATTTCTGTGGGTTTGTATTGATCAAGTACTGACTAGTTTAATTTCTGTGGGTGTTTTAGATCAAGTATTGAATCTTATTTCATTTTTGTGGGTATTTTAGATCAAGTGCTGACTCTAGTTTGATTCCTGTGGGTCTTTTAGAATAAGTGGTGTCGCTAGTGTGATTTGTGATTTGTGCATCTTTTAGATCAAGTAGTGACTCTAGTTTGATTTCTGAGGGTCATTTACATCAAGTGGTGATGCTAATTTGATTTCTGTGTGTCTTTTAGATCAAGTGGTGACTCCTGTTTGATTTCTGTGGGTCTTTTAGATCAAGTGGTGACTCCTGTTTGATTTCTGTGGGTCTTTTAGATCAAGTGGTGACCAGTTTGATTTCTGTGAGTATTTTAGGTAAAGTAGTGACTCTAGCTTGATTTCTGGATCAAGTAATGAATCTAGTTAGATTTCTTGGGATTTCTGATAAGTAGTGACTCTAGTCTGATTTCTGTGCGTCTTATAGATCAAGCAGTGACTCTAGTTTGATTTCTGTGCGTCTTATAGATCAAGCAGTGACTAGTTAGATTTCTGTGAGTCTTTTAGATCAAGTAGTGACACTATTTTGATCTCTGTGGGTCTTTTAGATCAGATAGTGACTCTAGTTTGATAACTGTGGGTCTTTTAGATCAGTTAGAAAAAAAAACTAGTTTGATTTCTGCGGGTCTTTTAGATCAAGTGGAGACTAGTTTGATTTCTGTAGGTCGTATAGATCAATTAGTGACTTTAGTCTGATTTCTGTAGGTCTAGTATGATTTCTGTGGGTCTTTGAGATCTGGTAGTAACTATAGTTTGATCTTTGTTTGGCTTTTAGATCAGTAAGTGACTTGTTTGATTTTTGTAGGTCTTTTAGATCAAGTATGACTCTAGTTTGATTGAAAGATTGATTTCAATAAATCAGCAGTAGTATAAAGCACAAGCTATATACATGTAGCGTCATTGCGACCATAAAAGTGCGGTCTGTTTGTTTGACATACAAAGGTGCCTGTATAGGAACTTCCTGCCCAATTTGTTTGACTTTCTGAAATACAGTTGTTTTCAATGTTTAGGTAAAAGCTTGGTCACCCGGGGTGACAACTGTGTACAGCAAAAAACGTTTTTGCCGTTCAGTCACTGAAGGGACCTAAATTCATTCAACGCTAGTGTAAGGCTTTTTTAGGATCTGTCCGAGATATGGAAGGCTTAACTCCTTTTGATTCCCGTGAAACCAGCCGTGCTAGGTTTGGAAAGTTGAACGGCAAATAGCTGCTTTGATTGATTGATTGATTTCGATTGATTTACAGGATAAAAAGTACACTGAGGTAAATAATGGCATGCACATGCACTTATATATTCCCTGTTAGAAATGGTACACTTTACAAAAACTTGATAAATCAATTTTAGACAGGCTTGACTTGAAGGCATTGAGACTTGCGGCTTTAATAACATTTGATGGTAATGAGTTCCACGCTTTGATGGTCTACTAAAGGCAATCGAGAACTTTCAGCTGTTTTTTTATTTTTAAAGGACGAGTAGAGCCTATATTTGTGGTATATACAGTATATACACATGCAGGCTATAGCCACAAATGACTCAATACACATCTGTTATTGGTTGGCCAATAGTACCATTGAGTTGTTCAAGATACATGTAAGTCATTTTCACGGCCAAAATAAGGCTTGGCCTTCTGTATATCTTGATTGTTGCTGCAGCAATGTAGGGATGGAGTATACGTTACGCACGTAGGTAGACAAAGCTGCAGCATTCTATTGCACTTCTTTTCCTTGTAGGGCTTAGTTTATATGCTAGGTTAAATACTTATGTGGACACTAGGAAGTGCCTAAAAGTATATATTGGCAAGTTAGGAGTTTAGCTAGGTACCAGTATCTCACGTGACATGCATGCACAAACATGATCCTGTACACCTAGTTTTGTGTGAGCCAGTTGTGGCTCTAAGATGCTGAGAGGTGTTGTGGACCATGCAGATCTTTCCTCTGACCATCCAACCATCAAAAACCAAATACCAGGTGGCCCTGCATGCTTTGGATGCATTTTATGGGCTATGCTAGCAAGATATGTACAATGTTGTTGCCTTCTGCTTTAACGCAACTGCTGAGGCTATAGAACTGAATGACAGGAGTTCAACAGCAAGCTTTATGAACAGGATTATCAGCAACAACTTTATGGATGTAGATATGAGATATGTTGTCCCTTGTACCACAAGTGGACAGAAACTGGGTGTACAGGATCATTTTTGTACATACAGTGTACATATCATGTGAGAGTGAAAGTTGACCAAAGTATTGTATACTGGTACCTAGGCTAAACTCCTAACTTACCAATATACTTTTAGGCTTCCTAGTGTCCACAGAAGTATTTTATAGTAAACCCTACAAAGGAAAAGAAGTGCAATAGAATGCTGGAGCTATGTCTACCTACGCGCGTAACGTATACTCCATCCCTCCACTGCTGCAGTAACAATAAAAGTGTAGAGATGGCCAACCCTTATTATGGCCGTGAAAATAATTTACCTGTGTTGCTTTGAACAACTCAATGGTACTGTTGGCCAACCAATAACTTAGACACGTATCGAATCATTTGTGGCTGTAGCCTACATGTGTATATACTGTATATACACGAATATAGGCTCTACACGTCCTTTAAAAAAATAGCTAAAAGTGACAAACACTAGTCCATCAAAGCAGCTATTTGCCGTTCAACTATCCAAACCTTAGCTACAAACACATACATTTACCTTCCGTAGCACGTTCGCACAGAGGTCCGCTAGTATGGCTGGTTTCACGGGAATCAGAAGGAGTTAAGCCTTCTATATCTTGGCCTGATCCCAAAAGGCCTGAATTTAGGTCCCTTCAGTGACCGAACGGCAACGTTTTGCTGTACACCCGGGTGTACAATTGTTACCCCAGGTGTACATTCAGGACAATAGACCTTACTTAAATTATACACATAGTAGACCATAAATGTGGGGTCTGTGGTTCAACACGGCTTCTCTTTCTTCTGATACAATTGTAAACCATAAAAGTTCAGGAGAGGTACGCTAATACAAAGAAACCATACTAGCAGGGTCTCAGTGTAGTAGAGCACGTTACATTCAAAATGGGCGGCTGAACAAATACCATACCAGGACAATCCTGAGCCTTAGACAGCAGAAGAAAAAAACAAGAGTTTATGAATTTAAAACAAAGTCAGAAAGAAAAATGAATAAAACACGATATTGAAATTTAATATAAATCAATTGGGTATGTAGGATTCTAAATATTGATAGTTAGAATCCTACAAACCCAATGAGTTTTAATATCGTTTAGCATGACTCTCTATGGTCGAGAATCATGTATCAAATCTTAATTTTAATCTTAATTAAAGGGTGACCATGAGTGCAGAGAAGGGTGACCATGAGTGCAGAGAAGGGTGATCATGAGTGCAGAGAAGGGTGACCATGAGTGTAGAGAAGGGTGACCATGAGTGCAGAAAAGTGTGACCATGAGTGCTGAGAAGGGTGGCTAATAATATATACACATGCATAAGGCTGTGTGAATAAAGATCCTTGTCCCATAAAACTGGTAGTGTAGTCAACTTGTCAAAATAAGGTGCTTGCAATAGATAAACACTGCCACACAAACCCTTGTAGGTACCCAACTAGAAACAGATGATGACTGGACACCCAAGAGAAACTTAAACGAGTTCATTTAACACCGGTTCCGTGAGAATTTGATACTTTTTCTGTCAAACTGACTTTATAAAAATTAGTCGGAACACCACCAATTAGGTCTAGTAGCCTTAAATGCTGCATAAGGGTCAAGTCACATCAGTTCTAGTCAACCCAATCTTGTTCATTATTAACCATCTTGTATGTATCATAAAGTACGCTCTGTAACAGTAACCACTTTTTAACTACAGCTTGTTGACATTTTGACCATTTATGGCTATGTAATGTAAACCAGGGGGCATTTCTATTTATAAAGTATTTAATAATCAAAACAAACATGCCAATGCATAAAGTGTCCTTGTATGCTTGTTTTGGTATGTCTATTATTAATCCCTATTAATTATGCTCATTACAAATTAAACTTTAATGTGTGCGACTTTAATTAGGTTTTTTAAAATTTTATACAGGAACCATCGTCTGACTATGAGTGATCAGGAAAAGCAATAGTTAGGTGGAGATATGGCCAAATATATTAGCCTAACAAATGTGTTACTATAGTTTACATGTACCCTGTTTAGATAAGCGGTTGCTTATCTAAACAATAACGCTTGCAGTGTAAACTATAATAACACATTTGTTAGGTTCGTATATTTGGCCCTAATAAATTTTCTTGCCCTCCCTTATAAAGCTCTATGTATGATCTTAGTCTCTCGTGCCATGACTTCAGGGGCGGGATCCAGGATTTCAGAAAAGGGGGAGTTGTTAATGGATAAAGAGGGGGAGGGTACGGGAGGGGGTACCCCACCTGCCCAGCTAGGGGGCCTGGGGGAGCGCTGTAAGCTCCCCCATCGGGGTCTGGGGTGGAGCCCTAGACGCTAACACTTTTTTATTATATCATGCTCAAAACACTACATAAAACTGCGTGCAAAAAGGGCCATGAATCGAATAATTCAGCAATTTATGATTATAAGAATTGCTGGATCTATGTACTACAATCGGAGGCTTGAAACAGTTTTCTGGGATGTGCTCACAGATTCATCCGCAGGTACTCTTTGTTTATGTGCACGCATGCATGGAAATCAAAGCCGGCCAAAAGATGTTGCATATGTTTTGATCCTTCTCATTGATTAACTAGCTACTTCGGCGATATCTAGCAAGCGCTCTCCATGACCATTTACATGTATACGGTGCCTCGATCTCTCATAGATCATTTTCATGTTTAATCACATAGATTGATCAATGCATACTTTTTAAACAAAACCGCATGCATACTTGAGTAAGAGTTTTTGTGTTTTGTTCTTTAGAGTGCAGTGAGATATAAAGTTTATTGCCGTAATGGAGAAGACTTTTAAGTAACATCGCCTCTTGAATGATTGCATTATGATTCATACTGCATATAGAGACAAGTGAAATAAAATTGCTTCCACTATCACAGAACAATCAATCGCTATAGTAAACAATATGGTCTTAGTCCATAGATACCACATGCCCCTCTATTATTCATATCTTCCTATCTTCTCTAGCCTTCCTCCTGCCTATCAGGAAGGATTTATCTACATCACTATATATCCAGCCCTGGTTTCTAAGGTAGTAATGTTATTGTGACAGCAGGTGTCAAAGATTGGTCAGGTGCGCTCCATTTATTACAGTATTGCGCCGACGTACACGTGTATGGATAATCTTCTGTCCAAAGCACCACCCAAAATGGTACACACACATGGTGCACAACCCGTTAAAACAATAACCTTCACATCTACCACATGACCTTCTCATGAACACCAATTCCACCCCTCTATTTACCAAAATTTAGGTACATGTATTTACTTCCTGCCCATCCCATTCTTCAATACCCAGCCCTAGTTTTCTAAGGCAGCCAACAGTGAACAACCCTTTGCAATGTTATTGTGACAACAGTTTCCAAGACTAGTCAGGTGCACTCCATATAAAACCATGAGGAGACAATCCATAGTAGAGCACCACAACTTTTGCCACGACCCTCTCAAAGCCTTTTCATTTTTCAGCAATCTAATAGGGCTCATTGAGATTAGTTATTATGCACAGTTTCACTTTCGGATACACTTCGGTTAATTGACAATATTTTGTCAACTTTGTAAGCACCATGAAATTTTGTGATCACTATGACTGTTTTGCAAAGCTACAGTAATGTGTCCATAAGGTTTTGATTGAAACTGTTACTAACACTAGAATGCACTCCATGAGTGCAGAGAAGGGTCACCATGAGTGCAGAGAAGGGTCACCATGAGTGCAGAGAAGGGCGACCATGAGTGCAGAGAAGGGTCACCACGAGTGCAGAGAAGGGTGGCCATGAGTGCAGAGAAGGGTGACCATGAGTGCAGAGAAGGGTGGCCATGAGTGCAGAGAAGGGTGACCATGAGTGTAAAGAAGGGTGACCATGAGTGTAAAGAAGGGTGACCATGAGTGTAAAGAAGGGTCCATCTGCACAATACATCTGTGCTCAACTGCAATCCAGATCAATCCGGATTGGGGGGGAGGGGGGGGGTGTCCACACTAGGTAATCAGTATTCATTGACCAAACCGAATCGATGCAGTAGGGTGTGCCGATTGAGATACATGTTTGCATGCAGCGGACACCCCTAAAATTCACAAGCTTCTCCTCCCCAGACATACATCCCTAACAATAAACATCATCACCTATGCACCAATAGCAATCCAGCCAGCCTCACCTTTGGAAACTGATAGTATCACAAGCTGAATGTTCAATATGCACTCAATCCACAAATAAGTCTCCAACAACAGGAACAGAGTAACAAGACAAATAAAGGGACAAGCAGTCACCAAACAGGAACACAATATTTAACAACCTCCAAACTAAACAAAAGAACCAATAGTGAAATAGTGGAACTATATTTAGTGTGTCATATGTGCTTAAGAACCCTTGCGGTTCTAACCTGTTTGGCCGGACTATGTCAAATGTGTGGCCCAGTAATGATATTCACGTGTCAAATCCCCACTAATCCCAACTTCGCCCCAGGGGGTCTCACGTAACAATAATACATGTAGGCGCATTACGTCTCGATATAGGTGCGAAGGACTAATCTCGGCACACATTATGAAAGAGCAGTTTAGCTTGCTAGACATACATTTCATAATGAGGTATGGACATTACTTACATTTCAATTTACAGTACTGTTAATCTAATTGCATATGAATACTATTGTCTGCACCTCTATAAACAATATCTTACACACATTTCTGGCACGGTATGACATCAGCCTGTTCCAAAAACGTGTATACCTCTAACATAGGATTGCTCCACATAGTACATGGCTGTTTCATTGCATCGAAAAGAGTTGTTTACAGTTCACGTCATTCCATTGCAACCAAGATGAGAGATTTTGGCCGATGGAATGCACTACCTTTCTATAAAAGTGCCTATAGCTTACTTGCACGTTTAATGATAGCAAATGTCCGTAAAATGTAGCAATCGACCGATATATTAATCACAGTAGCAGCCCATACCCGGCCGAGCGGGTCGCAACAGGATGAGTCAGTATATGGGCACAACATTTAGCCTCTAATATTTTCCTAACGTTTCATCCCTGTCAAAATATAATAACCAAGTGTATCCTATACACTAGTTACATCCGGTTGTTAACCACCTGAGGCATGGCGATAGTCAGCACATTTTTTGGTTGAAAGTGTTCACTAGAAAGGCTAAAAAGCTAATATATGTGCTCTATGGTCCATAAACTATCAGGTAAAACAAAAAACCTTTTTTGAGGACAATAATAAGTCACTTAAAAGCGTAGCTAAACAAAAAGAGTATAGTTTGCGTCATTACCGCTAAAATTTTAGGAGGCCATCGTGTTTGTCAGCATCTGTAGGACGCGTTGATCACTTCTAAGGAAATTTGAATACAGATCTAGATTCCTAAAGGCTTTTTTTGCCCCACCATTCGGATATCCGCAGAGGATAATTTTAGATAGCTATTCGGATCAAAATTCGGATTCTTAATACAGTTTTTAATCATATACATGTATTTGTACCAATCACAATCACGTCACAAATCATTTTGCAATGTTTTGTAGGCTGTATGTGTTGTACAACCCAGCAAAAAGTTCTTGCGCAAGACTTGCCCAAGATCTTGCCTTCTTGGGCAAGTCTTGCCCAAGATTACTCAAGATCTTGCCTTCACGGGCAAGAAAAGTGTGAGGTACTTTGAGTTCTGCGTCAGAGCATAGGACAAGAGGTACTCATTAATTTACTGCCCCTTTTAGTGAGGTTTCTGTACATTACACTGATGCAAATTACATTTATAATGTCAAAACAGCATACAACAAGTATAACTCAGCTCCATTATTTCTCAGTAAAATTAACTATTATATCACTATGAGAATGTTTGATAGCTATAGGGATATGTATATGCATTTCTGTACTAATGACAGAAGCTACTGTAATAATCTTTGTAATAGACACTTTCTTCACTTTTACAAAGAATATATCTGTTGCTGCATTTGCTAAGTCAGGCTTGCTAAATGGTATGTCGTTCAAAATGCCATCCTGCTGTCTCTCAAATTAAGACATCAATTCAGTATAGCAAAAGGTCCTTCTATTAATATACAGAATTTCTAACTGACCCAAGCCTTCTGATTCCTTCATCCTCAAACTCACAAACTGAACTGTCTCGTAGTGTCTTTTTACATGATATGAAGTGTTTTTCAAATAGTATGATTTAAAGGTTGACACAGCATCATCTGTACCCTGAAATCCAGCATTACGAATAGCTTCTAGCTTATCTTTCAATAATTAATAAAACACCTTTCACTATATATTTTTCTTCGTATTCCATCTTCAGTGCAATCTCCATACTAAAAATCCATTCCTGATTATTCAAGTGCCTGGTAGACAGCAACATCATACAACTTTGTGTAATTAGTTCTTCTCTCACATCTAATATAATTCCAGCATCCAGCAAGCCTTAAGTCATATGAATGACATCTACGTATATACACACATGAATATGAATTCTTACTTTCTAAAACGATTTTTCAACTTGACTAACTCTTACACAACATTTCATTTCATTTTTTAAAAAACATCTATCATACTGAGATGTAAAGTTGTTACAGAAATACGTAGTGAATTACAATTGGAAAATCATAATCCATGAAGGGCTTCATTTGAAACATGTACAAGTTTTATAAGGTCTGACTAAGTTTTTTAAAAGTGAGATTGTGATGAAGAGACTATTGCATAAAAAGTATGCTAGATTTTGGAGGAGTTTAAGTCCCTGCGTATTAGCGCTTGAAGGTCGGTCGCTAAAATCGGTCGGTAGCTCAGGTTCATCGGCCAAATACTTACTCCAAAGACTGAAAAAAGTCTTCTGCTTCACATTCAAGCCCATTTTGTATGATTACGTCAGATGTTTCACTAGTCTGGGGACCAGACTGTAGTACAGCCATCTGTCTGGTCCCCAGACTAATGTTTCACATGGCACACCATTTAATACTTTTAAAAGATCGTACGCGTGTCCCAGTCCATCGAGCAACCATGTGCATCATCAGCTTTTTCTAGGCGCCTTTTCTTACGTATTAGGCTACCTAGTAGATCTACTGAGTCGACGCAACTTTGGATAAAGGTCTGAAACGGTAATGATCGTAGACCGTTCAGTTATCTCCTCACGTGACATCAAATCATGTGATATACAATACTCTTGTTCGGCTATAACGTGGTAGTGAAAAGAAGGCGTGCAAATGAGCGACTTAGTACTGGTGTGGTGACTGATCGACGAGACACTGAGCGTCATATCAACAGCAAATGCCGAAAACGCTGGTTCCTACGTTGGAGCTGTTTCTAGAATCCGATGGAGTGGATATTATGAAGGGCAAAAAAATAAGCCAATTAACACATCAGGTAAGTCATTCGGAGACTATTTTAATTTATAACCTTAAACCTAATCCTCTCTTTTAACATACCTTACATATATTAGCTATGTCTAGTAACAGTGATGATGATAGTTTCCAATAATATCATCTCATTGCCATCCAATGTGCATCACATCAGGTAAGCTATATTTTACATTTGTGTTTATTTATGCATGTGTATACCATTACTATTGATGCTCTACATATATGTATAGGCAGACAAGAACCAAGTCTCAATGAACAGGTTGGGATTTATTGATTATGGATGTGTCCTGATTCTTTTCTGGTACTTAGGTGACATATACATATATGCTGCGGTGGACTGCAATGAGGCCACTGTACAGCATAGGAAGAAGCAGCCAGTCTGCAGACTACGTACAAGATGACATTCCTAAGCAGCATAGAAAGGAGTCCTGGAGCAGCCAGTCTGCAGACTATGTACACGAAGACACTCCTAAGCAGCATAGTAAGGAACAGCCTGCCGATCCTGTTGATGAGAGTAGTGAGTCTAATCTTGTTATTTTTCTGCCTCAATCATTTTAATTCTCACCATACAGTGGCTCAGAAAGCTAGTGAAGCCAGCAGTTCCTGTGAATAGGAACAGGTACGTTGAAATATACTATTCATTTATACATTGCAGGTTGAATTGCTGTACCCAATGCCAACTAGATGAAGCAGTTGACCAGAGCTATGATTGTCATATGAAGCTTGTTATAAGTCCAATGCCAGTGTAATGAACTGACTGTAATTGCTAACTAGCGAATGATTAACCGGACAGATCGGGAGTATTTATTGTGATGCATTGCTGTTTAGAGTTAGTCTTCTTACTGTGCAAAACCTGATCAATGTAATATTATTATATTGGTGTCAGGAGTGGGATAGGGATGACGGCGGAGGAGCTTCTCTCACGAACGGTAAGGATGAGCTTACGGCCTCCACCCCTATTTACAGAAGAGACAGACTTGTTGCTGTGGCTCACTCGCTTCGAAATGTACGTGAACCAAGCAAAGATAGCTGAGAAACAGTGGACGAAGGAGCTTCTTCCATTGTTGGCGGAAGGTCCTTTCAGGTTGGTAGCGCAACAAGGTTTGGTAGCCTCCGAAGACTACAAGGCAGTGACGCAGTGTCTAAGAGCCCAGTACGCCCCCGAAGGTAACCAGTTAGAGTGGCAGGTGAAATTTCAGCGACGTGTGCAGAAGTCTGGCGAACAGCTGGCCGAGTACGTGAGGTATTTGCGCATGATGGCAGATAAAGCGTATCCAAAATGGTCTACGGACCAGCGGCTTGAATTGGTAAGGGACCAGTTTATCCAGGGTGTGCAATCTTCCTCCACGCAGCTGCGACTCATGAAAGAGATGCCTAAAACTGTCGAAGAGGCTGTTATTCTCGCGACGCAGTTGGAAGCTATAGAGGCGGCACAGAAGAAGCTGTGCAGACAACGCACACAGGAGTCGCTGGCGGTCAAAAGGGATACGAAACCGGGGGACGGAGAGGACTCAGAGGAGTCGTTAGCGGCGGCTGTTAAGCGTGCAGATAACGAACCCATGGTGGAGAAGCTGAGAAGGCAGGTGGAAGACTCTGAGAAAATGCTACACCAACTCAAGAGACAGCTTCAGCAGCTTCAACTTGACCAGGGGCATGCACGGCAGGATGCGCCTGCAAGAGGCTTCGGCCACAACGTTTATGCAAAGAAGCGCTCTTCAAACTACTCACATAAGCAGCAAGGGGCGGTATGCTGGAACTGTGGGGAACGGGGACACTTAAAGCGAAACTGTCCATCGAGGAAGAGTTTTGTGGATTCAGCGGCCGTAAGTTCCACTTTAATGATTGAGGGTTTTCTTGACGGTCGTGTTACGACGTTACTGGTGGATACGGGTTCGGCGGTAACGTTAGTAAGGGAGGACGTATGGAGAGATGCTAAATCTGGAAGTGCTGTGCAACTAGAGTCACCAGTTCATACAGTTGTGGCTGCCAATGGTGGGAAGTTGAATATTACGGGTCAGTGCACCATTAAAATAGCAGTAGGGCCATTGTCAAAGGACCACGTAGTATTGGTGGCTAAAAACTACACCAGGAATGTCTCCTTGGGGCTGATTTTTTGATGCGCCATGGTTGTGTGTTAGACCTCCAACAAAACATTATGTTCACTAAAGAAGGGCCTGTTCACTTTGTGTCATCAGTTAGTAGTGCTCATAGTACCCCTGTGTGCTTTGTTACTTTGATTAAAACGGTAACAGTTCCTCCCAACTTTCAGATGTGCTTGCCTGTGAAGAAGACAAGGCATAAGTCAGCACCATCTGCTGAGGTGTTAGTGGTGGAGCCATGTGAAGTGTTTGTGCACATGTATGGTCTCCTTGTTGCCCATTCTATTACAGATGCTGTTGCTGATCAGACAATGGTACAGGTCATGAACCCATGTTTTGCACCCATCACAGTACATGCAGATGTAAGGGTGGGGGTGTTGCAACCTGTTGTTGACTGTGCACAGGTACAGAACTCTGTCAGTAAGCAGTCTAGACCTAAGCAGGCCATCAAGGACACTATTGATCAGATGACTACAGGCCTGGCCCCAAGTGTGAAGGACAGAGTGGCTGCACTCCTGTGGCGGTTTGAAGATGTCATTGCACTGAATGATAATGACTTAGGTCGTACCCACCTAGTGAACCATCGCATTGACACGGCAGATGCGCGGCCTGTTCGCCAGCTGGCTCGACAACTGCCCTTTCAACTTCATGAAGAAGTGCGTGGGTTAGTTGATAATATGTTGTCCCAGGGAATCATTGAGCCATGTTGTGGGCCTTGGGCTTCGCCTATCCTGTTGGCTAAGAAGAAAGATGGGAGCACCAGATTTTGCGTAGATTTAGATTTTCGCCGCGTTAATGACATGATGCGCAAGGATGCCCAACCGTTGCCTAGGATAGACGACACGCTAGATGCTTTGGGAGGGGCTTGCTACTTTTCCACTTTAGATCTAGCCAGTGGTTACTGGCAAGTCGAGGTGGACAGTAGAGATAGGGAAAAGACAGGATTTGTAACACCATGTGGGCTTTACCAATTTCGAGTGATGCCATTTGGGTTGTGCAATGCGCCAGCAACCTTCCAGCGGCTCATGGAGCACGTCTTGGCTGGCTTGCATTGGACTACATGTCTCGTGTACCTCGACGACATCATTATCTTTAGCAAGTCAATTGAACAGCATATCGCGCAGCTTAGTGACGTGTTTGCACGTTTAAAGGGGGCGGGGCTGAAGATCAGGCCTAGTAAGTGCCGATTGCTACAGTCTAGTGTGCAGTACCTTGGCCACATAATTTCAGGCAAAGGCATTAAGACAGATCCCGCAAAGATTGCATGTGTAGCCAACTGGCCTGTACCGGAGAATACAGCTGAGCTTAAGCGCTTCCTCGGTTTTGCCTCATACTATAGACGTTTTGTGAGGAATTTTGCTCAAGTGACATGCCCTCTGAATGCTCTGACCCAAAAAGGTACACAATGGCTATGGTCAGAGGGATGTAACAATGCATTCTTTGAATTAAAAAAACGGCTTATGTCATCACCAATACTGGCATTGCCTGATTTCAGTTTAGATTTTGTGCTAGACACAGATGCCAGTGGGGATGGTCTGGGTGCTGTATTCTCGCAGGTGTCCAATGGAGAAGAAAGGGTACTGGCCTATGCCAGTAGAGCATTGAGCAGAACAGAGAGAAAGTACTGCGCCACAAGGAGAGAGATGCTTGCCTTGGTTTGGGCTGCTCGACATTTCCGGCTGTACCTTTATGGAAAAAAGTTCACCCTGCGAACAGACCACCATTCTCTGAAATGGCTGCACAATTTTAAAGAACCAGAGGGACAAGTGGCTCGCTGGCTGGAGGTGTTGTCCGAGTTTGACTACACAGTTGTACACCGTGCGGGTAAGCGACACACAAATGCTGATGCATTGTCCCGTGGCAGGTGCAAGCAATGTGGAAGGGACAAGGAGGTGATGGAGGAAGATCCCATGACTTGTGATGCTGTATCCCACCTCATTCTACCAGCTTGGACAGGAGATGAGATCAAGGCTCAGCAGAGTTCTGACCTTGACCTACAGCAAATGGTCACTTGGCTGGCTGGAGACAAACACCTGCCCGGACCACCTCCCTAATGATGTATCCTGGAGGCTTTCATCACTATGGGTCCAAAGGAGGTACCTTGTATTGATAGATGGGGTCTTGCATCGTAGATGGGAGGATGTACCAGGTGGTGGGGTTTGTAAGCACCTTCAACTTGTACTACCTGGCAACCTGGTAAAGAGTGTGCTAGAGGGTCTACATAGTACCTTGGTGGGTGGTCACATGGGGGCAGCAAAAACACTAGCTAAAGTACGTGCACGCTTTTACTGGCCAGGTCAGAAGAGAGATGTCGAGATGTAGTGCAAGGGCTGTGCCACATGTAATTCAAGGAAGGCACCACCGGGGAGGGCCAGAGCCCCTTTGGAGACCAGTATAGTCCAGAGGCCTTTACAGAGGGTTGCGATGGATATCTTGGGACCGCTCCCTGAGACTCCAAGGGGTAACTGCTACATACTGGTAATTGGTGATTATTTCACCAAGTGGAAAGAGGCTTTTCCTTTAAGGGACACTGAGGCAGTTACCGTAGCAAGGGTTTTAGTTAATGAGTTTATATGCCGATTTGGTGTTCCAGACTCGCTCCACACTGATCAGGGAAAGAACTTTGAAGCCAGAATAATTAAGGAAATATGTGCATTGCTGGACATTAAAAAAACGGGCACAACGGCATACCACCCTCAGTCAGATGGCCTTGTAGAGAAGTTCAACAGAACTTTACTTGGTATGTTGAGTATGATGGTGAAGGAAGATGAACAGGGATGGGACCTTCTCCTACCAACTATGCTGTTAGCCTACTGGACCAGTCATCATGCCACAACAGGGGTAACACCTTTTGAATTAATGTTCGGTCGTAACCCACGCCTCCCTGAGGACGTATTATTCTCTATTCCAGGTCAGTTGAGGATCCATCTCAGTACGCTGAGATACTGAAGAGGCGGATGCAACAAGCCAGCGAGCGAGTCCTGCAGTACAAGGAGCTCCAACAGCAATGCCAGAAGGAGAACTATGATGATGGAGTGAGGGGGAAGGCATATGCAGTGAATGATTTTGTATTTCTCCATAATCCAGCTGTTAAGCGTGGACGTTCTAAGAAGTTTCACAAGCCATGGCAAGGACCTTTCAGAGTTGTAGAAGTGTTGGGGCCATCCGTGTACAGAATTACAAATGGTGATAACCCGAGAAAGCAGAAGGTGGTCCACTTTAACAGGTTAAAGCCAGCCCCTGCACCGGCACCTGCAAAGGCCACACCATCACCGGAGGTGGTCATACTGGTACCAAGACAACTGGCAGAACCTGAAGCTCTTCCCGATGGAGCAAGAGAGCTGGATGATCTGGAGGGTCACCCTCCTAATCTAGCCCCTCCGAATCAAGCAGCTAGAGATTGCAATATGGATATCCCACCTCCTCATGCCCAAGTTGAGCCAGAGGATATACAGCCTGTCAATATACCACCTGGGCCAAGACACTCAGCCAGACTAAGAAGGCCAGTGGTGCATTACGGAGACCCTGTGGAAATCCCAGAGACTATCACTGACGAAGACTTGTTTGAGAGTGAGGACACAGTCTCCTAGGAGAGGGAGTAGTGTAATGAACTGACTGTAATTGCTAACTAGCGAATGATTAACCGGACAGATCGGGAGTATTTATTGTGATGCATTGCCGTTTAGAGTTAGTCTTCTTACTGTGCAAAACCTGATCAATGTAATATTATTATACCAGTATTCACACCTTCTATCATGGATGTGTCAAGTTGCGGAGCTAATGCATATGTAAGACAACATTAAAACGCACCAGATCTGGTTAAGTATGGTCTTGCATTGCTCGATTGCATCTTCAGCAAACATGAGCAATGAACTCCACAACGAGCAAAACTTTGTCCGCAAAACCTCCTTTGTCACCTACAAGAGTGAAGTTACTTGAAGGTACAATATTTGAAGTCAACATTGTGAAATAGTTATCTTATCCATTTACAGAATGTATTGACAAAACGTTTGGGAATGGATCATGATCAGTGACAGCACATGATTACGAGGTCAGGAAATCCCTCAATCAAAAGTGTAGGGACAAGCTGAGAGAGAAACTGTTTTAGAAAAAAAAAAGTTGCTGAATGGCAAGTAGTGCATGATGTGTTAACATACAACACTGTAATGTGCAATGAGAGCTTCGATAGTATGATGATTTGAAAAAGGCATTCATGTCAAGTCATGTGATGTGGGGATGGGTCCACGGCATTTATACTCTTGGACAAGATCTTGAGCAAGTCTTGGACAAGATCTTGTGCAAGACTTGCCCAAGATTTTGGCTGCCATAATCTTGGCATCTTGGACATGATCTTGGGTAAGTCTTAGGCAAGTCTTGGGCAAGTCTTAGATAAGTCTTGCCCAAGCTCTTGCCCAAGCTCTTGCCCAAGATCTTGGGCAAGTCTTGCACAAGAACTTTTTGCTGGGCAACTTGGTCTAATTAACTTGCTAGGACAACACATATAGAACACATGTACATAGGGCTTGTAGGAATTCATTTTTGAACCAAGGAGATCTAATCCTTTTGGTTTGAATATCAGGGATTAGGTTTGGCAGCTATGATTTTTGAGGGTTAACCATAGATCTACCGATGTTATCTCCGGTTAACATTTTGTTAACCGGAGATAACGTTTTCCCTTCCCTTTCTTTCAATCCTATTCTAAGCATCTTTTGAAGCATAGCAGCCAAACAACCTCGGTTGTGATTAGTATCCATTTGGGTACTAGCGAAACATAATTTTCTACTTAATGTGTCACATTTAGCGTATGAAAATGTGCAATTACACTGCAGCGGTCACAATTGCCGTCGATTTACAAAATAGAGCGTTAACCGGGGTAAACATCCGTTAAAAGTGCGGACAAAACCTAACAAATGCTGTGGTATTGCGGAGGTTTGTTTCCGCCTACCTCGTGCTATTTATAGAATAACATGGGTAAACAATTCGAAATCGGTGTTGCTCTTACCGCTTGTGTGGGCAAAGTCATCGGCTCTCGCGCTGCAGCAGCACGCTATTGGACTAATGCCCTCGTCGGTCGACTCGATCACAAAAATGGGTTGGTTTTTTCCCCCTACCACAAGCGTACAGAGCTTCGTTAGAAAGGGTTTAATCGGACTTGCCAACCCCTAGCTATAGCATTGATGGCGTACAAAATACGAACGAAATAAACGCTAGATAAGTGCGTTGTCTGCACTGATATACATGTATACATCACTACTATAAAACCTTCTGAATCAGTAAGCTCTTCGGCTCGGCAGTGAATTGGATACGCTCATACATGTACGCACCAACAAAATTAATAATGGGCAGGGTATAAGTTATTTGTTGACAATAATTGATTTTTAAAGAAATTCATTAGTACACCAGCGTTAACACAGCGCGGTAGATCTATGAGTATCAGCTGCTTATTCAACTGTTATTGTTGCTTATCTGTAATAATCAGTCTAAACCACCTTTGGGCTACATGTATACCACATGCTTCTACCACACGCGCCACGTGAAACCATAATTGCGCTCGTAATTGCCTGCAATTAATATCCCATTCGGATCATTCGGATAGGGACCCTCCGATCCAATTGTGCCTAAGCCTACCCGCTCACTTGATCGTTCGTCGTACATCCTCCATCCCCATCGCAATTACCAATAACTCCCTATAATAACTAAGGTATGTAATTACTCCATACCTCGAATCTGATTGGTTCCCCAACATTCTGGTGACCGTGGACGTGAACAGAATAGACCCTTCCCTTTAACGGCGTAAGGAATGCAATTTGCTAATTTTACGTCACGTCCGGAGTTCTTCCTGCTGGTGATGTAATGTGTCATGTGTCAAGGTGGACAACTATGTACTGTAAGACAAAGGAGGGCAACGTTGCGTATAAGCGCACGAATTCTAAGGTTTAGCATTCGAAACACCAGACTTATACAAGTATGAGCTTGTTCAAATTGCGATAAACATTGCGTCATATAAGTGTGGGAACGAGACTAGCAAGGCTGATATCGACACAGTACATAAATGTCTTGGCAACACTGACCTATCTATTAGGCCATAGATTGATAACCTAACGTTAGGTTATCAATCTATGATTAGGCTTTGCTTTCGGCTAGCCGATTGCATTTTTATCCCGCGTGGCAAATTAGCCACCTTAGGAGCGCTGCCGTACTACGGATTTCTAGTGGCTCCTCGAGAAACGCACCTGGGATGTCTGCCTCTGTGAGTACTGTTGTGGCATAGGCTTGGTCGGTCGAAAATTATCAACAACCTGGTACAGTGTTAGTACTCGCGCACAGGATGAACTCCGGAAGTGACGCAATTAAGAATAATTGCATTCCTTACGCCGTTAAAGGATCTAGGAATTGAGTTTCCAGCTGTGGGAATCAGGGTCTGGGCACGAGACTATAGTTATACGTCAATAGCGCAGTGTTGTCAGGCTGTTTAAGAACCCTTGTTGCTTCACCCAGCCGACGAAGGAACGCATCCTAGTCCTCTTGTGAAGCAAAGTTCACGCTTAACGAGAACCGAAACACGATCTCGACCGCCATTTTTAGCTACTTCTCACGTGTGGCTATGAAATTGTGTGAACCAGTTTTATGCCTTTATTACATGGCACTGTTGACAAATGGATAGATGCTGCTTGCTTACCCCAGTACATGTACGCCAAAATATGGCCGGTTTTACGGCCACAATTGATCCGATGACCTTCTGTAATCTATTCTTGGAAAGGAATGTCTTTTTTGATGCTTAACCAGTTATAAGAACCAGTAGATCTATCTATCCATCTACGAGGCTTCAGCTAAGCTGTAGAGTCTTCGTAGTCTTGAAACTTATTATTTACAGTCAGCGAAGTTTCCAATCAACCTCCTACGGTCGTAAAACAGAACTGTTGAACAGAGAGGCAGCTGGTACGCGTACAAAACACCCCCACTTTTCGTATCGAGCTCCCCAAAGATTGTTATCATTCATAGTTATCGTTAGCTAATCTAATTTGTGGTTGTGATAGTCATGTACAATCTGGACCACTTACGTGCAAGTACTTCTGATCTTTCCTCTCTCTCTTCAGATTACAACGCATGCGCATTGCAATCATGGGGCGTGGCCAACACATTGTATGAATGACCCACACTTGTTTCTGGGTGCTTGCAAAATTGTTGAGGGGAATTTGTGGTGGACAAAAAGTGATCATGAACTGAGCAACCACTGTTTGTTGAGGATTACTTCTCCTGGATGACTTTTTATAAAATAAGTATACTCTGCACTTACAATAATGTATTTTATTATAAAATAGCATTTACCCTGGTTCCAAAGTTCATCTGTTGCAGCTGACGATTCTCAATCACGTGCAAAGACGTTTCTAATTACAGCACAGCAAACACAATTTACCGCAATCATGTGATGTTATGTTTCTCTGTCGCAGGTGACGCTGCATTTCAGACTAGACCAATCAAAACAACCTGTCAGCTGTAGCAGATCCGGGGAGGGGGGGGGGGGGGGGTAGTGGGGGCTCTAGCCCCCCCCCCCCTTTTACCTTGCCTAATTAAATTGCCACATGCATCGGCTATACCTTCACTTGTTATATAATCATTCTGCAACAGTGTTTGCCTTACAGTTTGTTCAAGGAATGTACAGTGTTTGCGTGAATGCAGATCTATTTGCTTATACATGATCATGTTGCTAGCACTTTGGAACGCGCTGAGAGCCAGTATTATTTAACGCCATCAAGGTTGGTGTGCCCACAATGTGACATTGAGATAACAGTACCAACAAGCACAGGTTAGTATCAGTAATGGCAGGTGTACAGCAGACTCAACACATGGACCTGCAGATACACATATCTATAGTCTCAAGAGATCAAAGAATGAGCTCCCTTGTTTTAAAATAAAGACTACACCATATTGGCTTGGGGGATGTAATTAGAGGTAAATATGAATGTCATTAGTAGCTGTGAATTTAATGAACATATATATGTAAGTCCATTTTATGAAGAACTCAATGTATGTGCACACAATTCACACACCTGTGAGTCTAGACTCTTGTGTGAGAAGGTGAGCCTCCTGTAGTCCAGTAGCGATGGTGGGTGTGTCCCTTCCTCCTCGTCCTCTTCAACCTCGTCCAAATACAGTTGGGAGCTTGTCCAACACCTCGATCATGGCGGCAAGATAGATCAGAAGCCGTCGCCTGCACCCTGCAAGCGATGCACACATGTAGGTATATACAGGTCCTGGTACACAGTATACACAGGGGCACAAAGAGGGACATGTTATGTGACAGCTCACTTCTGAAGGTAGCTCTTCCGAATGTCACCACTGCCATTAGCAACCAGCTTCCGAGTAATATAGTCAATGGTATACTAAGCATGTTGTAAATGGTGACCCACTCTCCTCCTAAAGTAGCTAGCTGCTCCCTTAGTAACTCTTATCTCGTGGGAGCCACAAGTAGCACACTAAGTATAATTGGTGGTGAGAGAGAGAGATCATAGATAGATGTGTTCATCAGCCTCAATGTCATTAGTGGACCAGCTGTTCACAATAGGCCATCCTTAATGTTGTTATCTCCAGACTGCTGGGACAGTTGAAGACTGCTCATGTGATCGACTGCTGACTGCATTCATATTTGTTCATGCAACAGTTCTGAAAACAGAAGAAGTTATTTCAATTGAAAACAAAAAACACCACAAGAGAGTCCCCTCACAGCTCTGCTCAGCTCCTCCACAAAACTGCTCATGTACACCTCTCTACACCAGCAGCCTGTTGGTGCAGATACATGTCTGCCCCCGAGGGGGACATCATGACATCATCAAAGATGGCTCAATGCCACGCCCACCTACCTGTCCCGCATTCCTGTACTTAGTGAACAGAGCATGTTTGACTGCCAGGGAATGTCTGCTGAGTTGAAAACAATGAAGGGGGCGTTGCCTCATAGCTCCAGTGAGAGGCGCTTTAGTGTGTCTGCACACTGGGACATTAGGAGCTGAAGGAGTGGGGAGGAGGAGGGGGAGGGGGAGGAGAGGAAAAGAGAAGAGAGGGAGAAGAGAGGGAGGGGGAGGAAGGGGGAGGGGGAGGAAAGGGAGAAGAGAGGGAGGGGGAGGAGAGGAAGGGGGAGGAGAGGGAGGGGGAGAAGAGAGGGAGAGGGAGAAGAGAAGGAGGGGGAGGAAGGGGGAGGAGAGGGAGAAGAGAGGGAGGGGAGGGAGGGGAGAGGTAAAAATATGAACACAAAGTACGCCACATATCCACTGTGCTGCCTAGTGCCTAACCATCCACCCTCCTCCCCATCCACCCCCCCCCCCCCCCCCCTACCTTGCCAACATAAGTTGATACAGTGAATGCAACGTCTGACATAAGCTGACTCTTACATAGGGACTCCCCCACTTTGGGTACAGCCTGTCTGCTGCACGTTGAACACACCTGGGGGAACCCCCACCTGGTAAGCCAGCTGTTTATACAAGAGAGAAGTGATGGGGAGGGGAGGGGAGAAGAGGGGAGAGGAGAGAGGAGAGGGGAGGGGAGGGGAGGGGAGGGGAGGGGAGGGGAGGGGAGGGGAGGGGAGGGGAGGGGAGGGGAGGGGAGGGGAGGGGAGGGGAGGGGAGGGGAGGGGAGGGGAGGGGAGGGGAGGGGAGGGGAGGGGAGGGGAGGGGAGGGGAGGGGAGGGGAGGGGAGGGGAGGGGAGGGGAGGGGAGGGGAGGGGAGGGGAGGGGAGGGGAGGGGAGGGGAGGGGAGGGGAGGGGAGGGGAGGGGAGGGGAGGGGAGGGGAGGGGAGGGGAGGGGAGGGGAGGGGAGGGGAGGGGAGGGGAGGGGAGGGGAGGGGAGGGGAGGGGAGGGGAGGGGAGAGGAGGGGAGGGGAGAGAGGGGAGAGGAGGGGAGAGGAGGGAGGGAAGGGGAGAGGAGAGAAGAGGAGGGGAGAGGAGGGAGGGGAGGGGAGGGGAGAGGAGAGGAGAGGAGAGGAGAGGAGAGGAGGGGAGAGGAGGGAGGGGAGGGGAGGGGAGAGAGGGGAGAGGAGGGGAGAGGAGGGAGGGAAGGGGAGAGGAGAGAAGAGGAGGGGAGAGGAGGGAGGGGAGGGGAGGGGAGGTGAGGTGAGGTGAGGTGAGGTGAGGTGAGGTGAGGTGAGGTGAGGGGAGGGGAGGGGAGGGGAGGGGAGGGGAGGGGAGGGGAGGGGAGGGGAGGGGAGGGGAGGGGAGGGGAGGGGAGGGGAGGGGAGGGGAGGGGAGGGGAGGGGAGGGGAGGGGAGGGGAGGGGAGGGGAGGGGAGGGGAGGGGAGGGGAGGGGAGAGGAGGGAGGGGAGGGGTGGGGAGAGGAGGGGAGAGGAGGGAGGGGAGAGGACGGAGGGGAGAGGAGGGAGGGAAGGGGAGGGGAGGGGAGAGGAGGGAGGGGAGGGGAGAGGAGGGAGGGGAGAGGAGGGAGGGGAGGGAAGGCTTGCCTTAGCCAATGCTAGGGTGGAGGATGGTGTCTCCTCTGAAGGCTTCCCACTGTGGTGCAGCCTGCAGCCACAGCAGCCTTTCTGGTAACCACGGCAGTCGGAAACTTCCAAGGAGCAATTAGTGCTGTCACGCCCACCGGTTGTTAAATAACCAGAAGTCGGCGGTAGTGGGAACATATGCACGTTTTGCCTCTTCAGCAAACCACTCCACAAAGGACGCGCCATACTTGATCTCTAGTACGGCTTCTGCCAAAGGCTTGCCCTGAAGGGGGGCGGGTACGCACTTACGCACTCCAGCTACACGATTTTAGCCAGGTCGTCTGTGTTCTGCATGATCAAGTTGTACCATCTTCTGAGCACCCCTGAACGTTCCTGACACAATGACGCAGCCGTGAATGAGTACACATTGCGCAGTGCAATAGTGACCTTGGCGGTGTGGGCGGCCCATCCCTTCTGAGCTGTGTACGCTTCTCGAACGGCCACCGTCACATCCTCCTCGCCCATATCTGGTACCTTTGGGGCGGATAGTGTAGCGATTAGCGACACGGACATACCAGACACTACATACTTCGGCAATGAGTTGCTGATTGGATGGATTGTATACAGGGTAGAATTTTCCTGAAACTGCATCGCACCACTGACCCGCTATCCACGCCTTGTACTTCAGAAGCTGGGTGCGGGCAATAGCAGGAACACCGCGTCCTAGGAAGTTAAGAGCCATTTTGCATAATTTTGTAATATTGTTCACAATATGGTCACGTGATGATTGGCGGCAAAGTATTATCAAATATTTATGGTATTATTGGTAAATGGCGCAACAGAAATAAACATCTTTATCTCTTTAAACGACGCTATGCATGGGTTTTCCAGCGACGATGAAGGGGTGGACCTACTGATGTACATCCTAGATGGAGAGAAACAATGTCTCAGTGGCCAGGAAGTGAAAAGAACCACTCGAACGTTATACGGGAGAAGAGCCATGTTGGTCCTTCTAGTGAACATGCTAGTGACGATGAGATGGCATTTATGAAAGGTGAGGATAGCTATACTGTTCTTCTCCTATGCCAGCTGTACGTGCATGTCACGTGCAGCCAAGCTTAAGACCATGGAAAACGAACTCCTGCAATTGAGGCAGATGGTAGCGAATGAGCGGCCGCCTCCAGTGAGCCCGAGAGCGGCTACGAAGGAGTACCAAGATAGGATAGGTGAGTGATGTGATCACGTGGTGCAACTAGTTATCGCTCGTGCCTGTAGCTGTAAGACCAGCAAGTACCCCGGTGTGTGCACCAACTGGTGGACCACCTCAGGAGCGGGTCAGGATCACATTCCCACTAACCTCCTGGTAGCTTGTTTTAATAAGCTGTGGGTGTGGTCATAAACTGATAGCAGTTAATTTAGATAGGAGTATATTACATGTGTTTCACATTAATCAAAGAACACATTCACGCACAAGGTCCCACTACACCCTGTAAGGTACAACATCATTACATTGAATTTGAACCTTGCAGAGAATGAGCTAAAACATATGCCCATAAGACCGCCTATAGATTACAAGCCATAGCAAGCACCATTTTACATGTACTTTTACATGTCCTTTCTGGGTATGAGAGGGGGAGGAGTGTGGGTATGGGAGGGGATTTGTTAATTTTCTGGGTCAGAGTCATCGAATTCCTGCATATATAGACTCATCTTCAGTTTAACCATCTCTGCTGCATTCCTCCTTGACCTCCACCTTCTCAGCATTTTCAGTTTCCATGGTGCCAAGATCATTCAGTTCTAAAGGGTACAGCAACTGCACAGGTGTTGTGGTCCCTGAAACAACACGCACAACCTTCTTGAGACACCTCTTGACAGGCCCAACTAACCTTTCGTAGAAGCAACTCTAAGCTTGGTCGTCAATTTATCCTCCCTGGCAACACCAAGGTGGTGTTAATAGTGTATTTGGTTGGACTCTCCACAAAGCTTAGGCTTATCTGATCTTGAATGAGGTGGTCATCTCTGATAAAAATAAATTGACATGGCTCTAAAGCCCTAACATTGAATCACTGATGGACGTCAACTCTTTGATGTTAGTACAGAGTCCCAGTCTGTCTGGATGAACATGGTAGTTAGCACACACACACACACTCCTTCATGGATACTAGATGCTATCCCTTTGCCTTTCTTTGGTTGGCTGCCCACACACATTGCAATCAACACTCTCATCTCTTGGTCATATTTCTTTATTAGTTCGATCTTTTTCCAGTTCCCTGGTCCATATAGCAGCCTTTAATGCCCCCTCATCACGTTTGGCCACATGACCCTTGGCTTCTGTTTATGCACTTCTATGGCAAATACATGATGATGTAATACTAGAGCTTTAGCAAGGGATGTATCTAACACTGTGCAATTGTACAGTTAGGTCAATTCTAGTTAAAGGTCTAGTAAACCGTAATAATATGATGCAACAACATGCTTCCTTCTTCTCTGATGGACATGGAAAGGTTACTCCACTTCCTATTGAGCTCACCACCATTCTCTTCATCCCCATCAGGTGGAACTGCCATTGGTGATGCTGGCACTAGTGGTTACATTAAAGAAAAGAGTTTCTATCTCAGCGATTAATTTATTCTCATCCGCTATTAAATCCAGAATTTCGAGCCCAGTTTCCATAGAATCTCTAGTTTCTTCTGACACTGTTGTTGTAGCTTGAGAGCATCGCAGTTCAGATAGGTCTTGGCCTGACCAATGACCGTCGATACGGGTGCCTTATGACCTGCGCGTATTCTTTTCTTTCATGCATTTCAAAAGACACACTTTTTTAATCCCTGGATCAATTCTCAGGCTCGATAGGACCACGTAAAAACTCTCAATCGCTCGGATATGAACACGTTGGTGGTATTCACACGAAGTCGTGATATATATTTTAATAATTCACATTAATAGTAAGGGTTCAACATGGTATGGGAGGGGAGGGAGAGGAGTGTAAATATTGTAACAGAACCTCTAAGTTCATTGTTCAGTGAAACTTTTATCTATATGAGGTATGTGTGAAGGTTATGTAATTACACCACTTACATTGGGACTCCTTTTGTAATGATATTCATACAGCTCTGAATGGTATGATGTAATCTGATGATGTACCAATAGACTATACTTCAGGAATCTGATAATGTGTACTATGTACTTTGTGCATGTATTGGATTACTTGATGTCACATCTGTACCTCACCCTCAAGGTTGTCTATTGTGTAGATCTCTGAAATGCATTGTAATGATGAAGATCCCTTGCCCTGTGCTATGGGATTCCACTCCCTTCCCTTCCAGGAACCCTCTCATCTCCAGTGACCAGATGAAACAGCATATGGATGTGCGCAGGATGATTCGTCTACCAAACATTGGATCCCACCTCAAAGGCTCAGATATAGGTGTGGTAGTGGACAAATTGCCTCCCCAAAGACTCCGCTAAGGGAGATAAATTCAGTGTGTGGAAACTTTCAGACCTTAGCAGCCAGGAAATCGCTCGTCTCTGTTTGGCAAAGCCTTCCAGGAGCATTGGAAGACTCCTGCTGGCTATGTGGTGGCACTACTGAACCAACCATCATGCCTAATAAGGAGGTGGGCGGTACCTCCTCAGTCAGGGGAGGTGGACAGGTCCAATGTGGACCTCTCCCTGGACCACCCTCAGAAGCTGATGCAGGATGGCATGTCCCAAGACCACTCTTCTGCAAAGCCACCACTATGAGAAGAAGTGTTCTAACTTTGCCAATAAATCGGACGGGGGTTTGTGCAGGGAGCATACAACAAGATGAGGTCACAGAAAATGTAGTGCCAGAGAGGGTGGGTTGTGTCCCTCCCCCTCACCTCCTCACACCTCCTCCCAGCTAAGATAAACTTTTTCAGAAGTCCAAGACAGAAGTGTTCTCCTATGGAGGACAGTCCTTTAGTGCAGGGGGAGGGGGTACCAGGGAACGGCACTCAACAGATAAGACAAGTGTCAAGCTATTTGCCCCAGGAGCCAGGGAGTCCGTAGCCAAGGTTACCACAGAGATTGCAAACACAAGACTCTCAAGTGGTGTCCATCGTGACAAGATGGGTGTGGTCACACACGAGTCCTCAGACCTTACATGTATGTGAGCTGCATGGTGTGTGCATGTGACTGTCATGAGTGTGCTCTATTTAGGAAGCAGGTGGCCAGAGGCCATAGCATGGGAGCACAGTACCTCAATGTGCAGCAGATGCATCCAAAGATGGTTAGTTAACTATTGTAGGTAGATTTGAGGTTAACATTTTTCAAAGTATGTCATTGCCCTCCTAGGTGTGACTAAGAGTGCCTCTCAACTGTTCACTGAAAATAAAGTCCAAAGAAAAAGCCACTCCCACTCATGTGGTAACCAAGGCAACAAGTGGTTCAAAGGTTGGGGCAGAAGGCTCCTCAGATGGCGGAGATCTCTTCACTCCAGACAACATTCCAGTCACATTGCAAAGAGATGAGCCTTCAATAGGCCCACCTCTGGTGCTAGGACTGTCAAGAAGGGGATTTCCCTGCCATCTCCTGCCCCGAGGCCACACAAGTCACATGACACACCTGTGCCTCTGCCCACCTTGAAGCCATCTTCTGCTATGTGTGACTTCCCCCCAGCCAAGGCCAAGGTGTCACCTGACGTGCAGAGCATCCTTAAGGCCAAGTCATCACACGACTGGCAGGTCAAAGAGGTGGGTGTATCCATAGCCACGTGACTATAGGGGGTGTGGTCAACTAGAGGCCATGGTGTGGTGTATTGGGGGGATCCCTATAATGACATCACTTATTGCAGGAGGAGTAGCAGGTGGAGGAGGCTTACCAGCTGGAGAAGAAGGAAGCAATGGAAAGCAGACATGTGTTTGGAAGGTATGTGTGTGGTATGGGATGGTGTGCACGTGATTGCTGGGTCCACCACTAAGGAGCGTCAAGGCCCAAAGTTGCCTACTGAGAATTTACTTTTGCGTGGAGAGGAAATTAAATTTTTGAACAGTCTATCATGATTCTGTTATCTGTGTTCTCAATTTCCTTGCATTTATTAAAATCTTGTGCTGAAGGCAGGCCCTCGTGTTGTGTGGTCACTCAGACTGGTTGCCATGCACTACATAATGTCTAGTATTGAAGGCTTGTTCTTATAGCGATACGCCAATTGTTAGTATGTTATATGTATGTATGGCTACATATGCATTTTAGATAAATTTGAAGGAATGGAGATATCCCACCTCAGGTTAAACAGAACCCATCCCCTAAATACCTTATTCCAAATGGCTACATTCAAGCTATGTGCTTGTATGCCAGCTATGTGCTTATATACCACCATTGCCATGGTGACCACCATTGCCACAGGGACTGCTCCTCTGGTGTGCAGTTCATTAAAGAGCAGCGGACGTACTGCCATGGGTCTTGTGCCCAGGCCACTATGTGTGGTCCGGTTCTCATTCCAGACAGTCACCTTCAGGTAAGCAGGGCATGCCACGCCCCCTTACTACTAACAACTTTCCCACCACCAGCCCTGCAGTAGCTGTGATTGGTCAGGTTTGAATTGTGTAACGGACAGATCCCAACGTCCTGGGGTCAACAAATACACATTTTACATGTATCCTGTATGTGAGTGCATTGGACGACCAATGCAATGACCTATATGCAGGTTAGTGATACTGCTGACAGGTGATGGGCGTGGCTAACAGATGCCCCGCCCCCTTTAGGTCATGTTGCCTATGGAGGTCACTGCCAGCAGGAGTCAGTATACAACAGGCAGATAAATCCTTCCACATTCTCCCTCCTCCCCAGGCCCATTGCAGGATACCTTAACTTTTGCCCCGCCCTCTTGGTCGATGGTTCCTCATTTGACCACAAGATTGGCTTAACTTTACATGAGCTCGTACATACTTTGGTAGCTACATGACATGTTGTCGGTGGCAACCATTTTACCTCACGAATTAATAGGTCTTTTCAAAACTACTCTTGTCATATTATCGTGATGAGCAGGGACTTCCCCGTACACAGTGTTCTTGGACTGGGGACCCGTTGACTTTAAATGGGTAAGCTATACAGCCTCCTGCCCTGTAGCCATTACCCTCCTCTTCCTCCACCCTCACCTACATCAAAGGTCCCTTTTGGTCACCTTTGAACTCTGATTTTGTTGGGGTTATTGTAACCCCCAAAGTTGTGGTATGTAACATGATATTATGTAATGAAGACATTATGTAATGATATGTAACATGATATTATGTAATGTAAATGTTATAGTTTATCAAATCTGAACTGGTGCATTTCTATTTAGAGAGCAGCTATTGAGCACTTCAAATGCTCCACTCTAATTGGAGCACAGCTACAGGACGTGCAGGGAGAAGACCTCAATTGGGACAAGAGGCTGTTTGGAGTAAGTCATACGTTGCTATGGCAACATCGCCCACACATATCCATACACAGGATGAGGTGATGACAGGATCTCTGTATGATTACTACATTGTGTCAAAGATCACACTAGCTCTGTTTGAGGACTCAGGGTATGAGCTACTGCACTGTGTGTGACACCACATGACATCACATGACATCACAGCTGGTATCAGGTGGACTACCAATATGCCCAGCCACTGGACTGGGGGACGAGCAGGGGGTGTGGCTTTGTGAACAGCAGCTGCGCTGGTTGGCTTAGCTATGCACCGTAGGTACTCTGAGGACAAGGGGATGGCCTGGGGACTATTCCACCCCTCCTACCCCCAGGGACCCATACCCATTCTGCTCGGTCAGTGACTGGTCCGGAGGCCATCACAGGTGTGTTAACTCCCTGAAGGCTGTGGGGGACTGTGCCATCGTGAACTACAGTGTGCCTCTAAACCAGTACCAGGTGAGGTGACACCCACCCCCTCCTCCCCAACCCTAGCTAACACACTACTATCCACTACCAATCGAATGTACTAACATTAAAGGGCAAGTCCCCAGACCACACAATGAAGTTTTACCTCTTCACATCACACACACCATCCCACAGGTCCTACATGTACCTTCAAACCTTGGAGGAACTGACAGCCTTGCTGATTTCTGCCCAATGTACCAGGTAAGCTTATCTGAGAGTATACTGGAGTATACTAGAGTATACTGCCTGGAGTATCTCATGCACCATAATCATGCATGCTACACGTAGATATGAGCTATTGGTAGTGCCCAGTCCTAGATGAGATGTAAATGCAAGGGGCGGGGCTTGCTGCTCTTTGTTTAGACATGTCACAGTCACATGACAGTCATGTGATGTCTTTAAAATAGGCTTAGGCAACGTATTGCCTTCGAAAGCTCAAGGTACGCAGTTTGATGTTATGGTCGTAAAAGAATATCACTCCCTCACTCACTCCTCCCCCTCCCTCCCTCCCCCCTCCTCCCTCCCTCCCCCCTCCTCCCTCCCTCCCCCCTCCTCCCTCCCCCCTCCTCCCTCCCTCCCTCCCTCCCTCCCTCCCTCTCACTAGCTTCCAATCCAGGCCTGGAGGCTTTTGGTCCCAGCTCAGTATGTTTGACCCTCTCCAAGCCATGGACCACTGTGAACAGCAGAGGAGCCATGGCAACGCAAGCAGACTGGGGCGCAGGCTGCTACCAGGTGGGGATGGGGAGGAGGGTAACTATAGACACTTCTGACTCCAACATGTTGTATGACTTGGAGGTGTGGCTTGTGGTGCCATATTTAGCACACTGGTAGTCTGGGGACTAGGGCAGTGGTGGTCTGGGGATAGGACAATGATCTCTTTATCACACAGATCACCTGCACCCCCTCACAAGTGATGGTGCTTATTGGAAGCCAAACACTGCAGTGTGAGCCTGGAGTGACCGTAAGTGACCACGCCCCTGCCCCACCCATCAGCATACACTTCACACCTTCCCTGTAGAAAGAAGTGAGTGTGATGGTAGGAGGTGTTCGGCACATAGGAGGCGTGGTCTGCCCTGCCTACAATGATGTCTGTGGGGTAAGATCACAGTGTGTATGAGTAACCACTTCCCTCTTCCAAGGGTTACAACTGCTACAAGAAGTGCTCTGGTGTTGGTGAGTGCTATAATGGCTACTGTCTCTGTCACCCGGGGTACTTTGGAGATGACTGCAGGTGAACAGAGCACGTGTACAAATGATATCCAATAAACCCCTCCCTCCTCCCCCTCCCTTAGACACAGATACATGTATCTTGAAGGACTCTCGTCATGTTCTGTTCTCACCTGTCACCATGGTGCCCAGTGCCAGGACACGCCCCTAGGGGGCAGGTGTACATGTCCACCTGGCTTCACTGGTGCCTTGTGTGAGGATGTGATGGACCCATGTGCTGTGCAGCTGTGTGGTGGGCGTGGCCTGTGCTATCGTAGCAATGGAGGGCTGACCGCTGAGTGCCACTGTTACCCAGGGTACTCTGGGGCACAGTGCCAAGACCTTGTGGACTTCTGCAAAGGCCGGTGTGTGCATGGTCAGTGCACTAACGACTCCACCTCCCCCAGCTGCACTTGTCTCCCTGGATACTCCGGGCCTAACTGCAGCCAGCTGACCAATCCATGCGCTCTGAAGCCATGCAAAAATGGCGGCCTTTGTACAAACCTCAACTCGTCACAGTACTTTTGCCACTGTCCAATAGGATTGTATGTAAACTTCTGGATGTGCTCTGCCCCCCTAATGCCTGCCCCCATGGCAGCACCTGCTACATCACAGGCACCAACCACTCTGTGTGCTCTTGTATGGAGGGATCATGTGACCAGATGTGGGCGGGGTTGTGTCCCTCCACCCTGTGCCAAAATGGAGGGAGGTGTGTGTGGAATGGTGTGGCCACTCAGTGCCTGTGTCCCCCTGGTGCCAGCGGGGAGCCCTGTACGGGCAACACTACAGCCATCCCTTCCTTTCTGGGGAATGGTCACATGATAGTCCCCATGGCGATGGACAATACCACACACGGGTACTTCACCATCACCATATCCCTGAGGCCTGCTGGTCCTGGCGGTCTTGTGTTCTACTGGGAGGGGCTTACCACAGTCGTGTCGCTAGGGTTATAGGGGCTTTCCCTAGTGTACCGTATTGGGAGCAAAGATGGAGGTGGTCAGGTGGAGGTGAGGGACACCTCCTCCCTGCTCCTGGGCAGCTGGCAGTCTGTGACCATGGAGTGGACAGCTGCCTCCTGTGCCCTGTACGTGACTGGGGAGGAGACACGAACACGAACCATCCCGTGTCCTGGGGGTAGGGCAGCCATGCCCCTCACATTAGGGTACCATGCCTTCCTTGGTGGCCATGGCAACATCAGTGCCCTGTCCATTGTGGAGGGCTATGGTGCAGGGTTCATTGGATGCATGGAGGTCAATGGGTCCCCTGTGGACAAGGGGTGTGGCAGCTGGACCCTGTGGAGGGGTACTGGTGTGAGTGTGGAGCTTCTCGTGGAGGTGTGATGTGTGACCAAGGTGGGTGATAGTGCTACGAAACACATGCACTAACACACACGTACACACACGCATGTACACACATCTCTCTCACACACACATACAGCTCTTCCTTCCAGTCCTTCCTTCAACCACTCCTACCTCCTAGTCCCCATGGCCACACAGCCTCTCACCAACATCTCCATCACCTTCACTCCACACACCTCATCCGGACTCTTCCTCCTCTTCAAGACCACACCCACAGCAGCAGACAACTACATGGCCATCAGCCTTAACACCACCAATATCGTCGTGGAAACACACCTGGTATCAGGTGTGGGTTGGAAGATAGCTGTCCCCTACACCCTGGGGGCACCTCAGGGTGTGGTCATGGTGTTCAAGAGAGGCGCTCTCAAGAGCATCAACAGCTATACTGTGGGAGGGTCCCCACTTCTGCAGGGGAGTCCCCTTTTGGTGTATGTGGGCGGAATACCTCCATGGCAACAGACCCAGTGGGAGTGGTGGAGTGGGTGTGTCCAGAATGTGGCAGTGAATGGACAAGTGGTCAGCCTGACCTCAACCATCACAAGTTCCAATGTCCTACCATGCTCCCCATAGAGGACAATAATGACCTCATAATGACCTCATTATGTGTGTGTATGTGTGTGTATATGTATGTGTGTGTGTATGTGTGTGTGTATGTATGTGTGTATGTGTGTGTGTGTATATGTGTGTTACGTCTTATGCTAGCAACACACAGGGGATGTCACTGGCTCTGTAATGATCTAGTGACAGCATTCTTAGAAATCTTCTCACTCAACCTGATGTGGACTGATTTAAAGAATGATGCCACTGTACTCTTGCAAATCTTTCGAAGATGGGCCTTTAAAAAAAAAGTTGCAATGGTAATATATATATATCAAACACCTAATTGTTAACAGCTAACCTCACTCTCATGGCAAATGTTGACCGCGGTGAACTTTTCAAATCTCCATACCATCCACACTATCAGAGTACTCTTGTCTTATAAAATTGCTTTAATATACATATAATTTATACATGACTGCACATTATAAGAGCTGTAGCATTCCCTTTCGTCGCAGGTGACCTGTCAATCGCGATGCATTTTTAAGACACGTGCTCAAGTTGCTAGGATACTTCAGCGCATGCGCTCAGGTAATACTGTACTGATTTGTCACAAAGCATATATGCCTTCTCTGTTAAGTATTTATATAAATACTAGCCTTACCCCCACGGAAGTGATTATATAAGAAGTGCAGACCATTCCCGCTCGGACAGTGATCCTTCGGCCGATCCAGTTCCTGGTCAAACTATGCTGCCAACAGTAAGCTTGACCGAATCTGACATACCCGGAGCCTTTTTAAATGGATGGCTTTTAAAAGGCTTCAAACTTACTGTTGGCAGCATAGTTTGATCAGGAACTGGATCGGCCGAAGGATCAATGTCTGAGCAGACTCCGAGCGTTGCATGCCATTTTATTACGCAAAAGTCCGCGGACGTGACACAATGTCTCTAGGCAACCGCTGTGGTTTTTACTCCAGACGTGACGTTTATCGTACTTCCGATCTTTCGCATGCAAAGGGCCAATTGGTCATTTGTGTGGGAGTGGTCGTTTCTATTGGTTGCTACGTACGCGTTGCTAGTTGTGTTCAAACCCACAATTGTAGACGTGTAGGCGGAGTGTTTATAAATAGGTGGTTACGCGGACGTACGTACGGACGAAATGCACTAAAAGAGTTGGTGGGAAGGAGACAATAGGATTGGCATACAGGTATTGCACATTCATCTCATTTATCATTAGCCATTGGTCCTCACTGTAGTAGGGAAAGGGGGAAAAAAGTTCTGAAGGTGATTGGTGATAGTGTACATGCACCTAAGAACCTAAGAGTGGCTGGAACACACGTCAGTATTTTATGCTGCCAGAAGCTATTTCGTAATACCCATTAGTGCCGCCTGCATGGGGATCACAACAAGAATTCATGAAGATGCATTGTCTCGGGCAGCAAGACAGTTTTCTGCAACAGAAGGAGGATGATGTGTGATGGATGCCGTCACCAAGAACAATTTAATTTGAATACGCATGCGCGTGATACTAGAAAAATAGTCAGTTAGAACAGCCTGAGAGTTCGAGTTGACGTTCATTTAGTAGTTTGAATTTATTAATAAATTCAGCCAAGTTACATGTTTAAAATGTTGAATGCCTCCAAAACAATATGTTTTAATTAGGTGCTATCAGGAATTATGAAATGAAATTACCGCCGGCCAGCATCCTTTTCTGACCCCCCCCCCCCCCCCCCCCCCCCCCCCCCCCCCCTTTATAGTACCCTCCGCGGGCCCTGATTACATATCGTAAAACAGACGACCAAAACACGTTATTGTTATCCCTTGCATGCTGTTATTTCTATAAGGTCCAGGTGTTTAAAAAGGCTTCGCTCTCACCTATTTTAGTGCAACAAGCGGGTGCTTATTCAAAGCCGCTAGTGACGATAGAGGCGCCATTACACCATAGCTGCATGTTAGTTCCCGCTTTCCTTTTTATTAAAAACCAACACACCAGTCATACTGATAGCAGGGCTTTTTGGAGCACAAAGACACAGATTTCTAAATACGCGTGTGCGCATAAATAGCTTTCTTCAAGACGCGAGACTCGAAGCCACTGTTGAAACCTAAATTCATGTCCGACGCGTTTCAGGCCAAGGATCGGAGCAGCAACAGCCTCAACCATACAGCTACTTGGCCGCTGGAGCATGCAGCTCAGCTTTTTTCAGCTATATCCGGACACCTCGGCAACAACTGGCCTCAGCTTCAGCCTTAATCTCGCGCATGGCGTAGCAACTAACTGTATATCAGCCATAGCCATAGGCCACTGCATAGCTCAGTAGCCTGGCGCACTGCTGTTTGATAGACATGTACATGTAGCATATGCATGTATGGACTTGGTTCGCCCACACCTACAGTGCTTCTCACAAAGAGAGGGAAAAATAAAAATGTCTTGTTTTTTAGCCATAACTCTGTAACCAAACATGATGTTGAAACACCAATTACATTTTTGGAATCAGCATGTATTTTTGCATCATCCTGTGAATTTATGTTGTATCACGTGATGTGTTTTCGTTTCAGGACTGCAACAAGTAACATAGGGTTAAAACAACATTTTTTGTTTATAACTCATGAACGCAATGGCGTTAAGGCTTCAAATTTACAACACAACTGCACCATCATAGTCTGCATGTCCGTGAACAGTTTGATCGTTGCACACCTTCTAGTTATGGAGATCGGTTCAAGATTATAAAAATTTGAAGGTGGGTAGCGGTTAAGGAAAAAACGTCAGAAAACTTCCGAGGTAAGGTTTGATTTTTTGTTTGTTACATTGCAAAGTCCCTGTAGTTAATATATGGAACATTGTACTCTTATCCTTCATTGCGATCGTAAGTTGCAATTTGCCAAAGTTCAAAATTCCATTATCGGATAGAAATTTTGATTATTGATGACGTATCAAAACATGATGTCATTATAGTGATGACGCGTTGTTGTGATTTGTCGAGAATAACTCTTAAACTGTATCAGTAAAGAAGGCCTGTTCTACAAATTTGTGTTCTCAACAGGCGAGCCAGAGTTAGCTACCCCAGGCTCGACCGCTCTTGTACAACCACAGTAACGCCTTCCACCTCCCAACTTCTTCGCTATCTATTTCTGGTACCCCCAGATACATGTGTGTATGTATAAGGTAGGTTCTGGAAATGCCAGAAGCCATTGCGTTATTATTATACGATACATGTAATCAGTTGTGACGTCAAAGTGGACGATAATACCTTAACGTATACGGAAAAACGTTAAAATTTCTATCCGATAATGGAATTTTTAACTTTGGCAAATTGCAACTTACGATCGCAATGACGGATAAACTTAAAATGTTTCATATATTAACTACAGGGACTTTGCAATGTAATGAACAAAGAATTAAACCTTACCTCGGAACTTTTCTGGAGTTTTTTCCTTAACCGCTACCCACCTTCAATTTTTTACAATCTTGAACCGATCTCCATAACTAGAGGGCGTGTAACGATCAAACTGCTCATGGACATGCAGACTATGATGGTGCAGTTGTGTTGTAAATTTGAAGCATTAACTCCATTGCATTCATGAGTTATAAACAAAAAATGTTGTTTTAACCCTATGTTACTTGTTGTGGTCCTGAAACGAAAACACATCACGTGATACAACATAAATTCACAGGATGATGCAAAAATACATGCTGATTCCAAAAATGTAATTGTTCTTTCCACATCATGTTTTGTTACAGAGTTATGGCTAAAAAAACGGGAAATTTCTCATTTTTCCCTCTCTTTGTGAGAAGCATCATCCTACGCTTGGGGGTGTGTGGGTCTCCCCTCGTCAGTATCGACCCCTGGGGATCGGATCTGCATACGCGTACGCGCTACACGCAAGTCCAAGAACGCACCCCCAACTCAGGGGCGTGTCTCGTCACATATACATGTATGCCCGGCGAACCGTAGCACACCCATCGACCCCTCAGCGTTTTATTTAATAGGATTGTATATTTATATAGCATACCACAGGAGTGTACACAGCAGGACTACCCATAGCTGTGATGTAATCCATCCGCTGCTGTGGGTCTGCATGGTGTTCAGGCATGACAAGGGCGTGGTTTACAGAGGTACAAGGTAAAGGGGAAGGCTAGGCTTGTGGTGAGGTAGTCTAGTCCCTCCCATAGTTATCATGCATCACAGTGTGATAGGCTAGGTAAACCTGCCTCTGAAAGACACCAGTACCCCTCCTCCTCCTCCTCCTTCCTCCTCCTCTCTCACAGAGTCAGGACCCTACTATCCAATCCACCTGCTGTACAGGTGATCTATCAGAGGTTGCTGTTCACCTGAAAAATGAAGGGATCAAATTCCACAGTAGTGTGGCTACATTTGTGACCAATTGAAATAACTGCTAAGACAATCCACACACACACACACACACACACACACACACACACACACACACACACACACACACACACACACACACACACACACACACACACACACACACACACACACACCACACACACACCACACACACACACACACACACACACACACACATGTAACAAAATAACAAAATACAAAATTGAGCAAGCCTCCAGCTGCAGGCAGGGCAGGTGGACAATAGGATTCGCTCCACCCATTCCAAGTACACATCACACACACGCACATATGCACACACACACACACAACACACACCAGATGAACAGGGCCAAGGGCTGAAAGAGTACAATGCTGTTGCCCACCCAGACTGAGAGGCCTAGGTCTCTTCTCTTGATGATCTTAGATAGTGGCTGGCTTCACACATCTCACAGAAGCCATCATTATATTAGATAGTACATGTAATCCGATAAGAAATCACACTAGGATTCATATATAGGTGCTAAAAAACAATTCCACACTGATGTGGTGAGAGATATCGATGTGGTGTGAGTGTGTGCATGTGTGTGTGTGTGTGTGTGTGTGTGTGTGTGTGTGTGCATGCATGTGCATATATGCACTTATTAGTGTCATCACTGTCAAATACAGCTCCACTGATGATTTACAGAGCCTTTCTTTCCGCTCATATCATTAGCTATTTAAAAATCTAGCCGTAGATGGGAGGGGCTTATTTTTTTATTATAAGCAAATCGGACTCCGCTTTAGTATAGCATTATTATTACAACGAGTTAACAGAGACGTAGGTTTGCCATTGTCTTCTTTTGCTACTGCACTGCAGCTGTCATGCACCTTGTCCACTACATGTACAGCTTAGAGATGATCAAGAGTCCTTGCGGCGGGGTAAGCGAATCAGTGTGTGTGTGTGTGTCGTCCGTCTGCCTCAGCATTGCCATATATGCGTGCGTACGCAACTGGTCGGCATTTCAGTTTCACGAGAAGGAATATGCCTTGCATCTGAAACGTATCGAGGTAATCTAAGCCTAAGGGATATACAACATAGGCCTATATGTATATTAACAGGATGACATAACAAACCTGGCGAAGAACCAGCAAGACTGGCGACTTATGCAGGCCAAACTGGAGGAAGCCACGGTGCGGGAGAGGGACTGCAAATTGGTAGGGGTCGCGCCCCGCGCCCTCCAACTGATGCGCGACCCGTTCGGAAACTATGTCATTCAAACGCTGCTGGTATACGGCACCCTCGAGCAGCGCAGTTGCGTGGCCAGATTGATGAGGACGAACGTGGTGGCGCTCTCTTACGACATGTACGGCTGTCGCGTGGTGCAGACAGCTGTGCAGAATCTGCCGCAAACTTTAAAGGTATGACGTTGAGATTTAAAATGTCGCACCGCCACATGCACCAGTTCAGTTTATTATTCTATCGAAGATATGTGACATTCACTGATTCAGTCGCGCTATAACTGAAAGGTGTGAAGGAATTTAATCAGCACACGTCACGTAAAACCACACCCACTGGTTGGAAAGATTCGCTAGAGCACATAACACTTAGATTGAAGTTATGTCTACGAAAGAGCGCTACTTTGATTCTTTGGGTGATGCTGGGCGACAAAGGTACTTGGATAAGCTGTTTCAGCTGAGCATGTCAGTGGAGAACGGCCCATATGCGGCAATAAATTCAAAAGACCTTCGTGAGAGATATGTCACTCTGGCCTCCAGTTGAGTTTGGTAACATCTTGTGCTTTTTTATTGATCGCCCTTGAGTATATACATGTCACAAAATGCTGCAATGGAGGCAACCAAACGCCTACAACTTCTTGACAAGTGGGTTTGATCGAACCGTTGAAATTTCGGGATCTGCAAGTGTGTCAGATCGAAATCATATCAATATATAAGGTTGCATGGAGATTATAAATTTCAATGTATCTCCATTTATATGTCTATAGGCCAATAAATTATCACAAATGCATGCATCTAAGTTTGAAAATAAACATAAAGTGTCCTGAGCCATACAATTAAGCCTCCATTTTCTCAGTACCTTTCCGACCTCCAAAAAATATTTTAAAGGTGCACGCTATAGTATGCCACTCATTGCCTTTATCAGGAAGCTTTTGATCCACAATTACCCATCCAGGACAATCTGGGTTCCGCCAAACATAAAGGCAGTTTTAACGCATCTTCATATGCCTAGCTGAAGCTATTTGGATCACAAATTCCCTGCTGGGCTATAACAATGGCACAATGGGGCCGATTGCACACTGCACATAATATTCTTCCAGATGATTTGCATATTCATGCTCATCCTTTCAATATTTTCTACACTTTTGAAGATACGCACAAATGTGACCTAAATGCCTCAATGTTGGTCATGTGTTCCTTTCTTTCAAAATGCCTTCCCTGTACACAGGTTGCACTCTTGTCTGAGTTGGAAGGTTGTATAGTGAGCCTCATCAGAGATGAAAATGGAAACCACGTTATCCAGAAGTGTGTGGAGTACATAGACTCAGCCCTCCTGGACCACTTGGTTCACACCCTCCAGGGCCATGTGGTGGAGCTATGCATGCATCCCTTCGGCTGCAGGGTCATCCAGAGTATACTCAAGCACTGCAACCAGAGCCAGGTCTCCCTCATGCTGAAGGAGATCCACATCCAGTCCAAACATCTGATTAAGGTCCCGTTCTTTATTTTTGGGTAGCATTAAGTAGCGTCAAGACATATGTTATAATAGGTAGTTAAACTATAGTTATTGCTAATCAGGTTCACTTTTTGCTCGTTAGCACATTTCGGTTTTAATGTGTGTAGAGGGCTAGGGATAATTTACCTTAATTAAGATATTCCGCACTTGGTTGCAATATAACTTACTCGCTCTTTTTTGCTTGAACACAATGATGACCGATTACCAGGTACTTGTATTTGTATCAAAACTCGCTATTTAGAAAAGATATTGAAGACAATGCGTGTGCAATTTGAGTCAGCCTAATATGACATATGACAAATAAAAGCATAATTCAAAAGCAGTTTACAAAGTTGATACAGCTGATCAAACAGTTATAGGCTATGACACAGC
The DNA here is from genome assembly GCA_949361645.1 of Spongilla lacustris. Taxonomy (NCBI): domain Eukaryota; kingdom Metazoa; phylum Porifera; class Demospongiae; order Spongillida; family Spongillidae; genus Spongilla; species Spongilla lacustris. The sequence continues at coordinate 27,638 of OX442429.1, read as the reverse complement.
CTAGCTATGCTTACAATTTTAAAGCTGTATATGTAGTATTAAAGTATATACACGCTCTGTAACGACATGCACAATTATAGAACTAATTATAGCATGTGCAATATGTTTATAGACGACCAGTGTATAGAGAGGTGCCTCTTATCAATAAAATAGTAACAGATTAGCTATTTTTCATGGCTTCTTTACATGTAAAATAATGGATAGTGCCTAGAGACATATGGCCCACATACATGTATATAATAAACAACAGCTTCTACAAAAATTGGACAGCTTGGTAATCAATCCTACATTTACATAGCAACTTTGCAACTTTGTTTAAGAGCTTTTTACACACCTGGTGACATAAATAAACTGGGATGCTTTTGCAGGATCAGTATGGTAACTATGTAGTGCAGTATGCTCTGAAGCATGGATGGCCCGGTGATAGGGCAAAGATCATTGGTCAGCTCAAGGGGTGTGTGGCCTCTCTTGCTCAGCACAAGTTTGCTAGGTAAAGGACATACCATGTGAATGTTTCAGTGTCTTTTAACTAACCCTTCCCCCGTAACAGCAATGTGGTAGAAAAAGCAATAGAGTTTGCTTCCATGTCTGAGCGCCAGTTGCTGGTGTCAGAGATTCTTGAAGACAACCAGTGAGTTGCTGACTTAACTATGTACCCAGTCTCTTGCACTTGAGAAGTTAAGCATAATAAGTTGGGAGCCCTACGGTCCCCATACCATTTATGAGATTGCCTAGGCAGACCATTGATGCAAGCATTGCAGGGCTAACTATTTTTCATCAGCATTTCAACTAAATTGTACGATATGAAAAGATGTGTCCAGTGACGTGGGCTACTGTTGAATAAGTTTACCAAGTCTGACCCACTACTGATTAGTAACAGTGGGTGTGGCAGGCATACATGTGCTCTTGTTATCACATACAAGTTCTTCCTTCTTCCTCATGTCCTGTGGTCCAACTTCTGACACTGATAGGAGAGGTTACAAGTCCTGGAACCATAAAAAAATTAAAAAAATATTCGATGAAGACTTCCCACTGCACACATGCACATGTTAATAAAATGTTCCATGCATGCTTGCACATGAACTGTTCTGTCATTGGGACTACATGTTGGCCACCCTCTCTGCAGGACCCTGATCGACCTAACCAAACACCAGTTTGGCAACTACGTTCTCCAGAGATTCTTGGAGTCTGTGGACATGGGGACCCAGAGGCTTCTCCTCTCTAAGCTCTGTCCTCATCTTGGCACACTGAAGAAGTACATCTATGCAAGGTATGTCATCTGCAAGCTGCAGAAGTTAAAAGAGCTGCTGCCATACGTTTGAAACTTTTAAAAATCCCCCTGTTGTCAACAGTCAAGTTCCCATCTTCATCTGCCTTTTGTCCTTTTGCATTTTGTTTTTGGACAATCGCTTTATCATCCCTCCTTTTGTCATCTGAAACTGTATGCTGTTATATCAATAATCACATGTAATGGTGATATTCACAAAAAATACAGGTCTCCTTGTCGTGAAGGATGCAGTCGTTTCTGCGTGCAGCTATACAAGATATGAATATGGCAGTAAATAGGGTAAACTATCGATAAGGTTTGTCCTTACCACTTACCGGTTAACCACACGCATCAAATCAATTATTGATTTTGCAAAAGATTTTTCAATAGTTAATTCAACGCATGATTTCATATCAAAATCAAGTGCGCTTGATTTGCGATTGACTGTACTGTGAAATCAATTGTGAATCAATGATTGATTTGACGCGTTTTTTTTTTTTTGCACCGGTAAGATACTTCTCTTATTCATTACCGCGGTAATTTAGTACTGAATATTATAAGTAGAGTCTAACAGTCAGCTATCACATATTATTAGGCACATATAGCCCACATGCGCCAGGTATAGGCTTCATACCCCACCTCCGCCAATATGCGAAGGTCGGCCGGAGAACTAGTTGACAGAAGGCCTGCATGGATGTTCATTGTTCAATCATAATGTTTCACATCACTTGATAGATGCAGTAAAAAAAAGGGAGAAGCTAGACAAGATAGAAAACGACATAGAAGCAGCGATAAGTGCAGGGGTGCATCTAGGATTTACAGCTGCAACATCCCAGCCTACAGGTACTACTCCCAGTTGGAATAGTCTCGGTCCCAGACCCAACGGACGCAGCTGCGGATGGATTACATCACCGCTTGCGTCACTATTACAGTTGGAAGAGGTCATCGTCACAGTTAGCAGCTGCAAGTACTTTATCACCATCGATCTGTGTCGTTGCCTCCATACATGGGTGTTTTATCTCAATTTCATCAGGTCGTTGTGGAAAGACAAGGCAAGAAATTGGTATCGACCTTCCTGTATTTCATCCTGTACTTGATCGTCGCACAAGCGTCCCCCAAACTTACAGCTCCAGCGGCGGAATCCAGGATTTAGGAGGGGGGCACGGGTGGGGGTGTGGCAAGTGGTAGGCGGGCCGCCCCGGGGAGGGTGCAGGAGGGGTACCCCCCTCCCGCACCCCTGAACAACATGTTGGCACCTAGCCTCGTCCCCAGGCCCTGTTTTTATGTTGCGGTGGCGAAAAACAGGTTTTTCGCTCCCCGCAACTTATAAAAAACAGGGCCTGGGGACGAGGCAAGTTGGCACCCCTCCCAGCTAGGGGGTATGGGGAGCGCTGTAAGCTCCCCCATTGGCAGCCAACGCTTTTTGCGTAGAAACCCCAATATGCAGTCAAATCCGCGTGTCAGGAGTTATTCAGCGCTGAGCTTGGGCAGTGCAGTAGTCACTTGTTGAAAAACATCGACGAAAGTGTGAAATTCACTTGGCTGATTGTGCGCTATGGAGCGAGAATCGTACTACCACTACTTATAGCCACTCAAAGAATGCCAATGTCTCTAACTGATCATCAATTGCTGGCATATATGAGAGACGCACAGTGGCGTATCCAGGATTTCTGTGAGGGGGGTGCTGGAAGGGGAGGTGGAGGGTGCGGGAAGGGGAAGTCCCCCCTCCCCCGCGAAGCGCGGAAGCTTTTTTCTTCACGTGAAGGTTTTATACATGTATGATTGCCATACCTCATGCAAAACTTTGTGAAGAATCTTTCTTCACGTGAAGGTGTGAAGAATTTTTCTTCACGTGAAGGTTTTATGGGAGTGCCATACCCCATGCGAAGAATGATGATTGTCAATGCATTTAAATTAGGAAACATATCTCATTCTAATTGCATGTATTTATAACTGATTATTTCATTTAGGATATAAAGACCCACATGATATTGTGTACTCTGCATGATTTTTTTCACTTTTCTTCACGTGAATATTCACAAAACATGTTCATTGTAAATCTCCTTCGCAAATCGTGCATACTATCCTACCTCGCTACAAAGCTGATTTTGAAAGTAAGAAGGATAGTGTGAAGGCCTACTACGATCAAAACAGATTTTAGCCTCTAAACAAACTCAATATCAGGCAAATCCAAAGGAAAAGAAATCCTATATACGAGGTAGGAGTATACCGTTTGGGTGCAATATGTCCATGTTTATTCGCGCGCAAGGGTAGGACCATTTATAAGTGACTTCTGTTCAGTGCATGCATGGTTGCTCTTCTATTAATGGGAATATCCTTCACAAATGCGTGTCCACTGGTGGTCTCCACCAGACTGACCAGAGCAAATCAGGTGCTGCATGTTCATTCAAGCTGCACTGGTAACCCCATAACTCATGTCTCTCCCATGATAGAGCATCCTTGGAACTAACCCCATAGTAGTTGCTACAAAGGTTTGTTCTTGACATGGCCACAAGCACAGGGGAAGGTATATTGTTTTCATCCAAATATGTGAGTCTGCCAGTTGTGAGCTGTTCTTGGCTAATGTTATTAGGGGAACACCATCCCATCAGGATGAGGAGTGGACCACTCTGGAAGGGTGGGTTTATGTGTATATTTGTGTGTGCTATGTCCCACGGATATGTTGCCGAGTTATCTATACAGGTGTGATGTTGTGCTTGCTATCCCCTCCTTTGCTCGTCCTCTTCACTCCTGTCTCATCCTCTTATCTCCCTTCCCTTCTCCCTTACCCTCCTCTCCCCCTTCCCTTAAAAGCTCCATTCCCCTCCTCTCCCATTTCTCTTCTCCCTTCCCCCCTCCCTTCCCCTCCTCCCTTCCCCCCTCCTCTCCCCCTTCCCCTCCTCACCCTTTCTCTTCTCCCTTCCCCCTCCTCCCTTCCCCTCCTCTCCCCCTTCTCTTCATCCTTCCCATCCTCCCATTCCATCCTCCCTACACCTCCTCTTCCCTTCTCCATTCCCCTCCTCTCCCATTTCTCTTCTCCCTTCCCCTCCTCTCCCCCTTCACTTATCCCTTCCCATCCTCCCATCCCCTCTTCCCTTCACCTCCCATCCTCCCTTTACCTCCCATCCTCCATTCACCTCCATCCTCCATTCACCTCCATCCTCCCTTCACCTCCCATCCTCCCTTCACCTCCCATCCTCCCTTCACCTCCCATCCTCCCTTCACCTCCTTCACCTCCCATCCTCCCTTCACCTCCCATCCTCCATTCACCTCCCCTCCTCTCCCCTTCTCTTCTTCCCCCCTTCCTCTCCCCCTTCTCTCTCCCTTCTCATCCTCCCTCTCCTCTCCCCCTTCTCTTTTCCCTTCCCATCCTCTCATTCCATCCTCCCTTCACCTCCTCTCCCCCTTTCTCTTCTCCCTTCCCATCCTCCCATTCCATCCTCCGTTCACCTCCTCTCCCCCTTCTCTTCTCCCTTCCCTTTCTCTCCATCTCTTCTCCCTTCCCCTCCTCTCCCCCATCACTTATCCCTTCCCATCCTCCCTTCCTCTCCTCCCTTCACTTCCCATCCTCCCTTCACCTCTCCTCCTCCCTTACCTCCCCTCCTCCCTTCACCTCTCCTCCTCCATTACCTCCCCTCCTCCCTTCATTTCCCATCCTCCCTTCACCTCCCATCCTCCCTTCACCTCCCATCCTCCCTTCACCTCCCATCCTCCCTTCACCTCCCATCCTCACTTCACCTCCCATCCTCCCTTACCTCCCCTCCTCCCTTCACCTCCCATCCTCCTATCACCTCCCATCCTCCCTTCACCTCTCCTCCTCCATTACCTCCCCTCCTCCCTTCACTTCCCATCCTCCCTTCACCCTTCACCT
>OX442429.1:0-17500 GCA_949361645.1 Spongilla lacustris | reverse complement strand
GACAGGCTTTAAGTATAAATCCCTTGCATCATATTCCTGACACTACTGTTCTTGCAAGGTCCCACCTACAACATGCCTCTACTCTTATCTCCATAGCTAGGCTACGATGGCTGGGTCATGTCTACAGAATGGAGGACAACAGGCTTCCTAAACAAATACTTTTTGGGGAAATTTCATCTGCAAAGCGCCCACAACATAAACCAAAACTAAGATGGAGGGACTGTGTTTCAAAAGACCTCTCCTCTTTTGGTCTCTCCAACAACTGGCAATCTATTGCAGTATTGAGGTCACAGTGGAGAACCTCGCTTTTTAATGGTGCGGCCTTAATGGAAGCAAAGCTTAATGAGAAGGCTAGGATGTTGCGAGACTGCCACAAGGGTGCATCCTCCCTACAGCATGGCTGCTATTGTTCTATCTGTAATAAAGGTTTCACTAGTGAGAAATATCTGAGAAGTCATAACACCCAAAAACATGGTCAACATGCAAGGGCTACCCACCCTCTCACCCACCCTCCAAGGGCTACTCACCCTCCTAGTGACTTTTCATGCCCTGTCCCTCTATGTTCCTTTACTTCAAACTCTATAAAAGGCATTAAGATACATCAACACCACAAACACAAGGAACAAGCTGGTGAAGCATCTACCAACCAGTACACCCAATCTGTGCTGTGCCCAGCCTCAGATTGCCACTTCAGGTCTACATGCGCTAAAGGAGTTAAAATCCATCTCCGTAAAACACATTCTTGGTCAAAAGCAGATGTAGATGCCGTAGAACTTTGAATGTTGTTAGCTTGGTGATATATGTGTTCTCAACTATGTCTAGTCTCTTCCTCCAAACGTGTTATACTTGTATAATGCGATGGCATATTATTATATTATTATGTATGTATGTATGTATGTATGTATGTATGTATGTATGTATGTATGTATGTATGTATGTATGTATGTATGTATGTATGTATGTATGTATGTATGTATGCATGTATGTATGTATGTATGGATGTATGTATGTATGTATGTATGTATGTATGTATGTATGTATGTATGTATGTATGTATGTATGTATGTATGTATGTATGTATGTATGTATGTATGTATGTATGTATGTATGTATGTATGTATGTATGTATGTATGTATATATGTATGTACGTGTATATGAGTATGTGTTATGTTTGTGGAGCATCAGGTGTGAAGTGTATATTTGTAAGATGTATTGAAGTGTGTTGGCAGTAGGCATACAATTCAAAATGCACATGAGATACACAGTGGGTATGGTCAGAGAGCATGATTAACAGGCAGGACTTGAACCAAGTGACTTATATCAGTGGGTGAGGCCACTCAATATTTCTTTTTTTTTTCTTTGACTTTTTTAGATTCTTTGATCCGCAAGATTGACATAACCAAGGCATATGCTCAGGAGGGGGCTGTGTGATTCCCACACAATTCCTGGAGAAGAGAGGAGGCAGAGTCAAAATGTACAACGATCTGTACTGCAACTTACATACAGTGCTCCCCCCTCCTCCCCATACTGTGTCTAGGTGTGGATTGTGGAGTAGAGGACTACTAACAGCTACTTTACACCTTAGCATTGTTTACCACAAATATCCTCTCTCCCACTTCTCCATACACACAGACATGCACATTGTGTTACTATAACTTGTGTAGTGTATCATGAGTACCAGCTGCTAGATATCCCCTGCTTAGAGGCTTAGTTGTGCCTCCATAGCAGTGATGGCTGTGGGGTCCCATGCATACCACATAACCAGGCACACTCCCATGCCCACCACATAACCAGGCACACTCCCATGCCCACCTCATAACCAGGCACAGTCACGCAAAAATTGTACCAGATGAAAATTGTACTGCCCAGTACACTTTTCACAATGAAATTTGTACCCCCCAGTACTATTTTGGTTGCGAAAAGTGTACCGGTCTTGCCAAAAGTGTACCGGGTAGTGAGACCAGCTATATAGAAGTTGCTGGTTAGACCTGACGAAGAGATATTTGATGTCCTGGCTCAATTGCATTTCTGAAAAAAAAAATTGGCTTTTTAACTGAGATAAGCATGTCTACTGCATATGGATGCAACTCACTGATTAGGTATTGCATTCGCGTCCAGGCATATTTGACTATATGGTCATTAAGTAAGTTTGTTATTTATTGTAGCTTTACTGACCACATCCATACTGGAATAGTTCAAAAGATACTTTCTACATTTGGTATAACACTTAACAGGGTGTTGTTTTTTGTGTGCAAATATAATTGCTATCATACAGCTAGGTAATATTAATGATACCTGTTATCAAAATCAACAAAAAATGTGATTCAGACACAATGCATATACATTGAGTTTATACTATTACAGTCGCCTAACAGGTTCTTAGTGGCTGGATATGTTGGCAAATAAATAGCTTCTTTGGAATGTATTGCACCTATACAATACTGATGCACGTCTTCACAGTGATGCAGTGAAAAGTGCAGCCACTCAAGTTGTATGTATGTCCAGATTTACATAATAGCTGTATCAAAAGCAAGGTCATTTTTCGAGGCATGCTGCTATTAATGCCATCATACATAGTCACTAAGCTGCAGTAAATGGCCATCAACACTTGAGCCCATTGGCTTATGCATATCAGATGGCAAGTGACCTGACCAAGTGGTTGTTCCATTGCCCCATGGAAGTCTGGCCAGTGTCTTTTCTTGTGTTGACACCTTTGCAGCATCATACATCTCTGCATGATGCCACAAGGGGAGCTAGAGCTGTAGCCACAGCTGCTGAAGCCAGAATGAGGGAGAAGTATGCTCTGCTGTCCAAATCCCATCATCTTGTCCCAATTGCAATTGAGACCTATGGTGCCCTTGGGCCTAATGCTCTCAGTTTGCTCACTGATATCAGCAGGCATCAGTATAGAGCATCACACAAGATTACCAGTCTCTCTCATTCCTTTTCCAGAGTGTCCATTGCGCTACAGCACGGCAATGCTGCCTCAATCTGTATTGGGCACCTCATTTAGCATGTATCCAGCACTTTTTATATAGTGTAACCCTGTGTGATTATTTATACATTATACTCTCTTCAACCACGTGGCATAATTAGGTATAATATCTCTCTGATCACTTAGCTTGATAATATAGACATGTAAGAATTAGTTGACGAAGCATACAATGTACAGAAATGGAGAAAGTAAAATATAGTGTTATGCTCAGTGAAGACACTATAGAGTCAGAATTACCAACTATGTATCAAGTGATTTAATTTATATTTCAGCAAACTATGTACAACACACATTAATGCTTAATCTCCAGGGAAAAATCCTTATTTAAGAATGTCATTATCCTTAAATAAGGATCTTATTTTTACATTGCATATTTTTGCTATCCAAGTAAGATAATGGTCAATGGACCTTTGCCTTCTGACGTCACAAATTAATTGGTTGTGTTTGACACAACATAAGTTCTTATAGGAACTTCAAGAAGAAACACAGCAAGTACTAAATTAATGCCTGACTATATTCCAAAATGAAGTATCTACGCCAGTTATGGTGCAAATGTTACAGCGCTCACATGTTACCGGAAGTTGCCCCCCCTCAAAAATTGAAAAGTGCGACTGCGCATGTCTCATTAGCAACTTCCGCAATGTTTCGCTTCATACAAATCCCTTACAGAGCTCCATCGTGAAATACAACAAAAATGAAACGTGTGATAATTTACTTCTCAATAAAAATTTAAAAGGAAAAGCATGTAGGGGCTATGATGGTGAAGTTATGCCATTTTTAAAGTTGCCCCCCCCCCCCCCCCCCTCCAATAAAAATTCATGCGTGATGTCACAGGCAAAAGGTCCATTGTATACTGATTAGCCTCCATAACACTTTAAATGATGTCAATATGATCAATGTCCATGTGGTAAAACAGGGAGAAAGTGGCACATTCTTATTTAAGGATTGACACCATCCTTAAATAAGGATCACAACAGCAGAGATTATTGACCATAAAAACCACAATAGTTTTAAAACTATTGATTTTCCCTGATAGCCAGTTGATCCAGCTATACTCACAACCTGATTCGTCAAATAAATAACTTGTGGTTAATAAGTTATGCTTATTTGCACAATAATGCTTAAAATTAATATCAAGCATTTGTATAATGACCTGTACTGGTGCACAGACGTACCCTAGCCTCACTGAAACCAAGTGCACTGCATGTGGGTGTTCTGCCACTGCTCCATTGAACGGTGTGCTTTCTAGTCCTATCATTGAGTACAGTATCATGTACATTGGGGGGGAGGGGGAAGGACGGAGATCTAGCAAGCATTGCCAATTGATATACGATATGTGTTCGAGCTTAGTGGAGTTTATAGCCCCAATTAATTAGACTCAAGGGGACCACGCCATTGCCTAGGCCTACTGTTGCTGTCGCTGTCACTGTCATCAGTTTGACGAATCATGCAGGCTGCCACTTTGGTTACCTAGGCCTACATTTATGTCATCCATCCGTACTGAGAAACTACATCTGTCGGCTCCCTCGGTATCTAAGCAGGGTAGCTTTGCTTGACGCTTTCGAGTGTATGCAATCGCTTCGATCTTTGGAAATAATGGCCGGTACGTGAGCGTAGATTGTTGAAGCCATGGATATTGTTCCACAGATCCATCTGTCAGTGTACATTCTACTCCTAGAGCTACCAGAAACCTGTCCTTCCTTGCCATATGTTACTTTGAGTAAATTTGCTCACTAATAGCCAGTGGCAAATGGCAGTTTCGCCGTATTTACACTGTAATGCCAAAAGGAAAAAATGCATCTAATCAATTTATGATTTTACATATGATTTCACTCGTGATTCCTGGAATCAATAAATGATTTGTTCGTTGTAAAATCAAACAACGATTTACCATTTGATTGTAAATCAAGCTCGTGATTCAGCACAACTGGTAAATCACACTCTCGATTTGCGACATGATTTTCCGTTCGATTACAAATCAAACACTTAAATTTAGCACCACTGGTAAATCACATGTTTGATTTTAAGTACTATCATGATCATACCAAAAAAGTGTACAAGTAACTCACTGTTACATATTCAATACGCAACATATAAGATCACACGTTAAAACTAACTCATTGATACAATAGCTATGGTGGAAGCTCAATAACATATACGATGAACTGTTCCTTGCAGCTGGTGCAAGTGCACAACGATTTACAAATTTTCTTGGGCTTATAACCCTGTCTTGCTCATAAAATGTATTGTTCACCATCCAGTTTTTTTTCTCTATTGCAGGTGTCTTGAAACACATCCATGTAACATATGCAAGTAAATTTTGGTGCACTTCATTTTTTGTACCATCAGTTGTGTGAAGTGTAAAAGTAACGTACAGTTTGAAAAAGAATTTGATAATTCCAAAATATGGCTGAAGTTCATTGGTATCTTTTAACACAAAATATGCTTTGACTACAGAGCCCCTGTCTGTAGAATTGAAGTCAGATGAGTACATTTGTCCATTTACTGTACAACGCCCAAATTTGTCAATTCTAGGGTTTATATAAACATTGGCGTCCTCATAATACACTTCAATTTGTTGCAATACCCCACAAGCTGCCGGTGAACCTGGTCATCCACCTTCACATAGCATTTACTTGGATGATGGAATTCTAGATCAATTGGCCAATTTTCAGCTTCACCTCTGTCAATTTTGCATTGCAATTCAATGTCTTCTAAATTGTATAAAGAGCTGTAGAGATATGCTGAATAAGTATCAATTTCCACATCTGCTGACACCACTGCTTTCAGTGCATCAGGTGTCTCAGCCATTATATCTGGTAATTCACAGTCAAATGAACAAAGCTGCTTCAACATTGTGGCCATTAATTGTGATTGAATATTTTTTTCTGTTATTGGGAATATCACTAAAATAGCCATTCATACGTATGCTCATAGGCATAGCACCAATAACCATGCGGTGGCGCATAATCAGTAATCACATCACAAATATGAAGGGCCATGTGGTAATTGATAGATGTACTCCACTTCCCATAGGCTGCAGTAAATGCTTTATGATGATCTTGCACCATCCTATACAAGTTCACTACATCCTCTTCATTTAGAGTTGGTTTGCATATGCACACTACTATCTCACATAGCAGACGCAGGGACTTAAATAATTTATCTGATAACAAACCAACAAAACGTGGCATTGCATAGACACATGCAAAATTATTCCACTGTTGGGCTGTTAAGCCTGTAAGTCCATCTGAATTTTTTATGCCTGTTGGCAATCTGCCAAGGTCATATGGCATCCTAGTACTATTTAGGCGTCTACTAAATTCAGCAAGCTTGTCATCAAGCAAGCTTTTAAGGCATAACTTAACTTCATTCTGAACCATTCCAAGATAAAATGTGTGCATAAGATCTGTTATTAGCATTCTAACCATATCAAAGTATGGTAAACGAACCAATTCACTGTAACGAACACCATTTCTTTTTTGGATCTCTCTTGCTGCCGCCAGGGAGCTAGCTGACTGGTATTCCTTAGCCTGATCTAGTACCTGAGCATGAGTTCTACTTTGTGCTGCAATAGCTATAGGTGTATAGTAACTCATTTTTCCAGATGCACCTTTCTTAGTGGGATTGGCAGTCTTGCATTTTGCACAATTGCAAGCATACAGCCCCACTCTAGAGCTTTTTCGCTTCCCAACGTACATTGTGAAAAAAGTTTCTCTGGCTAGAACGCATGCGCAATTCACTTGCGCACGTGCATTTTCAAAATGTCGACAAGGAAGGCCCTTGCTTTGTGAAAGCCTCTTGCAGAAAATGACACTGATCGCGACCTTTAGCGGAGTCAAATACGTTTGATGGAGGAGAGAATCCTCCAATTAGAACAGCGTCTAGATGCTCTGGAGGATGCTATGGCTGAAATGAACATCGAAGAGGGTAGGTGAAAATTAATTAGAGTTGAGGTGTTTATGTGATTTAATTGCCAAGCCTATACAACTTTGGCAGAAACACACGCGTACCTTTGGTGAGCCTTGCAAACTACAAAGATACGTACGTTTACAATTTTAAGACTTTCTATTATCCATAGGAAGTTCTTCAAGATGCATTTCAGCAATATGCAGCTGACGTGGAACTGGTACTAAAGAAAATGACCTGCCTGGGCTGAAGTCGACAACACTTTTAAAAAGTCTGTCAAGGCACTTATGGCTTTCCATAAGTACCCCGTTCTGAACGAATCAGCGCCGCTTGTTAAAAGAGTGAAGGTAAGACAGTATATATATGAACACGCAGCTACGTTAACACTATGGAACCCTCATGTTTAAGGACTTCTACACGACAAGGAGGAGTACAGCACTGATCAAGGCAGACCCAGAAAGGTGGAAGCAGCGTCGTGTAGCCTTGAAGCGAAGTCGCTTAACTCACATAAGTCATGTATTTTGTGATCCTGCCACGCAATTAAGAAGAATATCCTTATAGGCTGCTCGAGATAAAGCTGTCAGAAATGCTATAGAATCGGGGGAGCTAACCGCCGATGATAAGGAAAACATTGAAAAACTACGTTAGTCCATAGAGATGGTACCGGTGTCAGACGTAAATGTGATAAGCTATGAAGACGAAGAGCGAGCTACTTTCGAAAGGCAGCGCCTATGTCACCTAAGCAGGGCACGGGCTATTCGAGCTGCTCATCGAGAAGAATTTGAACTGTAACAATCTGACAAGTTTTCTATTTTATATTTTACCCATGTCTTAGTATGTAAGAACCACATGGGTGTTTATGTATCAAATCAATGCAAAACTCCTACGTTGATTTTATGATTATTTCACAAAAGAATTTACAATTGATTTCTCAATAGAATCACTGCACTTATGATTCATAAAGATTTCTCAACGGAAATGACAGTTGATTTCTCAATGGAATCAAATGACAAATATAAATTATGATTTATGTAATGATTTTAGTTTGATTTCTCAATTGAAATTACTTGTCAATCAATTTTTGATTTGTCATCTGATTTGTACTCATAAATCACATGTTAAATCATGCTTTGATTCTATGCATTTTTTTCCTGTGACCAGTTTTTGAGCAAGCCAAACCTGTTTTAATCGCGGCAGTATCGCTGATCTGCATGATCTTGAATCTAGTGAATTACTAATATAAAACAATGCATCAAGTGTACATCATTCTTTTAGAAATTGGTCATCATCTTTATTTTTAAAAGATGGCCATCCTTAAATAAGGATTGCGGGAGATTAAACATTAAACTAGCAGAACACTTAATCCGACATCCTATATAGCTAACAATCTTTTCTCACTATACCCTATACACCTTTGACAAGGCCGGTACACTTTTCACAACCAAAATTGTACCGGGTGGTACAATTTTTGCCCGGTACAACACACACTCCCATGCCCACCACATACATCCATGCCCACACCACTCTCGAACCTTCACCCACCAGTGAAGCCACTCATCACAGGAATCACAGCATATCATCGGTGTGCCATCGTCATGCTGTTCACATTGGGGACATATGTAGTCAGACCCAATGGGGACAGTGGGTGGAGGGAGGGCATCTGACACTTCGTGAGACTGCACAGAGAGATGGTTAAGAGCACGGAGGAGGGGTGAGGGTAGAGGAGATAAAAGATAAAAGAAGAGGGAGGGATGAGAGTAATGGAGACAGGCAAGTGAGGAAGTCATCTCCACACTATGGTTCACTCACACTGGGGTGAGTCACTGCTGATACCACAGCTGGCAGTCTGTACAGATGATACACAGAAGTCAGTAGTTAAATCAACTTACAGCCCCAGAAAGTCAAAGTCAGTGCCAAAATAATATTCCATCTTCCACTCTTCATTCCACTCCTTCACCACACCACACCCCTTTCCTCTCCACTCCTTCACCCCACGTCACCCATTTCCTCTCCACTCCACTCCTTCACCCGCCACTCCATTCCTTGCTCTCACTTGTGAGGTTTTGATTTCTTGACCTTAGTCTTGTGAGAAAATCCTTTGGACAATGAGCCAACCTTCTTGTCTGACTTGAATGGAGGTTCAGCTGCTATCCAAGAGGCACCAAAATACATGTACAGTGTCTAAACTCACTCCTTATTTTATCCCCACCTCCCTCCTTCACTCTAACTCCAAACAACTTTAATTCCCACCTACTCCATCCCCACCCTTCATTGCCAAGTCCCCATTCCTCTCCCACCATTGCTCTCTATACACATGTGGTTTACATGAGGTGTGCACAACTGCCTTGTCCAATTTTAGTTTCACTTTGAGCTCAACCCGTTGCTTAGCATTACAGTCGTGGGATTGATGGGTGTCCTCCCCATCCGATGAAGAGCCGGAGGAGTATGGCTGAGGAATGATCTTGATCTGCATAGAACATTTGGAATAGAAATAGAATAGAATGGTGTGTGTGTAAGTGTGTGTAGGTGTGTGTAAGTGTGTGTATGTGTGTATGTGTGTGAGGTGCAATCAGTTATCCACTGATGATGCACACACACACACACAATTGCACCTTTTTGGATTCTTTCCCAATTGGTTCTATCTCAGAGATGTCCAACTCTCTCTTTCTACTATGCTTCGATAGTTTTTTCTTGGACACTCCCACAGCTGGAGGGTACAAGGGCCCATGCTCCCCTATCCCACACTGATGAACTGGGTGGGCCAGAAAGCTTGTGACCTTCCAGTAACCTCTTACTGATGCTTACCACCAAACTGAATGACTACTGCTCACCTAAATGTGGTGGTAAGGTATTACCATGAGCACCTTGGAGAGTTGGTTTATGTTTCATGAGATGTTTCCTGTTCACCATATTAACAGCCTCTTCGCCCACAGATAGATCATCTTCTAGATCTTCTAGGCTAGGCAACACTTCCCAAGAACAGGGAAATAGCCAGCCATCTGCATCACAAATGGGGGATGCCTTCATTACCTCCTCTTCTGTTTCCCAACCCTCAATGTGTAGCTGCCCACTATGAAGTTTGACCTTTGCACCATGACCATCTTCGACCTCCTCATCCTCGTCAGTACCAGTCTTCACCCTTTCAGACTCCACATTGGCTATGCATGGTGTAGGTTCTGGCATACTGCCAGGAGATGACTCTTCAGAGCTACTGACTTCAAGGTCTTTCTCCAATTCCCATGTGTCTGTGCTTGCAGATGTGTTAACGGACACACACAACACAAGGCTCCTCCCCCTCCCACCCACCACACACAACACAAGGCTCCTCCCCCTCCCACCCACCACACTACACAAAGCTCCTCTCCCTCCCACACACCACACACAATGCATACATTATTGCTACCCTCACCTTTCTGTGGTAGAAGAGGTGGAATGCAACCTTCATCATTGTCATTTGACGATAAGACCCTCCTGACCATGATGTGGGAAGGAATTCCATTGTATACATGGTATGATTCCTTTGGGTCTGGGTTCTTGGGCACCATGTATACACAGGGATTTGAATCCAGTTCACGACACAGTTCAGACACCTCACAAAGGTATACTCCAAAGTCCTGAAAGGCTAATCCAAGATCCGAAAGATTTGGCTCAGTTCTGTTGGCTTCTAACAATGAATACATAATACCAAGATCAACAACAATCATTACCACCAGAGACCACATCATTACAACACTCAAGCACATCCCTCCTTTCTATTTGTTCCTCTTCCCCTGCCCCTTCCCTCACCATGGATATTATATCCAGCCAGTAGTATTGGCCACTATATGAAGATAGCTCTTTAGGAGGTAAACTAACACATCACAGGCGCTAGACTGCAAGGCATTGAAGCCAAGAGGCTGACATAGTTGTCCCACGACAGCTCTGAGCACCGCATGAGTGTACTGTTCACCCATTGTATACTGGGTGTCACTGGTGTGGTGCTGATGAGAATGGTGTCAGTGTTACATGGAAATATGATTTAACAGCACACCATTAGGCCATTCATTCCAATGTGATTATTGTATAGTTTCCCATCTGGACAATTTCGTTCAATATCCACTCAGGCGAGAAGCTATATTATTCATTTTGTATTTATAATCTACATGAGTACACACTATCGTGTACTGACGTTAACCTAAACGCAGAGCTTCTTTTCGTTCCCTACCAAAAATGGCGATTGCCACTGTAAATATTCCTAATATAATCCATGGGCTACTTGGCAAAATTGCAGCACCTCTAGGCCTGGCGCCATTAGAGGTGCCGCAATGAGCAAACAAGGTACCGTACAGCACGCAGCTACAAGTCTCTAAAAAACGTTTTGTCTCTAGGTCGGGATACGAGGCAAATATGATTGTCAAAATATACTGCAGTCTTTGGTCTGAGGAAATATATTAGCAGTGGCGTAGGAATAGATGGGACAATGCCCCCCCCCCCCCCCCCCCCACACACACACACACACACGCACACTTTTTGAAGGCTGTATTTATATTCATACAGTTGCACCAGCCCCCCCCCCCCCCCCCCCACACACACACACTTTTTGACCCCTTTCTGTGCCTCTGCTCAGAACGTACGCAACACAATACGACAGTCGAAATAAAATAAAAACGGTGAGGTTGGTTCTAAATTCATGTGATACTGTGTGCTGAATGACGCTAGACTCAAGTACATAATCAAACAACACTTTTACTGCTTGTTCCCACAGACAGTAGGCCCCCCGCTGCAAAAACAGCAGTACACTGACCGTTTACTTATCCCTTTCGTCGAAGGCTCAAAGATGCATTCGAAAACGAATAAAAAGATATACGGAACCCTCCTAAAACAGGTGAGTTAATGTCTATTGTCCTGAATGTCCACCCGGGGGTACAATTGGACACCCGGGTGGACAGCAAAAAACGTTTTTGCCGTTCGGTCACGGAAGGGACCTGGCTGCGTTTAACGGTACTGGCTTACAGAACAAGTCTTTTCAGGATCGGGCCGAGATAAGTAAGGCTTAAATCCTTTCGGTACTCGTAAAATGACCCGTGCTAGCGGACCTATCCATTACGCTCCGACCGATCCGCACGGAGCGTAATGGATAGGTCCGCTAGAACAGCTCGTTCTACATGTAGCAAAAGGATTTAAGCCTTGCTTATCTCGGCCCAATCCTGAAAAGACTTGTACTGTAAGCCAGTACCGTTAAATGCCACTAGGTCCCTTCCGTGACCGAACGGCAAAAACCTTTTTTGCTGTCCACCCGGGTATACAATTGTACCCCCGGGTGGACATCCAGGACAATAGACATTAATACCGACAATCGGGATACTTTGCAATTAAGAATTTGGCTGTGAGCAGCGGCGGATCCAGGGGGGGGGGGGGGGGGGGTGGGGGCTATCGGGGCATATGCCCCCCCCCCCCCCCCCCCCCCAAAATATTTTTTTTTTGTATGCCATTGACTTTAATTAGCTGATCAGCTCAAGCTTTGCCTATACCTACGACTATTGATTCATACAGCGTGTGCGCGATACGCGCCGATATAGATAATCAATTATTCATTAGTAATTGAATGTGACGTAGTGTCAAAACGACAAAGAATCATGCAGGCCCTATATCTCCTTAAACGTAGAAAAGATGAACAACAGCGCCAGCATATCAAAAGATCCAAGTAGAAAATTTGGCTAATGTGCAGTGATGCTATTTGATAGTACTTTGCAATGGTCAGTCTGCCTTTTTGCTGTCTTCTAAAAGCTTGCAGCAAGGTGCATTCAGCTTCCACAAATGAGCAGCTAGCAAATGCATAGCTGTAATCTAATTTTTAAAAATAGCAAATCAAACCTCTTTCGTAGGGATTCACTGCAAAAACAAAAGCGCGATTTTCACTCTTTATCACTCGACGACCTGCGAGTGAAACGCAAAACGAGTGAAACGCACTTAATTTAAGATGTATCGCTCGACCAAATCGCGAGTGAGGTAATTGAAGTGGTTTGTACTCGTACCGTAAATGTATAATATACAGATGGTGCAGGTAAAATTTAAATCAGTTACATGAGTTCATTCTGTATTCATAAGCATACCGTATGTAATATTAAAAGCCATATTTCCATAATAAAGCACATACTAGTACCCGGCCCGTACTCGGTACTAATATAAATTAAGGAAGGGGCAGGGCCGTAGATAACTTTTATAGTTTGGGGGGGCACACTACTTCTTTATGTCATTGTCTAATTAATTTGCCCTGTACGTATAAGCCTACATGTAGTCACAGATCTTCTCAACTTGATTTGAACCATATTATGCATGCATGTGCGGGTTATCTATCATACACTCATTAAATTGCGGCTTGCAGGCTGGCTACATGTACTAGCACTCGAGTGATACCTGAGCTGTACATGTCCGATTTCGGAGTCCTTCTTTGAAGATATTCTTCAATATTAACATTGCGATTGTCAAGCACGTGATTGCACTTTTAATAATCAATATGTTACAGAAATTTTGGGGGGGCACGTGCCCCCCCAAGCTCCCCCTTATCTACGGCCTTGAAGGGGGATTCATTCGAACCTCCCTCATCGGGATAAGGTCCGATTCTGTGAGTAAGCTACGCTGTAAGATCCTGGCTTCCCGAATACTGGCTCGGTCAAATCCCTCACAATGCCCGGGGTGATCTCACGTAACAATGGAAGTATTATAATGTTATGAATTATTGCGCATTGGAAACGATGATTGTGCAACCACCGTCAATCGTCTCATGCTTGAATGACTTTGGCAACTCATGATCACGAGAACGTAACAGTGCGCGAAAGTACCGTCCAGAGCTGAGCAAAGTTAAAAGCATTAATTATTCACGCGCATGGTATGTATTGTGGGCGTTATTCGTTTCCAATAACGAATAACGCCCACAATATACCATGCGCTTAAAAAACGCTAACGTGTAACACGCGCACTTTTTGTGTAGGTTTTAGGTATCAAACAAAGCGTTGGCTCCTGGGACTCCGCCGAAGCCCTCGGGACTTTCTGGATATTGATTTCCACTATGGCCGGACCGGTAGATGCTATACGGCTCTGTGATCGTCCGAAAGCGGACTCCTCCCCCCCTCTCGCACCGAGACCCTGATTCCCAGGATTACATCCTTGTTATCCGCGCAGCTGTGGAATCAGGGTCTGGTTACGACACAACCTCCCACCCCCACCAAAAATAATAATAATAATAATAATAATAACAAATTCGGGTCGTAAGCTGACAGCACCCTGAGGCTGGCTACCCAACCTTTCGTACCCGTATCAAACCACCAAGGGCTCCGCCCACTTGTTAGGTCCTCTTCACAATCACGTCAGCTACTGGTGCACGTGATCGACTACACGGCTACGTGATGCATGGACCTTTATAGCGTCGGTAATGTGTAGTGTAGACTTCATGTCAAATAAGATAGTAAACAATATATGTTGTGTATTATGCAAGCTGCATTAATTTAATGACACTAAATTTAATATATAATTATTTTTATTTCCAGTGATGTTTGAATCTATGCCCCATATATCAAGATTTTTTGCCACTCATTGTGCATGTGTGTTAGCAGAGCTGATATCACCCATGCAGGCAACAAAGACAATTCTGCTAACTTGACATGGAGAGGGAGTCCTGGAGAACATGGAGGAGAGTAGGGGGGGGAGAGATCCTTATATGGACTTAAATTCCATAACTCTGATTTAGTGCTGGACAAAGTTCATTACGACTGTTGTTAAACATGTATTAAACACAATCCAGCTTATACAAAAATACAATACACATAATTTAAAGCATGGCATAGCCATGCTTTATCAGCAGATAGCCCAACTACAGAACCAGTGACTGTGACTGTGAAGAAATGGATGTAAACATAAGCACAAGACAAAGATGGTTTAAGCACAAGGAAGGAAGAAGTGGTATGTGCAAGTGGATGGTTAAGTTCATGTGGTATGTGGGTGTGGTGTCTAAGTGGGTGTGATGTGCAAGTGTACATGTGTGCCGTGTGTTGTGGAGCGTATGTATTAGGGTGTGCATGTCGTATGTGTGTGGTGCGTAACTGTATGTGGGTGTAGTGTGTAGTGTGTTTGGTGTGTAGTGGGTGTGTCTATGTGTATATGTGGGTGAGGTGTATATGTTATATAATGGTGTGTGCATTGAGTAAATATGTGTGTAATGTAAGTTCATGTGTGCGGTGTGTACTACGGTAGAGAGGATGCAAGATGACATGCAAGCGAAATAATTATAGTACTTTTAACTGCAAATGCCTCTTTCAACTACCAACTAGCAACAAACTTGCAACATTTTGGTTGTCAGTAAACCAGCGTGCTCTAAACATTCTTAGTCTGACTCAAGTACTATACACGTCAATATATATGTGTGCGTGTGTACTGTGATGTAGTATCTTGCATTTTTAATAATTGATGTCACTCACTGTAGTTTTGTTGAATCAACACATCTCTAGCACCTAGATATGAGAGGCAGAGAATTCTCAATATCCCGCTACCAAATCATTATGTCAAGAGAGCAAACCTTGATATTACCTTGACTGTGGGCAGCTATAATTACATTTGAGTCCTGTGGAGAGGAGAAATAATCACCTTTAATATTTCTAATGTATAAAGGGAACCTTTCTCCACTGAACTGAACTGACAAAAGTTCTGTCAGGCTAAGTGAAAATGAGAAGGTAAAAAACACACCCGTATGGTACATGCTAACTGACACGCCTTTATCTACGCCCGCCCCCCCCCCCCCCCCCCCCCCCCTTATGATAACACGTTCTAATGAAGGCTCACTGGCATACTCTGTCCTATATTGAATGTGTACTTGACCATATGTTTTGATGCTTGTTTGCCGTACACATAGAAGGAATTGTTCTCACTTCCTAAAAGTGTTAGCAGCTTTATTACACAAAACTTATGGGATAGGCTTACCGCAAGCAATGAAGTATGGTGTCACACTCAGACCTACGAAACTTTTTTCATTCACATGCTCCTTGTAAGTTCTAACAATGCCCTTATTTAAATCCCAGAGTTTTAGTTGACTATCAGTGGACCTGTAAGGAAAAAAGCACCACACTATGTATGCTGTGTGTGTGTGGGCCATTACTTACGCCGACACCAGCTCTTGTGAGTTAATAAAATGAACATACGAGACAGATTTTATGTGACCTTTGAACTCAATCACAGGTTCTGACGGCTTCCTCAGGTCCATATAGCGCACAATGTGATCTGGAAACATGGGCATTGCGATGAAAACTAAATGCATTGTGACTTCAAAAATATGTTACTCTTTAGACATTACTGATGATGAGAGTTTACACTGCAAAAACAAAAGTGTGAAGGTCACCTATAATCACCCGTACTACGTTTTAAAAAGGGTGACCGTCACACTAAATTTTATCTTTGATGTGATATCACACCATCCAGTGAGCTCGTGTGAATTCACTCCGTTATTTGGTGTGACTTTCACACTAAATTTTATCTTTGGTGTGATATCACACCATCGAGTGAGTTCGTGTGAATTCACCCCGTTACCTTCACTCAGTTTTAGTTTGTATTAATAATTGATGACATTGTGGGATAAAGGGTAATTTAGTTACATATAAACCATTCGTGTCGTGATAGCTATGGAGTTAGGTACGGCACAGTAGTGCATGGTCACAGGTTCGAATCCTGGCAAATACACCATCTTTTTTTCCTTTTTTCTATCTGCTTTTTGGGTGAAATCTCACTGACACTTGGGTGTGACGGTCACACTTGATTTGGTGTGTCTATTGGCGTGGTTCACACCAAAACAAAAGGGGGTGCCTTCACACTTTTGACTTCACTGTGTATAGCCAATCAGTTTTGCTGATCTTAGCAATACATGCATACACACATTGGTGTAAGGCCAAAAACTGCATATGCATGACACAAACTGAAGTGGATAAACTGCACATAGGTGCACACCACACACCACACACCAGCTTCTGTTACACTAACCAGCAGATCCATAAGCGAGGTTATATTGATTCGTAGGGTGGAACCTTACACAGCAAACATTGGCCTTTGATTGTACTGAGTAGCAGCTTTGAGGTTGGTTGGAAGACCAGAGCTTCACTACAAAGCGGATTGACACAAGTCATTTACCTTCTGTCCACAATATTACGAGGTAATTACCTGTACAATCATCAGACCCAGAAGCAAAGAGAGTTGGTTCCACAGGATTATACACCACTGACCACACCCTCTTATCATGCTCCTACAAGTGCAAGGTCCACAGGGTCATCTCTCCCCCCACAGAAATTTTCTCACTGTACCTGGAACTTTATAAGCCGTGTGCCAGTACTTGTGTCCCAGACACAGACTGTGCCATCATTTTCCCCAGACACGAGCCGGGCCTTTTGGTAAGGACTGTAATATAGTGAGCTGAGAGGGTAGTTAAGTGGAGGGAGGGTAGGAGTGAGTATGTGTGCAGCAGTGGTGAGCCCCATCACATCCTCACCTGGCTGTGCAGGCAATCTCCTGCTTTGGTAAATGGTTGGCAACTCCCATGGTTTTTATCACAGAGTAGTAATTGAAGATCTGTGGAGTCG
>OX442428.1:8628775-8640738 GCA_949361645.1 Spongilla lacustris | reverse complement strand
GCTTCCCACACACACACACACACACACGCACATACACACACACACATACACACATACACGACAGAAGACACTGCCATGCATCTGGTACATATATAGACTGGAAACCAATGATTATGTACTCACTGTTGGCACAATATAACAGCACCCCTATAACACATTTCAATCACATGTGTGTTATTGTATTCACCTTTGTGGCCATACCCTCTTACCTATGTTGGATGAATGCAGTAATATTTATGCACTTTATATGATAAAGAATAAAATATACCTTGCATGCAAACCTAATATTGTTATTCCAAATCCATCACTCTTAACCACTAGCCTCTTATTACATTCACTACTGGTGGTACACAAAAGAACATGCAATTGAATTTAAGCAATACTTTTCTGCAGTCTGTGCTGATAACGTAGATGGTGCAGTGCCTGAAAATTTCCAAACATTACCATGTTTGTATATCATATTGTACGCGTGCATGCTATGTATAGATGTAATCCGCAATGCATTGTCGTGCACGTTGTTGTGTAGCTTGCCACACCATGTATTGTAAAGACTGCATGTACACACACGTAACAAGCACAAGCCTACATGCACAAATGCACGCCAAATTATTGAAATACACTAGCCCAACTGATGGCCAGGGTACATGTTTAAAACATCATCATTGTGAATCCTGGTTAGGGTTAGGGTTAGGGTTAGGGTTAGGGTTAGGGTTAGGCACTTATTTCTCATAAAAGTCGCTGAGCGGATCAGCATCCAACATCGAATTCTGACGGCTGAGTTCGGCGTATAAATTTATTAATTTTTTTCAACATAGCAATACTGAGCACAGAATACACAAATTGAATTGTTCACTTCCGCAGTTGACACACGATGTTTAGCCGGGAAAGCACATTGACTGTCCCCCATCCACTGATATGGGCCATAGTTGGGTACGACTGCATATGTATGAGGAGAAACCGTAAAAATATATATGCATAACCTGATACATGAAATGGGTTCACTTAATCGCTGTCAGCCCAAGCCTATAACAAAGACCATATGCAGATGGGCATAGCTCCCAGACAGGTGGGCACGCACACCCCATTTGTAACTTTGTTGCTATCCCTGTACAACTCTTCCCCCCCCCCCCCCCCCCAGTTCAATAAATTTCACTGTGGGTGGGCGGATAATCATATACTTAATGTACTCAGCTATACGCGTACCGCTGCTGCATGCGTTCGTGCTCCGTGTCGCCACCCCTCCGTGTCCCCACCCAGCCGTGTCTTTTCGGGTAGCCCGGCCGGATACTTGCATTTTCCAAGCGGCTGGACCTCCGTATATATATATAATTTATAATTATAATTATATATATTAAAATTAATTAATCTTTCCGAATGTACGCATGGAAGCGTCTGATTGTATATATAGTTATAACTTTACGCGTTTATACGCTCTATTGTACTGAGATGGATAACGACAGCCTTACACCACTGCCCAAGCGACCGCGCAACAGAGAAATTTTGCAGCTTCCTGCAAGCGAGTTCTCACAAAATCTTACTACACAAATCGCAGGACTCCGGCACTACCTCACGGAACCGCTATCCGCAACCAGGAAGACTGATCCGCTCTCGAGGATAACCCTCCAAGCGACAGAACGTCGCCTGCTTAGTACGGTTAAATCGCTATATATATATATATGATTATAATTATAATTAGATATATAAATACCATCATGCATGCATGTATATATATAATTATATATATATATATAATAATAATTATATATATATACTCTTTCCCCCCCCCCCCATGCCTATATATGTATAATTATGCATATATGTACATGCATGCAGGCTTCCTTGGTTATACGCACAGGAGGAGATCAAATCCTGACTCGTCTCCGGACTTGACGCAGTGCCAAGACCTGGAACTCTTGAGAAGTTTCTTAAAATACATGGAGGTATATTTATTTGTATAATTATACATTCCAGGATGGACATTATATATTATATAATGCATGCAGGAACAGAGATGCTCTTCACCAGGGACGCTGGCCACTTATTGCCAAAGTTTCGTTCATGCACTAGCCTTCCTTACGGCAGACCCAGCTCTGTCAGCAGCGGTCAGGACGTGGCTGGCAAAATTTCAAAAATCAGCTTTTGAGCAACGAGATGTCTCGTGGCAGAGGCTCAAAGCCAAAGGTATATTATATATCGTTGTACCATATATAGCCCACATTTAACAAAGTCTTTATTTTTATCATGCATGCATGCATGCACTCTATATAGGGAAATGGTTGGTTTGGGGGGAAGTGATTGATGTTCTCAGGTTACAGAAAGAGCTATACGAATCCGCAGAGTCTTTGTTCAGCCGAGCCTGGGAGTCGCAAAAGTACGCAGTACTTTTACTGTACTGCACTATACCCCCTGCGAGGGGCCGCGAATACCGCGAATTAAAAATCTGCGTCACCGACGGAGACCTCCAGCTGTGGGAACCGCTAGTCAGAGACTCAAATTGGCTCCTTATCGCCTCTGACCACAGCAGAGGTCTTCTGTATGTGGGGTCGCATAAGACCTCAAAGTTCACAGGCGTGCAACGTATTGAACTTTCCCGAGACGGATCAACGCACTTGCTGCTAGACCATCTGGTAGCATTCATTTGCCGTGAGAGGCCCGTTCTTCTGCAGGGCAACGCACACGACTGGGTTTTTGTCGTAAGTTTACTTTTTTATAGCCACGCACATTTGCAAGCCGCGCGCCCACTGCTCATGTTCAATTACGCACAGAACCACGCAGGTCTCCCATTCGAATCGGCAGACGGTTGGACGAAAGCTATTCAGGCCATATTCATGCAGCATAAAGGCGTTGCTATTTCAACAAACACCATCAGAGCGTCATATGTTACTGACCTTCTCAGCGGAGAATCTGGCTCTGAACTTCCCGAGCATGTGCTCTCCCAAGTCGCACGCGCCATGAGGCATTCGAGGGCCGAACAGCTACGTACGTACGACAGAAGGACGTCTTCGGACAAAGTCGCTCGCGCGGTCGAACACACAGCAACACGAGTAGCCAACGCGCTAGACATTCCGGGGCCCTCTTCATCGACGCCAACACATAAAAAAAAGGTCCATCCCCCTTCTGTCGGAGACGTAGTCGGCCTCGTGGAAGACCGGTCAACTGACGAACACCCCGTGATCATGCTGGGAAAGGTTATGCGCGTCTTCCCTGACGTAAATGAGGTGCTTCTTGCCCACTTGAACCCCCTTCCTAAAAGTAAAAAAACCGCTCCCACCTACAAACTGACCGTCGGCAAAGACGCTTGGGTCGAATCGATCCACTCGCTTGTGTTTCCCGTTGACGTTGTGTACGACCAGAAGTCGGCCACGTACACACTCAGAACACCCGTACGCGACATTCATGATTACGTTCATAACGACGACAGCAGCTCCGATGATGATTGATTGTGCATGTATATTCATTTATTAACACATTGATCTTTTTAATAAGTTACTGGTCAGACACCAATTATTATGTCACTTGCCAAGATGATCGTTGAGGTAATTAGCTCACGTGACATCGAGACCCAGGCCCAATTAATTCATCTGTGCAGCAGTATCCATAGATTTATTAAAATTTATAACATCTTACGCTTAAAAATGTTTATTAAAACAGATAAAGGCAAGAGTACAAACTCGACACATCTTCACCCTCGAATAGCTCAACATTTCCTGCACGTAGGAGAGAGGACGAATGGCTACCATTGGTCACCAGTTAAGTCATGCCTCAATACACAGTATTTTGCAGAGTACACCAAGCAAGGGTCCTCAAGTACCTAACCACACCTTAACACACACACACACACACACACACACACACACACACACACACACACACACACACACACCACACACACACACACATGAACTGTGCAGGCACAGGGTGAACCAAGTTCGGTTATGCACAAGAAGCCCAAAAGAAGGGTCAGCAATTAATGGCTATCACGTGTGTGTCACACAGGACGGCGGGTGTGGCTCTGTTGCCTAGGAAACCTCCCCGTCAGGGAATCAATGTGTAAATAGAATGGCCGCCATATTATTTCAATCAGACATCTAATTGCACATAAAAAATGGCCGATCCATTGACCCAAAAATGAACTGGTTGGTTAAAAATGGCCACCTATTTACATGTTTGTTGGTTGTGCACAGGTGTATTACTCACGTATGGTTGTTGTCGGAGGAGAGTTACACCAGGTTCGGCTAACACATCCGAGGCAATGAAGAACTCTTTCACCAATGCAGGCCTTGCAAACAAACCCTCACCTTGAGGTAAACGTCGCCTCCATCCTCATCCAGGATAAAAATAGAAAAATAGAAAGTCCCAGCTAGACGGTGGGGGAGGGGGGGGGGGGGGGGGGGGGGAAGAATTAGATGTAAATTAAAAATACCCTATTGGGTTTTATTAGTGCACATGGGGCGGCATACAATACGGCATACAATACTCACGCAGCAACTGGTATGCAAATGTACCACAAACCAAACAAACCACTGCTTCCTATTAGTAATAGTGAAACCCAGTATCCCACAGTGTATGTGTGTGTGTGTGTGTGTGTGTGTGTGTGTGTGGTATACCTTGACTCCTTATACATACATGAATACATACATACATATATACACTTAACCCACGTATAAAGGATGGACCCTCAGATATTTGAAAGTCCATAATAGCACCCTTTACCTACATAAACTGACACAAAATAAAATACCAAGATGTGCGAGCCTGCCTGCCCTTATACGTACACAAGTTTCACAAGCTTCTTGCGTGTGTGTTTATGCCGTGTGTGTGTGTGTGTGTGTGTGTGTGTGTGTGTGCGTGCGTTGTTTGCACCACACACTCACTGTGTTATCCAGACAGCCCACCTTCCAGCACCAGAAGTTGGTATCCTCCATTCCTCCTGCATTACAGCCGTACGTACACAAATCGCAGATAAAGAGGCGGTGTGCGCCTATTAAGAATCATATACTTACCCAAGTGTAGAAAGAACGTTCGCGTGTTTGTACGTGGGAGCCACTCGGCCGACGGTCAGTAGGTTAACGTATGCACCAACTAGCCAGTACCTCCCATCCGTTGATGCATACAAACGGTTTGTCTATAGCTGCGACAGCTGGAAACTTAAGCTGGAATGAAGTCACGTGGCACCGTCGGTGTTGACCCAACCCCCCACTTCAAAATTGCAATAGCAATGCTGCATGATCCCAGAGCTACGTCGTGTAACCGATCAGGGTTTAGTTTCAGAAATCAGCGCTGGGGTGGATTTTTATCTAGTTGTGAAAAGTATAATGGAAACGGCTGTTCTACATTAATTTTATAAACCCTTGCAACGTAATACAATGCATCACGTGACCATCCAGAAAGAAAGAAGGCGGGGTCACGTTTGCTAAGTTGACAAGATAGCGGCGGGTGGAGGGGGGTGGAATGTGGGGGAAGACTTGTGTACCCATCTCTGAGGCGAGGTTGTAACTTGTATGAAGTAAACGAGACCTGGTACGGTACTTGACGTGATATCCCATACATGTTACCATTCAGTTCAAGAGCTCAGATGTTCCTCTCCGAGGGTGGCAGGGCCTTGTGATTTCCAGCTTCTTGTTATACAACCTTTTGTCTACCGGTTGGTTTGCTTTCTGAGTCACGGGCGTGTAAGATGAGAGGACCGTCAGCTGGCAGATTCAATGACTTTAACTTCAACGATATGGGGATTTGTATGGAGCGTGGGTTAAAAGCTCCGCCCCCTACCAAACCATTGGGTAGGGGCGGGGTTTGTCCACCTACGCACCATACATCTGCCCATACCGATATGGTGTAAGTCATCGAGTTTGACCGCGTACGGTCCTCTGATCCTAAGCTCCCAAGACTCACAAGGCAAACCAATCCGTAGGGAAAAGGTTGAATACTAAGAATCCGGGAATCTGGAGGCCCTACCTACCCTAGGAAGGCAGATTGACATTGTCAAACTGGTATGGTAACAACTATGGCGTTTGCCTAAAACTCACTAAATACTAAGCGTAATACCTGTATAAGCAACATGGAACATTAATGAACCACCAGGCCGATGAATTTGAGCTGGTCATGTCGACTAGGCACCCACGCTCAAGCGGGTATGGAGAATCCTCAGCCCCGCCCCTTCGTCCTACTGTAATCACGTGATTAAACAGTGTGATGCGCGAAGTGTGAGCTGAAGGCAAAACGTCTAAACGCGGACCCTTTTATACAAATTCCCTCGTCGTATTGTCTGCGTACGCCACGGCCCGCATCTCCAATGAAAATGTAGGTTATATTAATGTATAAGTTTGTATTAACCTTTTTTAGTCGTCTCAAAAAAAAAAAGTAATCTGAGTACAAGCGGCGGCTGTATAAAATTTGCTCAATATGCATGCATACTTAATTATAAGGGTTAGTTGTTACTTGTACAGAACATCACGTGACGCTTCATAGAGAACGGGGGCGGGGCGCACGTTAGAGTTGAACCGCGGAGGTATAGGGGGGTGGGGGGAAACATGTGCACCCATCTCTGAGGCAAGGTTATATATATACATATATGAAGTAAAACAAGACCTGGTAATGTTTTATAACATAAAAGAATTAAGAGATCCGTGTGTGACCTTATATTTGCGCTCCATCGAGACAGTGGGCGTCCCGACCTTGACTAAATGTTTGACGAGTGTCAAATGTAAGGCCGTCTGGCAATGTGAGCTAGCTGCGATGAAGCGTTGTGGTTGAGCGCGCCTCCGGTGAACAATGAATATTGGTTATATAAGTAGGGCGTGCGTGCACGGGCATGCAACGGTGCAATCGATGAATAATTTTAGTTTATCGCCACATTGAAAGAATTTGTTCGTGTGTAATCAACCCCCTCTGTCCCCTGCATGGGTATTACCAGTATCAAAGATATATAATAATAATAATAACAATAATAATAATATTATATAACCACCGCAGATTATATACCGCGATTTGTCTTCCGACGGGGTGTACGATTTTTTTACCATTCATGCACCCCCACAACTGACACCGTCCGACGAGTTCATCAGCAGTGCTCCACTGTCATCAGTCGACGGCATATATGAAGAAGCTTCCCTCCCTTTATTTTTATTTTTTATAATGGCTATATATGTATATATCCCTCCCTTACTTACGTTGGATTACACCTCTGGCACATGCCGCTCGCAACCACGCGCGCGGCACCACTCCCTGTCTTTAAAGGGAACTACACGCTCGGTGGTTGGGTAGGGACGACCCCTGTCGTCAAGAGCCAATTATTCTTAGGGGCGGTACCTACCTCTTACGTAACGTACGCACTTAGCCAATTTGCCTAAAACTTTTTCTTTCTTCACATCTCTCCCCCTACTCGCTTATGTTATGCCATGCGCACACCCTCGCCCGCTACCTGTCTTTAAAGGTTGATGCTCCATCGGTGGTTGGGTAGGGACGACCCCTGTCGTCAAGAGCCAATTATTCTTAGGGGCGGTACCTACCTCTTACGTAACCGTACGCACTTAGCCAATTTGCCTAAAACTTTTTTTTTTTTTTTAACATCTCTCGCCCTACTCGCTCACCCCTCACAGCTGTGCATACTTCTGACTATACACCGCGTCTGTGTAGAGATAACAAATTAGTGTTAATACCTATCTTGATCTTACTAACACTGCGAAAACTTGTAGATCGGTTTTGCAATACGCACGCGCAGATCTATTATCATTCGACACATGGATCTTTTTCAGCTGGCGACTCAGTTCAAGGAGGCCATCGACGCCTCTTCCAGTGGCAACGATCTGGCGTCAGACGGCAGATTACTTCGTCTGCTGTCGGACATACGTCGGTCTCTGACGCGGTTGGTCAAGTCGCCACGCAACCGGGCTCCCATCGCTCGGACTCCACCGCGTGGTCCTGATCCACCGTCCTCGCCGTCGGCATCTCTTCCCGAAAGACTAACAACCCTACCGTCTATCACTCCTTCGCCCCATTCTACGGGAGGTCGTCCATCCTCGTCTCAACGAGCCATCTCACCCTCAGGTATGGTTGCTTGCTGGGTATACTACATGCAGGCTAACCCTTGCACGTAATCCAACAACAGCCGATAGTAGCAGCACCAGCGGGACTCTACGTAGCAAGCGGAAGAGGCACTGCGACTCTGTTGACATCGTACAGAGGGACTCGGGCACATCTTGGCAGGCTCACATATCGTCATCGCAGACAAGCCTGCCTATGGAATCGCACGTGGCCACAGCCTCGTGCAGTACCATTCTTGGCGTAGTCTCCACAGAGGTATACCTCGCTCGACGTGCCTTTGCATTAATAATACTCTTCCCCACACACAGGTGCTCGCTAGGTATTCCGCCTTTCTGTTGGAGCGCGGTGCACACCAGGGTGACACTGCAGGGATATCAGAAGACTTGGTGCTGTCTACTATTCGCCACGGAGAGCCTCTAGGACTCGATCGTGTTTGGAATGAGGTAATGAAATATTATGCGTTGGGTCCGGAAACGAGACTTATGCGTCTGGTTAATTTAATTAAAATTATTTTTATAAAAATCTTTTAAACATACACTGCTACTTTTTACAGTACATACAATCTTATGATTTGGGCGTATGCGACTTATGCTACGCAGGTGCACGGATTATTCCAGCTCGCCTCCATGGTTGCAAACATGGCCAACCATCGTGCAGGTCTCCTGCTTCTGGAGGCAACCAAGAGTGGGCTACATGGCGATGTGGACGTCCTCCTCACCAACAAGTGCACGGCAGAGAGGACCAGGACGTTTCAGTCTCTCGTCCGGCAGTGTGCGGAGCAGAGCGCGTGTCCCCAGTGCTCTTCACATCTTGCTGCTGGTGCAGCTCCTGGTGATACCCACCCCCTGCCGTGCCAGGGTGTGCAGCACCTGTTCCGCCTTGTCCAGCATGAGTTTGCCCACTTCACAAAGACACACCTGGGCAACTGCAGGTGAAACACTCAATCTGTACTCTGCGAAGGTTAGTTAGCACTTACCGCTTCTCCCTTACCTGCAGGAGAATAGCCAACCGAATCCCTGCTGGCGTCGGAGGGTTACTCTGCACTGGGATGTACCCCACCACCCTGTTAAGGGTGTGCAGTCATGTGGAGGAGGTGGAGCAGTGTGTGGCTGACTCTGGGTACTTGCCGCTGTACGCCTCTGGCAACTACAGGGTCTTTGCTCATGTTGGGGGCGTGACAGCTGAGTGCATTAACTACTGTGACGGTGATGGAGGTTCCATACAGGTAGATCGTTTCCCCGGCTTAAGCCGTTACCTGGAGGTGAATGGCATCCCCATTCATTCCGTGGGCAGTCCAAGCTGCCGGCTTGTGTACTTCAGGGAGGCCTTTCATGATGCGATTGAGGCCGGTCACCGGTTCTCTGTCACAACCATGGAAGATGTCGACACCCTCCCGGAAGCAAGCAGCGCAAGGCCGCAGGTCACACATTTCGGTCACCTCGCCCTGGTTCACGCCAGGAACGAGATAGGCAAGCCTTCCTGTGGACGAGTGCTGCTTGTTCCCTATGGAGTTCATCATGGTCGTAACGGTCTTCGCCTCCTTGTTGAGATTTATACCTCTAGCAAGGGGTCTGACCAGTTTGTGTCAACTGGCGTTAGACGTGTGGAAGACGGTCTTTCCTTCCCTACAGTAGGTGCCCCCATGAGATACCTCCAGGCCATGGAAGCTGCAATTGCCAATCGCAATGGCTTCTTCCAGTTCGGTCCTGAGATGGCTAACGTTCAGCTCATGCCTTGGTCACTGAAGGTCAGCTTGGCTGAACAGGAGTCAGTAACTGTCCACTGTAGTGATACCTTGACATGTACGGTTAATAACTCCCGTAAGCTGTTAAATGAGTGTCATATGATGGTCCACCCCAGCCTGTTGACGGGTGCTGGTTCGGGTCTCTTCATCCGGCCAACACCACCCACTCAACAGGATGCCACGATCCCAAAGGGGGCATACGTTTGCTTCTTTTCATATGCTACAGCGGTCTCTGAGGGTCCAGCATCTGATTATGAGTTGGGATCTACGCGCAATGTTAGTGGGTTGGACCGCGTTGTGTACGATCCCAGTGTTTACAACGGTTTAAACATCGGCCGTTTCATAAATCAGGGTGGGCTCAATGAAGGGATCAAAGCTCTGGTGGCTTCCTGCAATAGGGAAGAGGGTTGTGATTCGTACCGACCCGGTGTAGCCGAAAACATCTTTGATCAGCACTGTAACGTGGTCTACACAAGGTGTGGACAGGGGATGGTTGTCTCTTCGAATGCGAGCATCACCACAAGCCCAAACCGTGCTGTTGAACTCCTGGTCAACTACGGCTTGGACTATTGGTTAGCATTTGCAGTGCGCAATTATCTCATCTTGGGACATGAATCGGTGTTGGTCAAGGGGGTTTTCTGGCTACTGTTTTCAAAGTTTTCGAGTATGCCAACTAGAGACCGGGAAAGGTATTTAACACCTGAAAACCCCATACCTGATAGAATAAAAGAGAGTTTTGTTAACCTCAGCTGTCCGTTCCCAACTGGGCAAAGAAGATCACATCAACCCTCCAGAGGTAAAACTTGCCTTTTTCCCCACTTGTTTGCATTTACTCGCATTTCATTTGAAGGTGCTACATCTCGGCAGAATTTATAGCACCACTGTTTGTAAGTGTTCAACATGTTTGCCTGGCAGATCTATCTGTCATCATGTTCATAACCTTTTATTCTGCTTCCCTGCATTTGTGTCAACATTACATCATGTTGGGTTGTACGTTCCTTTCCATGCAGTCTCCTCCTCTCTTGTATTGCTGTGGGTACATCTGTATTCTTTAGGTTGGATTGTGTAAAGGTAAGAAAATTTTGGCTTGTACATTCAACTACACTTCCCTTCTTTCCCATGCAGTCACCCCCTTGTATTGCCGTGCCTCCATCTCTGTATCTGTACTGCTAAACACCATGAAGGTAACACTCATCATGGTTGGTGTTCTACACTAAACAACTCTTCCTTTCAACAGCTCTCCTTCCATTCTGTGCTTTCTTTTTAACTTTTTCTATGTTGTATCAAATTATCTTATTTTATGTTTCAATTTACTCGCACCATCTATTTGTGTTACATAAACATTATACATTTCAATCACGTATCTTTCAAACACATCTGCCAGCCCGAGTAACGACTTTGTATATATAATTACCGAAACGTATCATTAAAAAAAGCCATCTTAAACATTTTTAATACACTACATATCTGTCCAACATGAACATGTTTTCACTTCTACAACATTTCTTTGCGCACACCATAATAATGTTCAAACTGTATCAGTGCATCTCTGAACAGTGGGCAATTTTCCTGCAATGGAGTAAGATACATTGCTTAACGAACCATTACAAATAACGTCCAACTATTACAATTTCTATTTATTCACTTCACTACAGTATTATTAATAATCAATGTCAAAAAACAAGAAAATGGAGTGCTCAGTTCTCTCTTCACCATAACCATTAACAATATTCTCCAATAAATTAACCATTAATCTTTATTGGTTAATAAGTTCCACCCCTTAGCATAACCATTATTAAATAAACCTTTCAGCCATTCAGTAATTAAAATTACCATTAAAGATATAACCAATTACCATTAGTACCATTTTCATCAAAAGAACTAAATTATACTGCAATTAATTATTCACATGTTAATTTATTTAAATCGTTTTATGTATGTAAGTATGCATGCATGTATGTATGTATGCATGTATGTATGTATGTATGTATGTATGTGTGTATGTATGTGTGTATGTATGTATGTATGTATGTGTGTATGTATGTGTGTATGTATGTATGTGTGTATGTATGTATGTATGTATGTATGTATGTGTGCATGTATGTATGAATACCAATTAGCCATTTAGTAATTAAAATTACCATACATAATTACATTTTTAGTAATAGTCAACACC
>OX442428.1:8601275-8616275 GCA_949361645.1 Spongilla lacustris | reverse complement strand
CGCAATAGATAAATTGGTACTGAATTGTGATGGCACTGTACAAACGATTCTTCGTACTAAATCCGAAATCAGCGCTAGGGTTAGGGTAAGGCACTCATTCTAGCTGAGCGGATTAGCATAAACGCCGACGGCAGAGTTGGCTGACAAATTTTTTTATCTCAACAAAACCGCAATATAACAAAATGACTTTCGCAGTTGACACGATGTCCTTCCTATGTCAAACCGGGAGAGCACTTTGACTGTCCCGCATCCACCGGCAAACCAACGAGCTTGTTCATATGCGCGAATGTTGGGTCCAACATTGCCAGCCAAAAAAAAAAAAAAAAAAAAACTCTGCCTTAATTCTTTTGTGGGGAGAAAACACATACGTAACACAATACACATTTATTAAAACAACTTACAAAAAATAATACCTGCACCAGAGGTACCCTCCCCTTGATCAGCTGACTAGTAAGCTTGGCCAAATTCTTGATTAAACAAATGCCCTGCATATATGCAAACAACACTGCACTTACACGTGTTACAAACCTTCCCTGCATAAATGCGTGGGGAGAGAGAGACAGTAAACTTATTGTTCATTTCTAACACAATTGTACACAATAATACCTCTGCAACAAAGGCACCCTCAAGTTTGACGGTCTCCCATCTACCAGCAAAGCTTCTGGAGCATGTTCAGATGCAACAGGGTCCAGCAAAAAAATTCTGTGGTGGCAAGAAAGCATTTTTTTTTTAACCACAGTACAAATTGATTAAACAACTTAATACACACACACATCACGTGCACACCAGCCCAAAGCCAGCTGCATGATATAACAGTGTTGTTGCACAGAGTTGCTACACAGGGTTTGATTGCACTCTTACTTAAATTCAGCTTACAACAGTCAGGGGATGAAACACACACACACATGCTGGCAGCTTTGGGGAAGTGTGCACGTGACATAGCACCGTGGGCGTGGCTTGGTTGCCAAGGAAACGCCCACAGAGAAAATGAAAATGGCCACCATATCTGAGCAATTAGAAATATAATACAGTGTGCTTAATTTGAGAAATATAGTGACCATTTTTGTTAATGCCTTTATTTCATATCGGGGAGGTGGGGGGTTACTGGGTAACCAAGCCACGCCCACCGTCTTGGGACACGTGTTAGTCACGTGCACACCAGCCCAAAGCCAGCTGCATGATATAACAGTGTTGTTACACAGAGTTGCTACACAGGGTGGCATCACGTGAGAACCACGTGCACACCTTGTGTGTGTGTGTGCGTGTGTGTGTGTGTGTGTGCGTGCGTTATGTTTGCACCACACACTCACTGTGTTATCCAGACAGCCCACCTTCCAGCACCAGTTGTTGGTATCCTCCATTCCTCCTGCATTACAGCCGTACATGTACACAAATCGCAGATAAAGAGGCGGTGTGCGCCTATTTAGAATCATATACTTACCCAAGTGTAGATAGAACGTTCGCGTGTTTGTACGTGGGAGCCACTCCGCCGACGGTCAGTAGGTAAATGTATGCACCAAATAGCCAGTACCTCCCATCCGTTGATGCATACAAACGGTTTGTGACAGCTGGAACGACAGTTGGAATGAAGTCACGTGGCACCGTCGGTGTTGACCCAACCCCCCACTTCAAAATTGCAATCAATTAATATACGTAGCATGATCCCAGAGCTAAGTCGTGTATCCAATCAGGGTTTAGTTTCAGGGTTATGCAACTGACTAATGAAATCATATGCACACAAGCAGTGGGGGATGTACTTAGTGTGTGTGTGTGTGTTTGAACCAAGCTCTGTTATGCACAGAAAGCCCACAATTAGGGTCACCTCTCAGAGTTGGATACAACTGTGTGACCCAACTCTGATGCACATGTGACTTCTAGCCTATGCCTGGTGTGGTGTGCAAGTGGCTATCACGTGTCACAGGACGGTGGGCGTGGTTCGGTTGCCTAGGAAACCACCAGTTAGGGAATTAATGTATAAATAGAATGGCCGCCATATAATACCAATTTATTGCACATAAAATATGGTGGCAGTTCTATCTAGCTGGTTTCCACTCCAACTTTGACACACACACACACACACACACACACACACACAGAGACACACACACACACACACACACACACACACACACAACTGCTATACTAAGTGTCCATACCTATATCCCCCCCCCCCCCCCCCGCCCCGTCCCCATGTACATGGAAGTCCCCTCTACACACTGATCACATGCTCACAGGTATGGCCATGTTAACTTGGTAGCCACCATGAAGTGGTCATAATTAAAAATGGCCACCTATTTACATGTTTGTTGGTTGTGTGTTACTCACGTATGGTTGTTGTCGGAGGAGAGTTACACCAGGTTCGGCTAAAACATCCGAGGCAATGAATAACTCTTTCACCAATGCAGGCCTTGCAAACACACACCTGAGGCAATGAAGAACTCTTTCACCAAAGCAGGCCTTGCAAACACACCCTCACCTTGAGGTAAACGTCGCCTCCATCCTCATCCAGGATAAAAATAGAAGATCAGAAATTAGAAAGTCCCAGCTAGACGGTGGGGGAGGAAAGAATTAGATGTAAATTAAAAATAGCACCCTATTGGGTTTTACTAGTGCACATGGGGCGGCATACAATACTCACGCCTCAACTGGTATGCAAATGTACCACAAACCAAACAAACCACTGCTTCCTATTAGTAATAGCCGAAACCGGTATCCCACTGTGTGTGTGTGTGTGTGTGTGTGGTATACCTAGACTCCTTATACATACATGAATACATACATACATACATATATACACTTAACCCACGTATAAAGGATGTACCCTCAGAAATTTGAAAGTCCATAATAGCACCCTTTACCTACATAAACTCACACAAAATAAAATACCAAGTTGTGCGAGCCTGCCTGCCCTTATACGTACACACGTTTCACAAGCTTCTTGTGTGTGTTTATGCCGTGTGTTTGTGCGTGCGTGTGTGTGTGTGTGCGTGTGTGTGTGTGTGTGTGTGTGTGCGTGCGTGCGTGCGTGCGTTATGTTTGCACCACACACTCACTGTGTTATCCAGACAGCCCACCTTCCAGCACCAGTAGTTTGTATCCTCCATTCCTCCTGCATTACAGCCGTACATGTACACAAATCGCAGATAAAGAGGCGGTGTGCGCCTATTTAGAATCATATACTTACCCAAGTGTAGATAGAACGTTCGCGTGTTTGTACGTGGGAGCCACTCCGCCGACGGTCAGTAGGTAAATGTATGCACCAAATAGCCAGTACCTCCCATCCGTTGATGCATTCAAACGGTTTGTGACAGCTGGAACGACTGTTGGAATGAAGTCACGTGGCACCGTCGGTGTTGACCCAACCCCCCACTTCAAAATTGCAATCAATTAATATACGTAGCATGATCCCAGAGCTAAGTCGTGTATCCAATCAGGGTTTAGTTTCAGGGTTAGGGTTAGGCACTTATTTCTCATAAAAGTCGCTGAGCGGATCAGCATCCAACATCGAATTCTGACGGCTGAGTTCGGCGTATAAATTTATTAATTTTTTTCAACATAGCAATACTGAGCACAGAATACACAAATTGAATTGTTCACTTCCGCAGTTGACACACGATGTTTAGCCGGGAAAGCACATTGACTGTCCCCCATCCACTGATATGGGCCATAGTTGGGTACGACTGCATATGTATGAGGAGAAACCGTAAAAATATATATGCATAACCTGATACATGAAATGGGTTCACTTAATCGCTGTCAGCCCAAGCCTATAACAAAGACCATATGCAGATGGGCATAGCTCCCAGACAGGTGGGCACGCACACCCCATTTGTAACTTTGTTGCTATCCCTGTACAACTCTTCCCCCCCCCCCCCCCCCCAGTTCAATAAATTTCACTGTGGGTGGGCGGATAATCATATACTTAATGTACTCAGCTATACGCGTACCGCTGCTGCATGCGTTCGTGCTCCGTGTCGCCACCCCTCCGTGTCCCCACCCAGCCGTGTCTTTTCGGGTAGCCCGGCCGGATACTTGCATTTTCCAAGCGGCTGGACCTCCGTATATATATATAATTTATAATTATAATTATATATATTAAAATTAATTAATCTTTCCGAATGTACGCATGGAAGCGTCTGATTGTATATATAGTTATAACTTTACGCGTTTATACGCTCTATTGTACTGAGATGGATAACGACAGCCTTACACCACTGCCCAAGCGACCGCGCAACAGAGAAATTTTGCAGCTTCCTGCAAGCGAGTTCTCACAAAATCTTACTACACAAATCGCAGGACTCCGGCACTACCTCACGGAACCGCTATCCGCAACCAGGAAGACTGATCCGCTCTCGAGGATAACCCTCCAAGCGACAGAACGTCGCCTGCTTAGTACGGTTAAATCGCTATATATATATATATGATTATAATTATAATTAGATATATAAATACCATCATGCATGCATGTATATATATAATTATATATATATATATAATAATAATTATATATATATACTCTTTCCCCCCCCCCCCATGCCTATATATGTATAATTATGCATATATGTACATGCATGCAGGCTTCCTTGGTTATACGCACAGGAGGAGATCAAATCCTGACTCGTCTCCGGACTTGACGCAGTGCCAAGACCTGGAACTCTTGAGAAGTTTCTTAAAATACATGGAGGTATATTTATTTGTATAATTATACATTCCAGGATGGACATTATATATTATATAATGCATGCAGGAACAGAGATGCTCTTCACCAGGGACGCTGGCCACTTATTGCCAAAGTTTCGTTCATGCACTAGCCTTCCTTACGGCAGACCCAGCTCTGTCAGCAGCGGTCAGGACGTGGCTGGCAAAATTTCAAAAATCAGCTTTTGAGCAACGAGATGTCTCGTGGCAGAGGCTCAAAGCCAAAGGTATATTATATATCGTTGTACCATATATAGCCCACATTTAACAAAGTCTTTATTTTTATCATGCATGCATGCATGCACTCTATATAGGGAAATGGTTGGTTTGGGGGGAAGTGATTGATGTTCTCAGGTTACAGAAAGAGCTATACGAATCCGCAGAGTCTTTGTTCAGCCGAGCCTGGGAGTCGCAAAAGTACGCAGTACTTTTACTGTACTGCACTATACCCCCTGCGAGGGGCCGCGAATACCGCGAATTAAAAATCTGCGTCACCGACGGAGACCTCCAGCTGTGGGAACCGCTAGTCAGAGACTCAAATTGGCTCCTTATCGCCTCTGACCACAGCAGAGGTCTTCTGTATGTGGGGTCGCATAAGACCTCAAAGTTCACAGGCGTGCAACGTATTGAACTTTCCCGAGACGGATCAACGCACTTGCTGCTAGACCATCTGGTAGCATTCATTTGCCGTGAGAGGCCCGTTCTTCTGCAGGGCAACGCACACGACTGGGTTTTTGTCGTAAGTTTACTTTTTTATAGCCACGCACATTTGCAAGCCGCGCGCCCACTGCTCATGTTCAATTACGCACAGAACCACGCAGGTCTCCCATTCGAATCGGCAGACGGTTGGACGAAAGCTATTCAGGCCATATTCATGCAGCATAAAGGCGTTGCTATTTCAACAAACACCATCAGAGCGTCATATGTTACTGACCTTCTCAGCGGAGAATCTGGCTCTGAACTTCCCGAGCATGTGCTCTCCCAAGTCGCACGCGCCATGAGGCATTCGAGGGCCGAACAGCTACGTACGTACGACAGAAGGACGTCTTCGGACAAAGTCGCTCGCGCGGTCGAACACACAGCAACACGAGTAGCCAACGCGCTAGACATTCCGGGGCCCTCTTCATCGACGCCAACACATAAAAAAAAGGTCCATCCCCCTTCTGTCGGAGACGTAGTCGGCCTCGTGGAAGACCGGTCAACTGACGAACACCCCGTGATCATGCTGGGAAAGGTTATGCGCGTCTTCCCTGACGTAAATGAGGTGCTTCTTGCCCACTTGAACCCCCTTCCTAAAAGTAAAAAAACCGCTCCCACCTACAAACTGACCGTCGGCAAAGACGCTTGGGTCGAATCGATCCACTCGCTTGTGTTTCCCGTTGACGTTGTGTACGACCAGAAGTCGGCCACGTACACACTCAGAACACCCGTACGCGACATTCATGATTACGTTCATAACGACGACAGCAGCTCCGATGATGATTGATTGTGCATGTATATTCATTTATTAACACATTGATCTTTTTAATAAGTTACTGGTCAGACACCAATTATTATGTCACTTGCCAAGATGATCGTTGAGGTAATTAGCTCACGTGACATCGAGACCCAGGCCCAATTAATTCATCTGTGCAGCAGTATCCATAGATTTATTAAAATTTATAACATCTTACGCTTAAAAATGTTTATTAAAACAGATAAAGGCAAGAGTACAAACTCGACACATCTTCACCCTCGAATAGCTCAACATTTCCTGCACGTAGGAGAGAGGACGAATGGCTACCATTGGTCACCAGTTAAGTCATGCCTCAATACACAGTATTTTGCAGAGTACACCAAGCAAGGGTCCTCAAGTACCTAACCACACCTTAACACACACACACACACACACACACACACACACACACACACACACACACACACACACACCACACACACACACACATGAACTGTGCAGGCACAGGGTGAACCAAGTTCGGTTATGCACAAGAAGCCCAAAAGAAGGGTCAGCAATTAATGGCTATCACGTGTGTGTCACACAGGACGGCGGGTGTGGCTCTGTTGCCTAGGAAACCTCCCCGTCAGGGAATCAATGTGTAAATAGAATGGCCGCCATATTATTTCAATCAGACATCTAATTGCACATAAAAAATGGCCGATCCATTGACCCAAAAATGAACTGGTTGGTTAAAAATGGCCACCTATTTACATGTTTGTTGGTTGTGCACAGGTGTATTACTCACGTATGGTTGTTGTCGGAGGAGAGTTACACCAGGTTCGGCTAACACATCCGAGGCAATGAAGAACTCTTTCACCAATGCAGGCCTTGCAAACAAACCCTCACCTTGAGGTAAACGTCGCCTCCATCCTCATCCAGGATAAAAATAGAAAAATAGAAAGTCCCAGCTAGACGGTGGGGGAGGGGGGGGGGGGGGGGGGGGGGAAGAATTAGATGTAAATTAAAAATACCCTATTGGGTTTTATTAGTGCACATGGGGCGGCATACAATACGGCATACAATACTCACGCAGCAACTGGTATGCAAATGTACCACAAACCAAACAAACCACTGCTTCCTATTAGTAATAGTGAAACCCAGTATCCCACAGTGTATGTGTGTGTGTGTGTGTGTGTGTGTGTGTGTGTGGTATACCTTGACTCCTTATACATACATGAATACATACATACATATATACACTTAACCCACGTATAAAGGATGGACCCTCAGATATTTGAAAGTCCATAATAGCACCCTTTACCTACATAAACTGACACAAAATAAAATACCAAGATGTGCGAGCCTGCCTGCCCTTATACGTACACAAGTTTCACAAGCTTCTTGCGTGTGTGTTTATGCCGTGTGTGTGTGTGTGTGTGTGTGTGTGTGTGTGTGTGCGTGCGTTGTTTGCACCACACACTCACTGTGTTATCCAGACAGCCCACCTTCCAGCACCAGAAGTTGGTATCCTCCATTCCTCCTGCATTACAGCCGTACGTACACAAATCGCAGATAAAGAGGCGGTGTGCGCCTATTAAGAATCATATACTTA
The DNA here is from genome assembly GCA_949361645.1 of Spongilla lacustris. Taxonomy (NCBI): domain Eukaryota; kingdom Metazoa; phylum Porifera; class Demospongiae; order Spongillida; family Spongillidae; genus Spongilla; species Spongilla lacustris. Next base: position 8,608,527 of record OX442428.1, on the reverse strand, counting down.
CCCAAGTGTAGAAAGAACGTTCGCGTGTTTGTACGTGGGAGCCACTCGGCCGACGGTCAGTAGGTTAACGTATGCACCAACTAGCCAGTACCTCCCATCCGTTGATGCATACAAACGGTTTGTCTATAGCTGCGACAGCTGGAAACTTAAGCTGGAATGAAGTCACGTGGCACCGTCGGTGTTGACCCAACCCCCCACTTCAAAATTGCAATAGCAATGCTGCATGATCCCAGAGCTACGTCGTGTAACCGATCAGGGTTTAGTTTCAGAAATCAGCGCTGGGGTGGATTTTTATCTAGTTGTGAAAAGTATAATGGAAACGGCTGTTCTACATTAATTTTATAAACCCTTGCAACGTAATACAATGCATCACGTGACCATCCAGAAAGAAAGAAGGCGGGGTCACGTTTGCTAAGTTGACAAGATAGCGGCGGGTGGAGGGGGGTGGAATGTGGGGGAAGACTTGTGTACCCATCTCTGAGGCGAGGTTGTAACTTGTATGAAGTAAACGAGACCTGGTACGGTACTTGACGTGATATCCCATACATGTTACCATTCAGTTCAAGAGCTCAGATGTTCCTCTCCGAGGGTGGCAGGGCCTTGTGATTTCCAGCTTCTTGTTATACAACCTTTTGTCTACCGGTTGGTTTGCTTTCTGAGTCACGGGCGTGTAAGATGAGAGGACCGTCAGCTGGCAGATTCAATGACTTTAACTTCAACGATATGGGGATTTGTATGGAGCGTGGGTTAAAAGCTCCGCCCCCTACCAAACCATTGGGTAGGGGCGGGGTTTGTCCACCTACGCACCATACATCTGCCCATACCGATATGGTGTAAGTCATCGAGTTTGACCGCGTACGGTCCTCTGATCCTAAGCTCCCAAGACTCACAAGGCAAACCAATCCGTAGGGAAAAGGTTGAATACTAAGAATCCGGGAATCTGGAGGCCCTACCTACCCTAGGAAGGCAGATTGACATTGTCAAACTGGTATGGTAACAACTATGGCGTTTGCCTAAAACTCACTAAATACTAAGCGTAATACCTGTATAAGCAACATGGAACATTAATGAACCACCAGGCCGATGAATTTGAGCTGGTCATGTCGACTAGGCACCCACGCTCAAGCGGGTATGGAGAATCCTCAGCCCCGCCCCTTCGTCCTACTGTAATCACGTGATTAAACAGTGTGATGCGCGAAGTGTGAGCTGAAGGCAAAACGTCTAAACGCGGACCCTTTTATACAAATTCCCTCGTCGTATTGTCTGCGTACGCCACGGCCCGCATCTCCAATGAAAATGTAGGTTATATTAATGTATAAGTTTGTATTAACCTTTTTTAGTCGTCTCAAAAAAAAAAAGTAATCTGAGTACAAGCGGCGGCTGTATAAAATTTGCTCAATATGCATGCATACTTAATTATAAGGGTTAGTTGTTACTTGTACAGAACATCACGTGACGCTTCATAGAGAACGGGGGCGGGGCGCACGTTAGAGTTGAACCGCGGAGGTATAGGGGGGTGGGGGGAAACATGTGCACCCATCTCTGAGGCAAGGTTATATATATACATATATGAAGTAAAACAAGACCTGGTAATGTTTTATAACATAAAAGAATTAAGAGATCCGTGTGTGACCTTATATTTGCGCTCCATCGAGACAGTGGGCGTCCCGACCTTGACTAAATGTTTGACGAGTGTCAAATGTAAGGCCGTCTGGCAATGTGAGCTAGCTGCGATGAAGCGTTGTGGTTGAGCGCGCCTCCGGTGAACAATGAATATTGGTTATATAAGTAGGGCGTGCGTGCACGGGCATGCAACGGTGCAATCGATGAATAATTTTAGTTTATCGCCACATTGAAAGAATTTGTTCGTGTGTAATCAACCCCCTCTGTCCCCTGCATGGGTATTACCAGTATCAAAGATATATAATAATAATAATAACAATAATAATAATATTATATAACCACCGCAGATTATATACCGCGATTTGTCTTCCGACGGGGTGTACGATTTTTTTACCATTCATGCACCCCCACAACTGACACCGTCCGACGAGTTCATCAGCAGTGCTCCACTGTCATCAGTCGACGGCATATATGAAGAAGCTTCCCTCCCTTTATTTTTATTTTTTATAATGGCTATATATGTATATATCCCTCCCTTACTTACGTTGGATTACACCTCTGGCACATGCCGCTCGCAACCACGCGCGCGGCACCACTCCCTGTCTTTAAAGGGAACTACACGCTCGGTGGTTGGGTAGGGACGACCCCTGTCGTCAAGAGCCAATTATTCTTAGGGGCGGTACCTACCTCTTACGTAACGTACGCACTTAGCCAATTTGCCTAAAACTTTTTCTTTCTTCACATCTCTCCCCCTACTCGCTTATGTTATGCCATGCGCACACCCTCGCCCGCTACCTGTCTTTAAAGGTTGATGCTCCATCGGTGGTTGGGTAGGGACGACCCCTGTCGTCAAGAGCCAATTATTCTTAGGGGCGGTACCTACCTCTTACGTAACCGTACGCACTTAGCCAATTTGCCTAAAACTTTTTTTTTTTTTTTAACATCTCTCGCCCTACTCGCTCACCCCTCACAGCTGTGCATACTTCTGACTATACACCGCGTCTGTGTAGAGATAACAAATTAGTGTTAATACCTATCTTGATCTTACTAACACTGCGAAAACTTGTAGATCGGTTTTGCAATACGCACGCGCAGATCTATTATCATTCGACACATGGATCTTTTTCAGCTGGCGACTCAGTTCAAGGAGGCCATCGACGCCTCTTCCAGTGGCAACGATCTGGCGTCAGACGGCAGATTACTTCGTCTGCTGTCGGACATACGTCGGTCTCTGACGCGGTTGGTCAAGTCGCCACGCAACCGGGCTCCCATCGCTCGGACTCCACCGCGTGGTCCTGATCCACCGTCCTCGCCGTCGGCATCTCTTCCCGAAAGACTAACAACCCTACCGTCTATCACTCCTTCGCCCCATTCTACGGGAGGTCGTCCATCCTCGTCTCAACGAGCCATCTCACCCTCAGGTATGGTTGCTTGCTGGGTATACTACATGCAGGCTAACCCTTGCACGTAATCCAACAACAGCCGATAGTAGCAGCACCAGCGGGACTCTACGTAGCAAGCGGAAGAGGCACTGCGACTCTGTTGACATCGTACAGAGGGACTCGGGCACATCTTGGCAGGCTCACATATCGTCATCGCAGACAAGCCTGCCTATGGAATCGCACGTGGCCACAGCCTCGTGCAGTACCATTCTTGGCGTAGTCTCCACAGAGGTATACCTCGCTCGACGTGCCTTTGCATTAATAATACTCTTCCCCACACACAGGTGCTCGCTAGGTATTCCGCCTTTCTGTTGGAGCGCGGTGCACACCAGGGTGACACTGCAGGGATATCAGAAGACTTGGTGCTGTCTACTATTCGCCACGGAGAGCCTCTAGGACTCGATCGTGTTTGGAATGAGGTAATGAAATATTATGCGTTGGGTCCGGAAACGAGACTTATGCGTCTGGTTAATTTAATTAAAATTATTTTTATAAAAATCTTTTAAACATACACTGCTACTTTTTACAGTACATACAATCTTATGATTTGGGCGTATGCGACTTATGCTACGCAGGTGCACGGATTATTCCAGCTCGCCTCCATGGTTGCAAACATGGCCAACCATCGTGCAGGTCTCCTGCTTCTGGAGGCAACCAAGAGTGGGCTACATGGCGATGTGGACGTCCTCCTCACCAACAAGTGCACGGCAGAGAGGACCAGGACGTTTCAGTCTCTCGTCCGGCAGTGTGCGGAGCAGAGCGCGTGTCCCCAGTGCTCTTCACATCTTGCTGCTGGTGCAGCTCCTGGTGATACCCACCCCCTGCCGTGCCAGGGTGTGCAGCACCTGTTCCGCCTTGTCCAGCATGAGTTTGCCCACTTCACAAAGACACACCTGGGCAACTGCAGGTGAAACACTCAATCTGTACTCTGCGAAGGTTAGTTAGCACTTACCGCTTCTCCCTTACCTGCAGGAGAATAGCCAACCGAATCCCTGCTGGCGTCGGAGGGTTACTCTGCACTGGGATGTACCCCACCACCCTGTTAAGGGTGTGCAGTCATGTGGAGGAGGTGGAGCAGTGTGTGGCTGACTCTGGGTACTTGCCGCTGTACGCCTCTGGCAACTACAGGGTCTTTGCTCATGTTGGGGGCGTGACAGCTGAGTGCATTAACTACTGTGACGGTGATGGAGGTTCCATACAGGTAGATCGTTTCCCCGGCTTAAGCCGTTACCTGGAGGTGAATGGCATCCCCATTCATTCCGTGGGCAGTCCAAGCTGCCGGCTTGTGTACTTCAGGGAGGCCTTTCATGATGCGATTGAGGCCGGTCACCGGTTCTCTGTCACAACCATGGAAGATGTCGACACCCTCCCGGAAGCAAGCAGCGCAAGGCCGCAGGTCACACATTTCGGTCACCTCGCCCTGGTTCACGCCAGGAACGAGATAGGCAAGCCTTCCTGTGGACGAGTGCTGCTTGTTCCCTATGGAGTTCATCATGGTCGTAACGGTCTTCGCCTCCTTGTTGAGATTTATACCTCTAGCAAGGGGTCTGACCAGTTTGTGTCAACTGGCGTTAGACGTGTGGAAGACGGTCTTTCCTTCCCTACAGTAGGTGCCCCCATGAGATACCTCCAGGCCATGGAAGCTGCAATTGCCAATCGCAATGGCTTCTTCCAGTTCGGTCCTGAGATGGCTAACGTTCAGCTCATGCCTTGGTCACTGAAGGTCAGCTTGGCTGAACAGGAGTCAGTAACTGTCCACTGTAGTGATACCTTGACATGTACGGTTAATAACTCCCGTAAGCTGTTAAATGAGTGTCATATGATGGTCCACCCCAGCCTGTTGACGGGTGCTGGTTCGGGTCTCTTCATCCGGCCAACACCACCCACTCAACAGGATGCCACGATCCCAAAGGGGGCATACGTTTGCTTCTTTTCATATGCTACAGCGGTCTCTGAGGGTCCAGCATCTGATTATGAGTTGGGATCTACGCGCAATGTTAGTGGGTTGGACCGCGTTGTGTACGATCCCAGTGTTTACAACGGTTTAAACATCGGCCGTTTCATAAATCAGGGTGGGCTCAATGAAGGGATCAAAGCTCTGGTGGCTTCCTGCAATAGGGAAGAGGGTTGTGATTCGTACCGACCCGGTGTAGCCGAAAACATCTTTGATCAGCACTGTAACGTGGTCTACACAAGGTGTGGACAGGGGATGGTTGTCTCTTCGAATGCGAGCATCACCACAAGCCCAAACCGTGCTGTTGAACTCCTGGTCAACTACGGCTTGGACTATTGGTTAGCATTTGCAGTGCGCAATTATCTCATCTTGGGACATGAATCGGTGTTGGTCAAGGGGGTTTTCTGGCTACTGTTTTCAAAGTTTTCGAGTATGCCAACTAGAGACCGGGAAAGGTATTTAACACCTGAAAACCCCATACCTGATAGAATAAAAGAGAGTTTTGTTAACCTCAGCTGTCCGTTCCCAACTGGGCAAAGAAGATCACATCAACCCTCCAGAGGTAAAACTTGCCTTTTTCCCCACTTGTTTGCATTTACTCGCATTTCATTTGAAGGTGCTACATCTCGGCAGAATTTATAGCACCACTGTTTGTAAGTGTTCAACATGTTTGCCTGGCAGATCTATCTGTCATCATGTTCATAACCTTTTATTCTGCTTCCCTGCATTTGTGTCAACATTACATCATGTTGGGTTGTACGTTCCTTTCCATGCAGTCTCCTCCTCTCTTGTATTGCTGTGGGTACATCTGTATTCTTTAGGTTGGATTGTGTAAAGGTAAGAAAATTTTGGCTTGTACATTCAACTACACTTCCCTTCTTTCCCATGCAGTCACCCCCTTGTATTGCCGTGCCTCCATCTCTGTATCTGTACTGCTAAACACCATGAAGGTAACACTCATCATGGTTGGTGTTCTACACTAAACAACTCTTCCTTTCAACAGCTCTCCTTCCATTCTGTGCTTTCTTTTTAACTTTTTCTATGTTGTATCAAATTATCTTATTTTATGTTTCAATTTACTCGCACCATCTATTTGTGTTACATAAACATTATACATTTCAATCACGTATCTTTCAAACACATCTGCCAGCCCGAGTAACGACTTTGTATATATAATTACCGAAACGTATCATTAAAAAAAGCCATCTTAAACATTTTTAATACACTACATATCTGTCCAACATGAACATGTTTTCACTTCTACAACATTTCTTTGCGCACACCATAATAATGTTCAAACTGTATCAGTGCATCTCTGAACAGTGGGCAATTTTCCTGCAATGGAGTAAGATACATTGCTTAACGAACCATTACAAATAACGTCCAACTATTACAATTTCTATTTATTCACTTCACTACAGTATTATTAATAATCAATGTCAAAAAACAAGAAAATGGAGTGCTCAGTTCTCTCTTCACCATAACCATTAACAATATTCTCCAATAAATTAACCATTAATCTTTATTGGTTAATAAGTTCCACCCCTTAGCATAACCATTATTAAATAAACCTTTCAGCCATTCAGTAATTAAAATTACCATTAAAGATATAACCAATTACCATTAGTACCATTTTCATCAAAAGAACTAAATTATACTGCAATTAATTATTCACATGTTAATTTATTTAAATCGTTTTATGTATGTAAGTATGCATGCATGTATGTATGTATGCATGTATGTATGTATGTATGTATGTATGTGTGTATGTATGTGTGTATGTATGTATGTATGTATGTGTGTATGTATGTGTGTATGTATGTATGTGTGTATGTATGTATGTATGTATGTATGTATGTGTGCATGTATGTATGAATACCAATTAGCCATTTAGTAATTAAAATTACCATACATAATTACATTTTTAGTAATAGTCAACACCACAGTCTTGCACAATAATTATTTACCGTTAGACTGTTATTCAATTTTCACGCACCTTCTAATTACAGCGGCTGGCTGTGTCCAATGTGGGCTTGCATCTGTGTAAAATATATATTAAAGCCATTAAGTAATATAAATATATACATACACATCATTCATATTAATATAATAACCAATAAGTCCCCAGACCTTAGCAACATTATTTGAATTAATTTATCATTACGTTATATATTTCAAAGCTCCCCAAATTGTTTTATGTATGTATGTATGTATGTATGTATGTATGTATGTA
>OX442428.1:8583775-8596275 GCA_949361645.1 Spongilla lacustris | reverse complement strand
CCTCCATTCCTCCTGCATTACAGCCGTACATGTACACAAATCGCAGATAAAGAGGCGGTGTGCGCCTATTTAGAATCATATACTTACCCAAGTGTAGATAGAACGTTCGCGTGTTTGTACGTGGGAGCCACTCCGCCGACGGTCAGTAGGTAAATGTATGCACCAAATAGCCAGTACCTCCCATCCGTTGATGCATACAAACGGTTTGTGACAGCTGGAACGACAGTTGGAATGAAGTCACGTGGCACCGTCGGTGTTGACCCAACCCCCCACTTCAAAATTGCAATCAATTAATATACGTAGCATGATCCCAGAGCTAAGTCGTGTATCCAATCAGGGTTTAGTTTCAGGGTTATGCAACTGACTAATGAAATCATATGCACACAAGCAGTGGGGGATGTACTTAGTGTGTGTGTGTGTGTTTGAACCAAGCTCTGTTATGCACAGAAAGCCCACAATTAGGGTCACCTCTCAGAGTTGGATACAACTGTGTGACCCAACTCTGATGCACATGTGACTTCTAGCCTATGCCTGGTGTGGTGTGCAAGTGGCTATCACGTGTCACAGGACGGTGGGCGTGGTTCGGTTGCCTAGGAAACCACCAGTTAGGGAATTAATGTATAAATAGAATGGCCGCCATATAATACCAATTTATTGCACATAAAATATGGTGGCAGTTCTATCTAGCTGGTTTCCACTCCAACTTTGACACACACACACACACACACACACACACACACAGAGACACACACACACACACACACACACACACACACACAACTGCTATACTAAGTGTCCATACCTATATCCCCCCCCCCCCCCCCCGCCCCGTCCCCATGTACATGGAAGTCCCCTCTACACACTGATCACATGCTCACAGGTATGGCCATGTTAACTTGGTAGCCACCATGAAGTGGTCATAATTAAAAATGGCCACCTATTTACATGTTTGTTGGTTGTGTGTTACTCACGTATGGTTGTTGTCGGAGGAGAGTTACACCAGGTTCGGCTAAAACATCCGAGGCAATGAATAACTCTTTCACCAATGCAGGCCTTGCAAACACACACCTGAGGCAATGAAGAACTCTTTCACCAAAGCAGGCCTTGCAAACACACCCTCACCTTGAGGTAAACGTCGCCTCCATCCTCATCCAGGATAAAAATAGAAGATCAGAAATTAGAAAGTCCCAGCTAGACGGTGGGGGAGGAAAGAATTAGATGTAAATTAAAAATAGCACCCTATTGGGTTTTACTAGTGCACATGGGGCGGCATACAATACTCACGCCTCAACTGGTATGCAAATGTACCACAAACCAAACAAACCACTGCTTCCTATTAGTAATAGCCGAAACCGGTATCCCACTGTGTGTGTGTGTGTGTGTGTGTGGTATACCTAGACTCCTTATACATACATGAATACATACATACATACATATATACACTTAACCCACGTATAAAGGATGTACCCTCAGAAATTTGAAAGTCCATAATAGCACCCTTTACCTACATAAACTCACACAAAATAAAATACCAAGTTGTGCGAGCCTGCCTGCCCTTATACGTACACACGTTTCACAAGCTTCTTGTGTGTGTTTATGCCGTGTGTTTGTGCGTGCGTGTGTGTGTGTGTGCGTGTGTGTGTGTGTGTGTGTGTGTGCGTGCGTGCGTGCGTGCGTTATGTTTGCACCACACACTCACTGTGTTATCCAGACAGCCCACCTTCCAGCACCAGTAGTTTGTATCCTCCATTCCTCCTGCATTACAGCCGTACATGTACACAAATCGCAGATAAAGAGGCGGTGTGCGCCTATTTAGAATCATATACTTACCCAAGTGTAGATAGAACGTTCGCGTGTTTGTACGTGGGAGCCACTCCGCCGACGGTCAGTAGGTAAATGTATGCACCAAATAGCCAGTACCTCCCATCCGTTGATGCATTCAAACGGTTTGTGACAGCTGGAACGACTGTTGGAATGAAGTCACGTGGCACCGTCGGTGTTGACCCAACCCCCCACTTCAAAATTGCAATCAATTAATATACGTAGCATGATCCCAGAGCTAAGTCGTGTATCCAATCAGGGTTTAGTTTCAGGGTTAGGGTTAGGCACTTATTTCTCATAAAAGTCGCTGAGCGGATCAGCATCCAACATCGAATTCTGACGGCTGAGTTCGGCGTATAAATTTATTAATTTTTTTCAACATAGCAATACTGAGCACAGAATACACAAATTGAATTGTTCACTTCCGCAGTTGACACACGATGTTTAGCCGGGAAAGCACATTGACTGTCCCCCATCCACTGATATGGGCCATAGTTGGGTACGACTGCATATGTATGAGGAGAAACCGTAAAAATATATATGCATAACCTGATACATGAAATGGGTTCACTTAATCGCTGTCAGCCCAAGCCTATAACAAAGACCATATGCAGATGGGCATAGCTCCCAGACAGGTGGGCACGCACACCCCATTTGTAACTTTGTTGCTATCCCTGTACAACTCTTCCCCCCCCCCCCCCCCCCAGTTCAATAAATTTCACTGTGGGTGGGCGGATAATCATATACTTAATGTACTCAGCTATACGCGTACCGCTGCTGCATGCGTTCGTGCTCCGTGTCGCCACCCCTCCGTGTCCCCACCCAGCCGTGTCTTTTCGGGTAGCCCGGCCGGATACTTGCATTTTCCAAGCGGCTGGACCTCCGTATATATATATAATTTATAATTATAATTATATATATTAAAATTAATTAATCTTTCCGAATGTACGCATGGAAGCGTCTGATTGTATATATAGTTATAACTTTACGCGTTTATACGCTCTATTGTACTGAGATGGATAACGACAGCCTTACACCACTGCCCAAGCGACCGCGCAACAGAGAAATTTTGCAGCTTCCTGCAAGCGAGTTCTCACAAAATCTTACTACACAAATCGCAGGACTCCGGCACTACCTCACGGAACCGCTATCCGCAACCAGGAAGACTGATCCGCTCTCGAGGATAACCCTCCAAGCGACAGAACGTCGCCTGCTTAGTACGGTTAAATCGCTATATATATATATATGATTATAATTATAATTAGATATATAAATACCATCATGCATGCATGTATATATATAATTATATATATATATATAATAATAATTATATATATATACTCTTTCCCCCCCCCCCCATGCCTATATATGTATAATTATGCATATATGTACATGCATGCAGGCTTCCTTGGTTATACGCACAGGAGGAGATCAAATCCTGACTCGTCTCCGGACTTGACGCAGTGCCAAGACCTGGAACTCTTGAGAAGTTTCTTAAAATACATGGAGGTATATTTATTTGTATAATTATACATTCCAGGATGGACATTATATATTATATAATGCATGCAGGAACAGAGATGCTCTTCACCAGGGACGCTGGCCACTTATTGCCAAAGTTTCGTTCATGCACTAGCCTTCCTTACGGCAGACCCAGCTCTGTCAGCAGCGGTCAGGACGTGGCTGGCAAAATTTCAAAAATCAGCTTTTGAGCAACGAGATGTCTCGTGGCAGAGGCTCAAAGCCAAAGGTATATTATATATCGTTGTACCATATATAGCCCACATTTAACAAAGTCTTTATTTTTATCATGCATGCATGCATGCACTCTATATAGGGAAATGGTTGGTTTGGGGGGAAGTGATTGATGTTCTCAGGTTACAGAAAGAGCTATACGAATCCGCAGAGTCTTTGTTCAGCCGAGCCTGGGAGTCGCAAAAGTACGCAGTACTTTTACTGTACTGCACTATACCCCCTGCGAGGGGCCGCGAATACCGCGAATTAAAAATCTGCGTCACCGACGGAGACCTCCAGCTGTGGGAACCGCTAGTCAGAGACTCAAATTGGCTCCTTATCGCCTCTGACCACAGCAGAGGTCTTCTGTATGTGGGGTCGCATAAGACCTCAAAGTTCACAGGCGTGCAACGTATTGAACTTTCCCGAGACGGATCAACGCACTTGCTGCTAGACCATCTGGTAGCATTCATTTGCCGTGAGAGGCCCGTTCTTCTGCAGGGCAACGCACACGACTGGGTTTTTGTCGTAAGTTTACTTTTTTATAGCCACGCACATTTGCAAGCCGCGCGCCCACTGCTCATGTTCAATTACGCACAGAACCACGCAGGTCTCCCATTCGAATCGGCAGACGGTTGGACGAAAGCTATTCAGGCCATATTCATGCAGCATAAAGGCGTTGCTATTTCAACAAACACCATCAGAGCGTCATATGTTACTGACCTTCTCAGCGGAGAATCTGGCTCTGAACTTCCCGAGCATGTGCTCTCCCAAGTCGCACGCGCCATGAGGCATTCGAGGGCCGAACAGCTACGTACGTACGACAGAAGGACGTCTTCGGACAAAGTCGCTCGCGCGGTCGAACACACAGCAACACGAGTAGCCAACGCGCTAGACATTCCGGGGCCCTCTTCATCGACGCCAACACATAAAAAAAAGGTCCATCCCCCTTCTGTCGGAGACGTAGTCGGCCTCGTGGAAGACCGGTCAACTGACGAACACCCCGTGATCATGCTGGGAAAGGTTATGCGCGTCTTCCCTGACGTAAATGAGGTGCTTCTTGCCCACTTGAACCCCCTTCCTAAAAGTAAAAAAACCGCTCCCACCTACAAACTGACCGTCGGCAAAGACGCTTGGGTCGAATCGATCCACTCGCTTGTGTTTCCCGTTGACGTTGTGTACGACCAGAAGTCGGCCACGTACACACTCAGAACACCCGTACGCGACATTCATGATTACGTTCATAACGACGACAGCAGCTCCGATGATGATTGATTGTGCATGTATATTCATTTATTAACACATTGATCTTTTTAATAAGTTACTGGTCAGACACCAATTATTATGTCACTTGCCAAGATGATCGTTGAGGTAATTAGCTCACGTGACATCGAGACCCAGGCCCAATTAATTCATCTGTGCAGCAGTATCCATAGATTTATTAAAATTTATAACATCTTACGCTTAAAAATGTTTATTAAAACAGATAAAGGCAAGAGTACAAACTCGACACATCTTCACCCTCGAATAGCTCAACATTTCCTGCACGTAGGAGAGAGGACGAATGGCTACCATTGGTCACCAGTTAAGTCATGCCTCAATACACAGTATTTTGCAGAGTACACCAAGCAAGGGTCCTCAAGTACCTAACCACACCTTAACACACACACACACACACACACACACACACACACACACACACACACACACACACACACCACACACACACACACATGAACTGTGCAGGCACAGGGTGAACCAAGTTCGGTTATGCACAAGAAGCCCAAAAGAAGGGTCAGCAATTAATGGCTATCACGTGTGTGTCACACAGGACGGCGGGTGTGGCTCTGTTGCCTAGGAAACCTCCCCGTCAGGGAATCAATGTGTAAATAGAATGGCCGCCATATTATTTCAATCAGACATCTAATTGCACATAAAAAATGGCCGATCCATTGACCCAAAAATGAACTGGTTGGTTAAAAATGGCCACCTATTTACATGTTTGTTGGTTGTGCACAGGTGTATTACTCACGTATGGTTGTTGTCGGAGGAGAGTTACACCAGGTTCGGCTAACACATCCGAGGCAATGAAGAACTCTTTCACCAATGCAGGCCTTGCAAACAAACCCTCACCTTGAGGTAAACGTCGCCTCCATCCTCATCCAGGATAAAAATAGAAAAATAGAAAGTCCCAGCTAGACGGTGGGGGAGGGGGGGGGGGGGGGGGGGGGGAAGAATTAGATGTAAATTAAAAATACCCTATTGGGTTTTATTAGTGCACATGGGGCGGCATACAATACGGCATACAATACTCACGCAGCAACTGGTATGCAAATGTACCACAAACCAAACAAACCACTGCTTCCTATTAGTAATAGTGAAACCCAGTATCCCACAGTGTATGTGTGTGTGTGTGTGTGTGTGTGTGTGTGTGTGGTATACCTTGACTCCTTATACATACATGAATACATACATACATATATACACTTAACCCACGTATAAAGGATGGACCCTCAGATATTTGAAAGTCCATAATAGCACCCTTTACCTACATAAACTGACACAAAATAAAATACCAAGATGTGCGAGCCTGCCTGCCCTTATACGTACACAAGTTTCACAAGCTTCTTGCGTGTGTGTTTATGCCGTGTGTGTGTGTGTGTGTGTGTGTGTGTGTGTGTGTGCGTGCGTTGTTTGCACCACACACTCACTGTGTTATCCAGACAGCCCACCTTCCAGCACCAGAAGTTGGTATCCTCCATTCCTCCTGCATTACAGCCGTACGTACACAAATCGCAGATAAAGAGGCGGTGTGCGCCTATTAAGAATCATATACTTACCCAAGTGTAGAAAGAACGTTCGCGTGTTTGTACGTGGGAGCCACTCGGCCGACGGTCAGTAGGTTAACGTATGCACCAACTAGCCAGTACCTCCCATCCGTTGATGCATACAAACGGTTTGTCTATAGCTGCGACAGCTGGAAACTTAAGCTGGAATGAAGTCACGTGGCACCGTCGGTGTTGACCCAACCCCCCACTTCAAAATTGCAATAGCAATGCTGCATGATCCCAGAGCTACGTCGTGTAACCGATCAGGGTTTAGTTTCAGAAATCAGCGCTGGGGTGGATTTTTATCTAGTTGTGAAAAGTATAATGGAAACGGCTGTTCTACATTAATTTTATAAACCCTTGCAACGTAATACAATGCATCACGTGACCATCCAGAAAGAAAGAAGGCGGGGTCACGTTTGCTAAGTTGACAAGATAGCGGCGGGTGGAGGGGGGTGGAATGTGGGGGAAGACTTGTGTACCCATCTCTGAGGCGAGGTTGTAACTTGTATGAAGTAAACGAGACCTGGTACGGTACTTGACGTGATATCCCATACATGTTACCATTCAGTTCAAGAGCTCAGATGTTCCTCTCCGAGGGTGGCAGGGCCTTGTGATTTCCAGCTTCTTGTTATACAACCTTTTGTCTACCGGTTGGTTTGCTTTCTGAGTCACGGGCGTGTAAGATGAGAGGACCGTCAGCTGGCAGATTCAATGACTTTAACTTCAACGATATGGGGATTTGTATGGAGCGTGGGTTAAAAGCTCCGCCCCCTACCAAACCATTGGGTAGGGGCGGGGTTTGTCCACCTACGCACCATACATCTGCCCATACCGATATGGTGTAAGTCATCGAGTTTGACCGCGTACGGTCCTCTGATCCTAAGCTCCCAAGACTCACAAGGCAAACCAATCCGTAGGGAAAAGGTTGAATACTAAGAATCCGGGAATCTGGAGGCCCTACCTACCCTAGGAAGGCAGATTGACATTGTCAAACTGGTATGGTAACAACTATGGCGTTTGCCTAAAACTCACTAAATACTAAGCGTAATACCTGTATAAGCAACATGGAACATTAATGAACCACCAGGCCGATGAATTTGAGCTGGTCATGTCGACTAGGCACCCACGCTCAAGCGGGTATGGAGAATCCTCAGCCCCGCCCCTTCGTCCTACTGTAATCACGTGATTAAACAGTGTGATGCGCGAAGTGTGAGCTGAAGGCAAAACGTCTAAACGCGGACCCTTTTATACAAATTCCCTCGTCGTATTGTCTGCGTACGCCACGGCCCGCATCTCCAATGAAAATGTAGGTTATATTAATGTATAAGTTTGTATTAACCTTTTTTAGTCGTCTCAAAAAAAAAAAGTAATCTGAGTACAAGCGGCGGCTGTATAAAATTTGCTCAATATGCATGCATACTTAATTATAAGGGTTAGTTGTTACTTGTACAGAACATCACGTGACGCTTCATAGAGAACGGGGGCGGGGCGCACGTTAGAGTTGAACCGCGGAGGTATAGGGGGGTGGGGGGAAACATGTGCACCCATCTCTGAGGCAAGGTTATATATATACATATATGAAGTAAAACAAGACCTGGTAATGTTTTATAACATAAAAGAATTAAGAGATCCGTGTGTGACCTTATATTTGCGCTCCATCGAGACAGTGGGCGTCCCGACCTTGACTAAATGTTTGACGAGTGTCAAATGTAAGGCCGTCTGGCAATGTGAGCTAGCTGCGATGAAGCGTTGTGGTTGAGCGCGCCTCCGGTGAACAATGAATATTGGTTATATAAGTAGGGCGTGCGTGCACGGGCATGCAACGGTGCAATCGATGAATAATTTTAGTTTATCGCCACATTGAAAGAATTTGTTCGTGTGTAATCAACCCCCTCTGTCCCCTGCATGGGTATTACCAGTATCAAAGATATATAATAATAATAATAACAATAATAATAATATTATATAACCACCGCAGATTATATACCGCGATTTGTCTTCCGACGGGGTGTACGATTTTTTTACCATTCATGCACCCCCACAACTGACACCGTCCGACGAGTTCATCAGCAGTGCTCCACTGTCATCAGTCGACGGCATATATGAAGAAGCTTCCCTCCCTTTATTTTTATTTTTTATAATGGCTATATATGTATATATCCCTCCCTTACTTACGTTGGATTACACCTCTGGCACATGCCGCTCGCAACCACGCGCGCGGCACCACTCCCTGTCTTTAAAGGGAACTACACGCTCGGTGGTTGGGTAGGGACGACCCCTGTCGTCAAGAGCCAATTATTCTTAGGGGCGGTACCTACCTCTTACGTAACGTACGCACTTAGCCAATTTGCCTAAAACTTTTTCTTTCTTCACATCTCTCCCCCTACTCGCTTATGTTATGCCATGCGCACACCCTCGCCCGCTACCTGTCTTTAAAGGTTGATGCTCCATCGGTGGTTGGGTAGGGACGACCCCTGTCGTCAAGAGCCAATTATTCTTAGGGGCGGTACCTACCTCTTACGTAACCGTACGCACTTAGCCAATTTGCCTAAAACTTTTTTTTTTTTTTTAACATCTCTCGCCCTACTCGCTCACCCCTCACAGCTGTGCATACTTCTGACTATACACCGCGTCTGTGTAGAGATAACAAATTAGTGTTAATACCTATCTTGATCTTACTAACACTGCGAAAACTTGTAGATCGGTTTTGCAATACGCACGCGCAGATCTATTATCATTCGACACATGGATCTTTTTCAGCTGGCGACTCAGTTCAAGGAGGCCATCGACGCCTCTTCCAGTGGCAACGATCTGGCGTCAGACGGCAGATTACTTCGTCTGCTGTCGGACATACGTCGGTCTCTGACGCGGTTGGTCAAGTCGCCACGCAACCGGGCTCCCATCGCTCGGACTCCACCGCGTGGTCCTGATCCACCGTCCTCGCCGTCGGCATCTCTTCCCGAAAGACTAACAACCCTACCGTCTATCACTCCTTCGCCCCATTCTACGGGAGGTCGTCCATCCTCGTCTCAACGAGCCATCTCACCCTCAGGTATGGTTGCTTGCTGGGTATACTACATGCAGGCTAACCCTTGCACGTAATCCAACAACAGCCGATAGTAGCAGCACCAGCGGGACTCTACGTAGCAAGCGGAAGAGGCACTGCGACTCTGTTGACATCGTACAGAGGGACTCGGGCACATCTTGGCAGGCTCACATATCGTCATCGCAGACAAGCCTGCCTATGGAATCGCACGTGGCCACAGCCTCGTGCAGTACCATTCTTGGCGTAGTCTCCACAGAGGTATACCTCGCTCGACGTGCCTTTGCATTAATAATACTCTTCCCCACACACAGGTGCTCGCTAGGTATTCCGCCTTTCTGTTGGAGCGCGGTGCACACCAGGGTGACACTGCAGGGATATCAGAAGACTTGGTGCTGTCTACTATTCGCCACGGAGAGCCTCTAGGACTCGATCGTGTTTGGAATGAGGTAATGAAATATTATGCGTTGGGTCCGGAAACGAGACTTATGCGTCTGGTTAATTTAATTAAAATTATTTTTATAAAAATCTTTTAAACATACACTGCTACTTTTTACAGTACATACAATCTTATGATTTGGGCGTATGCGACTTATGCTACGCAGGTGCACGGATTATTCCAGCTCGCCTCCATGGTTGCAAACATGGCCAACCATCGTGCAGGTCTCCTGCTTCTGGAGGCAACCAAGAGTGGGCTACATGGCGATGTGGACGTCCTCCTCACCAACAAGTGCACGGCAGAGAGGACCAGGACGTTTCAGTCTCTCGTCCGGCAGTGTGCGGAGCAGAGCGCGTGTCCCCAGTGCTCTTCACATCTTGCTGCTGGTGCAGCTCCTGGTGATACCCACCCCCTGCCGTGCCAGGGTGTGCAGCACCTGTTCCGCCTTGTCCAGCATGAGTTTGCCCACTTCACAAAGACACACCTGGGCAACTGCAGGTGAAACACTCAATCTGTACTCTGCGAAGGTTAGTTAGCACTTACCGCTTCTCCCTTACCTGCAGGAGAATAGCCAACCGAATCCCTGCTGGCGTCGGAGGGTTACTCTGCACTGGGATGTACCCCACCACCCTGTTAAGGGTGTGCAGTCATGTGGAGGAGGTGGAGCAGTGTGTGGCTGACTCTGGGTACTTGCCGCTGTACGCCTCTGGCAACTACAGGGTCTTTGCTCATGTTGGGGGCGTGACAGCTGAGTGCATTAACTACTGTGACGGTGATGGAGGTTCCATACAGGTAGATCGTTTCCCCGGCTTAAGCCGTTACCTGGAGGTGAATGGCATCCCCATTCATTCCGTGGGCAGTCCAAGCTGCCGGCTTGTGTACTTCAGGGAGGCCTTTCATGATGCGATTGAGGCCGGTCACCGGTTCTCTGTCACAACCATGGAAGATGTCGACACCCTCCCGGAAGCAAGCAGCGCAAGGCCGCAGGTCACACATTTCGGTCACCTCGCCCTGGTTCACGCCAGGAACGAGATAGGCAAGCCTTCCTGTGGACGAGTGCTGCTTGTTCCCTATGGAGTTCATCATGGTCGTAACGGTCTTCGCCTCCTTGTTGAGATTTATACCTCTAGCAAGGGGTCTGACCAGTTTGTGTCAACTGGCGTTAGACGTGTGGAAGACGGTCTTTCCTTCCCTACAGTAGGTGCCCCCATGAGATACCTCCAGGCCATGGAAGCTGCAATTGCCAATCGCAATGGCTTCTTCCAGTTCGGTCCTGAGATGGCTAACGTTCAGCTCATGCCTTGGTCACTGAAGGTCAGCTTGGCTGAACAGGAGTCAGTAACTGTCCACTGTAGTGATACCTTGACATGTACGGTTAATAACTCCCGTAAGCTGTTAAATGAGTGTCATATGATGGTCCACCCCAGCCTGTTGACGGGTGCTGGTTCGGGTCTCTTCATCCGGCCAACACCACCCACTCAACAGGATGCCACGATCCCAAAGGGGGCATACGTTTGCTTCTTTTCATATGCTACAGCGGTCTCTGAGGGTCCAGCATCTGATTATGAGTTGGGATCTACGCGCAATGTTAGTGGGTTGGACCGCGTTGTGTACGATCCCAGTGTTTACAACGGTTTAAACATCGGCCGTTTCATAAATCAGGGTGGGCTCAATGAAGGGATCAAAGCTCTGGTGGCTTCCTGCAATAGGGAAGAGGGTTGTGATTCGTACCGACCCGGTGTAGCCGAAAACATCTTTGATCAGCACTGTAACGTGGTCTACACAAGGTGTGGACAGGGGATGGTTGTCTCTTCGAATGCGAGCATCACCACAAGCCCAAACCGTGCTGTTGAACTCCTGGTCAACTACGGCTTGGACTATTGGTTAGCATTTGCAGTGCGCAATTATCTCATCTTGGGACATGAATCGGTGTTGGTCAAGGGGGTTTTCTGGCTACTGTTTTCAAAGTTTTCGAGTATGCCAACTAGAGACCGGGAAAGGTATTTAACACCTGAAAACCCCATACCTGATAGAATAAAAGAGAGTTTTGTTAACCTCAGCTGTCCGTTCCCAACTGGGCAAAGAAGATCACATCAACCCTCCAGAGGTAAAACTTGCCTTTTTCCCCACTTGTTTGCATTTACTCGCATTTCATTTGAAGGTGCTACATCTCGGCAGAATTTATAGCACCACTGTTTGTAAGTGTTCAACATGTTTGCCTGGCAGATCTATCTGTCATCATGTTCATAACCTTTTATTCTGCTTCCCTGCATTTGTGTCAACATTACATCATGTTGGGTTGTACGTTCCTTTCCATGCAGTCTCCTCCTCTCTTGTATTGCTGTGGGTACATCTGTATTCTTTAGGTTGGATTGTGTAAAGGTAAGAAAATTTTGGCTTGTACATTCAACTACACTTCCCTTCTTTCCCATGCAGTCACCCCCTTGTATTGCCGTGCCTCCATCTCTGTATCTGTACTGCTAAACACCATGAAGGTAACACTCATCATGGTTGGTGTTCTACACTAAACAACTCTTCCTTTCAACAGCTCTCCTTCCATTCTGTGCTTTCTTTTTAACTTTTTCTATGTTGTATCAAATTATCTTATTTTATGTTTCAATTTACTCGCACC
>OX442428.1:8561275-8568775 GCA_949361645.1 Spongilla lacustris | reverse complement strand
ATATACGTAGCATGATCCCAGAGCTAAGTCGTGTATCCAATCAGGGTTTAGTTTCAGGGTTATGCAACTGACTAATGAAATCATATGCACACAAGCAGTGGGGGATGTACTTAGTGTGTGTGTGTGTGTTTGAACCAAGCTCTGTTATGCACAGAAAGCCCACAATTAGGGTCACCTCTCAGAGTTGGATACAACTGTGTGACCCAACTCTGATGCACATGTGACTTCTAGCCTATGCCTGGTGTGGTGTGCAAGTGGCTATCACGTGTCACAGGACGGTGGGCGTGGTTCGGTTGCCTAGGAAACCACCAGTTAGGGAATTAATGTATAAATAGAATGGCCGCCATATAATACCAATTTATTGCACATAAAATATGGTGGCAGTTCTATCTAGCTGGTTTCCACTCCAACTTTGACACACACACACACACACACACACACACACACAGAGACACACACACACACACACACACACACACACACACAACTGCTATACTAAGTGTCCATACCTATATCCCCCCCCCCCCCCCCCGCCCCGTCCCCATGTACATGGAAGTCCCCTCTACACACTGATCACATGCTCACAGGTATGGCCATGTTAACTTGGTAGCCACCATGAAGTGGTCATAATTAAAAATGGCCACCTATTTACATGTTTGTTGGTTGTGTGTTACTCACGTATGGTTGTTGTCGGAGGAGAGTTACACCAGGTTCGGCTAAAACATCCGAGGCAATGAATAACTCTTTCACCAATGCAGGCCTTGCAAACACACACCTGAGGCAATGAAGAACTCTTTCACCAAAGCAGGCCTTGCAAACACACCCTCACCTTGAGGTAAACGTCGCCTCCATCCTCATCCAGGATAAAAATAGAAGATCAGAAATTAGAAAGTCCCAGCTAGACGGTGGGGGAGGAAAGAATTAGATGTAAATTAAAAATAGCACCCTATTGGGTTTTACTAGTGCACATGGGGCGGCATACAATACTCACGCCTCAACTGGTATGCAAATGTACCACAAACCAAACAAACCACTGCTTCCTATTAGTAATAGCCGAAACCGGTATCCCACTGTGTGTGTGTGTGTGTGTGTGTGGTATACCTAGACTCCTTATACATACATGAATACATACATACATACATATATACACTTAACCCACGTATAAAGGATGTACCCTCAGAAATTTGAAAGTCCATAATAGCACCCTTTACCTACATAAACTCACACAAAATAAAATACCAAGTTGTGCGAGCCTGCCTGCCCTTATACGTACACACGTTTCACAAGCTTCTTGTGTGTGTTTATGCCGTGTGTTTGTGCGTGCGTGTGTGTGTGTGTGCGTGTGTGTGTGTGTGTGTGTGTGTGCGTGCGTGCGTGCGTGCGTTATGTTTGCACCACACACTCACTGTGTTATCCAGACAGCCCACCTTCCAGCACCAGTAGTTTGTATCCTCCATTCCTCCTGCATTACAGCCGTACATGTACACAAATCGCAGATAAAGAGGCGGTGTGCGCCTATTTAGAATCATATACTTACCCAAGTGTAGATAGAACGTTCGCGTGTTTGTACGTGGGAGCCACTCCGCCGACGGTCAGTAGGTAAATGTATGCACCAAATAGCCAGTACCTCCCATCCGTTGATGCATTCAAACGGTTTGTGACAGCTGGAACGACTGTTGGAATGAAAGGAAGGTATGTAATGCATTAGGATCAGATATGTAGTTGCGTTTTAAGTTGGCGAGCCAATGTTTCCAAGTTATATTAAACAGGTGTGGATATTGTGGAATAGTTGAGGGTTAGGGTTAGGGTTAGGGTTAGGGTTAGGGTTAGGGTTAGGGTTAGGGTTAGGGACCCTGTCTCATCGAAATGCATCAAGCTCGGTCGCGCTCAGCGTCGCTTTCGACTCTTGCCGGCAAGTTATGAATTATGCGTACACGCATGCATGGCCAATAATTGCCAGCGACGAACACCGTGCTCGATTCGCTAAATAGTCATATATGTCACATACAAAGACGCGCGTTTAAGCCCGGACACGAAAGCACCGCCCCCACTGTGACGTCACACGAGCCAAAACGTTTTACTGTCCGACACTCGAGAAAAGCTGGTGCTTGGCGTTGGCACAGCCGAACTCTGCAGACAAAGATCTATCGGCCAAGGGTTTTTTTTAGGTCGTGGGACCGCGAGTCTCTATACGCCTACCACCATCTTGGATCTCCACGACTGTAAGGCTCACGCTCGAAAGGAACCCTTCGGGCTACGTGGAACCGCCACTGAAGCTAGCCCACCCGATTTTTGTCGCTCTACCGTACTCGTACGGCTAGCAGTGCTGACTAGAAGTTGTCATGAATATCATTACTGGTATGGGGCAATGTATGGGACTGCATAATTATTAACTCATTTCAACCCAGCCGCTAGGCTATGGGACAATGTACAGTACTATCTTTAGAAGCCTCACGTGCATCCTAAGAAATTATTATTGACGACGTAGACGCCTATCCGGGCCGCGCACGTCCGTAGATCCATCTACTTAGTGTCCGTATATGTATTTCCCCGCCCCCCCCCTTACGCGTATCTTATGCCTGGGCTACCCTAAGCCCAACTCATGTTTGTTGTGGTTTGTCATGTACACGGTGTAGCGCCGCCGTGTCGACTCGAGATAAAATAAAATAAAAACAAGCGGCTATGTCGCTCGTACCGTATATCCATTTCAACTAAATCATTCCTTCATCTTCCGTGCATGCCGCTTTACTGCCCGACGCCTAATCCCGCACCCCATTCCTTGCTGCCCCCCTGCCCCCCCCCCCCCCCTGTTTGAATAACCGATCGGATATTGCAACGGCTAGGTGCCTCGTACCGTATATCCATTTCAACAAAATCATTCCTTCATTACTCATGCCTCGACTGGTGCAATTTCTAAAAATAAATTGCACCAATGGATATCGCGCAGCGTCGCGTTCGACGCTTCCACGCAATCGTAATATATCCTACGGACGCCACTTTTGCATTCGTTTGCTTTCTTCTGCAACGTACATTCTATAATACTACATGGAAAGGGTTCAAAGTGTCTTAGAACCACAGCCTGGACCTTGTCTCCGAAAGCGTCCCCGCCGGGAAGCGCTACAACTCCGCCTTGCTGATTTTCCTGCAGTGCAGCGGCAAATGGCACAACTTAAGGCTCACTTGCAAGAACCATTGTCCGAAACGCGGCAAACGGAACCACTTGCTAATATTACCGTCCAGGCTACTCAGCGACGTCTCTT
The DNA here is from genome assembly GCA_949361645.1 of Spongilla lacustris. Lineage (NCBI taxonomy): Eukaryota > Metazoa > Porifera > Demospongiae > Spongillida > Spongillidae > Spongilla > Spongilla lacustris. The sequence continues at coordinate 8,565,515 of OX442428.1, read as the reverse complement.
GAGTACGTATATATATATATATATATATATATATATGCATATACCGTATACGCTTGCATGTTGCAGTGATATATCTATATATATATACATATATATCCATGCAGCTTTCTTGGGATACTTGCGCAGCAAACTGCCTGCAGGCGGTACTACTGAACCAGACCTTATTCAAGTGTCCAATGCCGATCTGTTGAGACAATTTCTCAAATTCATGGAGGTTATCGCGTCTCTGTTCTATATATAATGTGTGCTTTACTTTTTCCTTATTTTCGACTTGTATAGGACGAACGAGGCTCTGCTGCAGGAACTCTTTCCTGTTACTGCCAATCTTTTTTGCACGCCCTAAACTTTCTGAGATCAGAGGGCGACTGTTCCGTTACTATTAGGCACTGGTTGACTACCTATCAGAAGGCAGCTAATCGTCAGAGGGACGTATCGTGGCAAAGGTTGAAGGCTAAAGGCGAGTACCATAATTATATGGCATGGATTTTATATATACTTTCATGTTGGTAATTTTATACATTAGGGAAGTGGCTAGTATGGAAGGAAATTTTGGACGTTTTGAAGCTGCAGAGGGAACTATATGAATCCGCTGGGTCCACGTTCGCCAAGGCGTGGGAGTCACAGAAATTCACGGTTCTTTTGATGTACTGCGCTATACCACCGGCGAGGGGACGCGAGTACAGAGAACTCCGGTTCACATTCACCGAAGAGGACCTTCAGCTCTGGGAACCCGACAGCACCCAGTCAAACTGGCTGCTGTTGAGCGGCAACCACTCGCGCGGTTTGCTGTACGTCGGAGCGCACAAGACGTACAGGCATATTGGAGTGCAGCGTATAGAATTGTCCGCCGATGGCTCCACTAACGTGCTTCTGGAACAGTTAGTGGCCTTTGTGTGTAGAGACAGACCAGCTCTGCTCCAAGGACGCACCCCACAAGACTTTCTCTTCCTGGTAAGTATATAATTCATACATATGATTATAATTATGTATATTAAAACTGTATAATAGCTTTTAGTGTGTTTTTTTTTTTTTTTTTTAAACAGAACCACGAAGGTCACCCCTACGCAACTTCAGATAGCTGGACAAAATATATACAGTCTATTTTCTTGCAGCACAAAGACGTGTCGATATCAACCAACACAATTAGAGCATCGTACGTCACACACCTTCTGTCTGGAGACGACGGCGTACCAGAACACGTACTCGTACAAGCGGCCAGGGCCATGAGACATAGTAGGAAGGAACAATGCCGCACTTATGACAAGAGAACGTCGTCCGACAAGGTCGCGTTCGCCGTGGACCTTTCTGCGACACAGGCTTCATCTGCACTAGGAATCGCGGCGGGACCGTCCACGTCGTCCCGGAAGGCCTCCAAAAAAAAAAAATGCAAGCTGCCCCCTTCTGTGGGCGACATTGTCGCCCTAGCTGAAGACGCTTCCACCAGAGAACATCCAGTCATCTTGCTCGGAAAGGTGTTAAGGATATACCCGGATAGCCGGGAGGTACTGCTCGCCCATCTCAAACAGGTGGAAAAGAGCAGGAAATCCAGGCCCGACTACAAAGTCACAGCAGGAAGGGACGCCTGGGTGGAAGGCTTCGACTCGCTCGTCTTCCCCATTGACATCGCCTACGATACAGCTAGAGGCGTTTACTCTCTCCGGACGCCAGTGCGTGACATTCATGATCATGTGTTCGATGGTCAGGATTCGACGGATTCGACGGATTCGGACTGATTCCCCCCTCTTAATGACAATACGATTTACTTCACGCATTTCAATAATTTTGTATGATTAATTCATGTTTACCACGGACACACAAAAAAGTTCTCATATATTCTTCTCCTTGTTCTCCCCTGCACATATAGAAAGGGAAATGGGAAAAGATAAATAAATAAATAAAAGAAGAGATTTATGAATACACCATTTTGGGCCATGCCGGCGCATGCCTTATCGCGCAATTAATAGTATAGAGTTTATCGTTAATCAATTCCCTTTTTACATGTACGCATGGCGCGGGAGATTCTTGAATTCGTTGCGGACAAGCTGGGCCGCCTCGATGATTACAATCTGAGAGGCGCGCTCAGACTTATCCTGACCCAGGTGACCCTGTGGTTGAGGCAGGTGGAGACTTCACCGTCGCCTGCCTCCTCAACACCAGCGCGCACGCCCCCGCCACCCCCACCATCAAGGGGAAAGAAGCGGAAGACACCACCAAGGGAGGCCTCACCATCACCATCACCACCAGCCTCACCATCACCACCACCATCACCACCAGCCTCACCTGGTTCCCCCCAACCATCACCTGTGACAACACCACCATCACAGTCCAGGGCCAACACTGTCACCCAGTACGTGGCATCCTCATCTTCCTGGTCTGGCACGACCACGGTGATGCCCCTGGAGGCCTGCATCGCCACCACCAAGGCCGACGTCCTGGTCGACCAAGGCTGCACCACTCATCCTGACTGTATGCTCAGCCTACTCAAAAACCTGGTGAGTAGGCCTAACCTGCTGGCCCAGGATGCTGTGGACATGTTTTACAGGAGGTGGTCCCTGGACGTACCGGAAACGGTGTCAGAAGCGCTGGTGCAGGCCACCGCACTTCTCACCATTCCGAATGCAGTCCAGGTGATGGCCTGGAGGAAGTTGGGCCAGATCCTGGGGGCCTGTGGTGGGGAAGTCACAGTCGCAAATCTGGCCAATGCTGCCAATTGTGAAAAGGCCGCCCTCTACAGGGAATTGGTGGATGAGTGTGCTGCAGGTGGCTGCGTGGCCTGCGGGAGGTTCAAAGACAACGGAACCCCCTACCCGTGCAGACCCACGCAGTTCACATTCAGGATGCTGCAGCCGCTCTTCACCAACCTCACCATGTCTCACCTCACGGCATGCCAGACGTTGGCACGTCAGGTGCAGCCATCAAGCCCCCTGCTGACGTCTGGCCTGTTCCTACCTTCCTCCCTGAAGAGGTTTGTATCCCATCCCCTGATAGAAGGGTGGAATCCCGTACTGGGCATAGGGACACCACCTCCTCTGCCACCACCTCCTGGACCATCAACACCAGTCCCACCCTCCCCATCAATACCTGTCCCACCCTCCCCATCAACACCTGTCCCACCCTCCCCATCAACACCTGTCCCACCCTCCCCATCAACACCTGTCCCACCATCACCATCAACACCTGTCCCACCGTCACCATCAACACCTCTACCATCACTAGTCCTCCGTCATGAGCTGGGTGCTGGACACCCACCCATCGTCGCAGTACAGTATATCGACGGCGACGGGGGCGTGCTAGTAGGGGAGTTTTTCCCCGACCTCCTCGACACAGCAAGGAGATACGGAGTGCGCTGCCAGAGGATCGAGTCGCATGGCCTGACTCTGGTGCCTTTTCGTGAGCGTGATGGCGATGCACCAGAGTTGGGTCATGTGTACCACCTGACCACCACCACCACCACCACCAAAGTGCCTCTTGGGTACTGGGCACTTGTGCATGCCAGGAGGTTAATGACCCAGTGCGACTCGGTGGTGGTCGTCCCTCATGGGGTAGACGGCAGTGGAAAGCGGCTGGTCGTGGAAATCTTTAGGATAGCCAGGCATGGCAGGGTTAACCCTATGGTATCCACCGGAGTTGATAGGATCGCTGCCGGCCTGAGCTATCCGGTAGAAGGCGCTCCCACCCAGTACCATGATGCCTACCAGCGGGCAAAGCGGGAACGGTGTGGCCTCCACGCATACGGCATCCTGGACGACGACCGGGTGCTCCCTAAGGCTCTGAAAGGCCTTCTCACAGGCAAAGGGACACGAGTCGTCGTCGAGAACAATAGCCTCAAGGAGGTTTGCACAGTCCTGCAGGACACGACCCACCTCAATGAGGCAAACATCCTCGTCCTGCCGTCCACCATCGTTGGGGCAGGGTTGGCTCTCTTCCTGAGGCCAACACCAGCAGGCCGGGAGGACTACACTATCCCAGCAGGACGCCGCCTGTGCCTCTACTCGGATGAGGTTGTGGGGGAGGAGGAGGAAGTCACCAACACCGACTACTGCCTTGACAGGGTGGAGGGAGGGAGGAGGATCACCTGGAACCCCCTGAAGCCAGACGGGGCCAACCTTGGAAGATACGTCAACCAAGGTGGCCTCATCGAAGGACTGAGGGCTCTGGTCTCCTCCTGCGACAGGACCCGTGGGGCTGAATCCTTCTCTCCCAAGGAGGCAGAGGCAGTGTTTGGCCAGCACTGTAATGT
>OX442428.1:8538775-8551275 GCA_949361645.1 Spongilla lacustris | reverse complement strand
GATATGGCCTTGTCACCTCGTCTTATATACCTAAATATTTGCCTTGCCAAAGCACACCTCGTAGCCGTTGCCTCCGTTTAACTAAGCCATTTACTTGCGTGCCCGTGCTAGCTCCATAGTTGCCCTTAGTCCAATTTTGTTTTAATTGGTTGAACCCAAGTACAAGTATGGGTAACCCAGGTACAAAGTCTGTAGGCTTATGTGCTTGGGTGTAGCCATCGTGCGGTGTCATCATTGCGCTGTGCAACAAAGGTAATAGCCCTCCATTGAACTAACATGATTAAGTCTCCATAAAACACACTAGTAAGCTTCGCACATGCCTGCCGCTTTTGTTAAACAATTCAGGCTGTTGTAATAATGAATAACAATACAATATATAGAGCTGTACATCAGCTAGCAGTTACAGCAGCTGCGCTATGAACCTGTATAGGAAGAAAAAAGATGGGAGTAAATACTTGTTTTGGTGCTTCCTCCACACAAACACACATAAACGCACACACACACACACACACACACACACACACACACACACACACACACACACTCGTTCCCCCCACTAAAACTCTAGATCTCCAAAACTTGCACCGTCCCGTACACATTTACACTAACCTTACATAGCCACGGGCACACTTGTAAAGCTTAAAAAAGCTTGCACCATCACGGGCAAATCCACGGACACACCTGTACAGCTTTTAAAAAGCTTGCACCGTCACGGACACATTTACACTAACCTCACATAGCCACGGGCACACCTCTACAGCTTTTAAAAAGTCACGGACACATTTTTACTAACCTTACTAATACATAGCCACGGGCACACTTGTACAGCTTCAAAAAAGGGTACTTCGTCACGGGCAGATTTACACTAATCAAACACACTTGCACTGCTTTAATAATAGCTTACACCGTCACGGTCACACTTGTACAGCTTTAAAAAAGCATCATGGGCATACTAACAATACCACGGATAGCTTTAAAAGATGCTTATACGGTTTCACGGCACACTTACACTAACCTATCACATTTGCACTGCATCGTCTGCATGCATGCACTATAAAAGCTTACACCGTCACGGGCATACACTAACTATGCAATTGGACAAGCTTATACAGCCATGTGCACTAAAAGCTTTGATACCGATATTTTAAAAATACTGTAACTATTCCATACGCTTACAGACTCGCGCAGGCACACTGTTATATTTGCCACACTTTTATACAAGGTAGCTTTACTTTACAGGCCCATGGGCACACATGATCAACCTACATTTACTCTACCAGGGTCATGTACAAGCTATCAGTACTTATAAAGAACCTTAGAGAGTCACGGGCACAGTTACGCAAGCTATAGCACAACCATTTGGCAATGTGGCATTTCTTTGGCTGCTACAGTATCTTTTTGTACAACATTGAATCTCATTAGGGCCAAAAACAACATTGACATGCCCTGCATAGTAAGTAAGCATTTTGGCTTAAAAACTTCCATTGCATTAGGACTTTTTAGAAGCTTTCTTTGTGCTCTAACGTACATTATGCAATTTTACTTGCAATGATATCCAATGACTAAGCCAGACCCTTTATTAGCTCGAGCGCGTACCAGTACACACGCACTCTATAATACAGCAAATGCCAGTCTTATTAAAGCCTCGCTCACCTGTTTTACAACCTTCTCGACGCTACACAAAACACCCTAGCAATACCAGGGTACTCCATAATATCTATGCCAATACGTACGTAACATTTGAATTGGTAATAATTACTTATTAATAATTCTATTTATTGCACATTTAGTGTCGTTGGTAGCAGATCAGAGCTCAGCTGGATCGACAATTCCGAGGTGAGCTTACACCACGTTATATGGGCCTGTTTAATCACGCATTAGCCTTGCCATCTGTATGCACGCTTCCCGTGCCACGTACTATCTTCATACAAGTCGCCGTGCCATCCACCACGTTCATACACGTCTGCCGTGCCATCGATGAGCTTTGTGTACGTCTCCCGTGTCATCCGCAAACTTCGCAGACGTCTGGCGTGCGATGCACAAGCTTAACACACTTCTACTATACCCCCACTGTTTAAGCCACTTGTAACCGCATACATAAATTGAAACGTCAAATTTTAGATGCATGTACATTCGAGACACATCCAGGCACTGTCCACGTCGTGCTTGTTGTTGGCCATACAATCGTTTGACACCAGAACCCCCCGCTCGCTGCTTGCTGCTAGTGAAATGAAATAATAAATACGTATTGGTAGTACATTGTAATTAGCGCACACGTAAACAATGAATTAGTTTTTTGACGACTGCGTTTAGTGTTGTCTGGGTGCTAAGCGGTCCCCAGTTTGTGAGCGTCAATGAATATGCGTTTAATTTGACTCTATCCAACTGGCAGCTCGAAGCCTCAACGTATACGGGGGGGGGGGGGGGAGGAGGGCGAGGCATGCATGCACGGACGGAGCCTATAATTGTTCCTAGAAACTGCACACACACGCGCACACATTTATATCCACCCAGTGTAAAAGTGTCACATGTTGAAATGGCTCAATAATAATTACAGTTAAACATGTGGTGAACCTGTTATCACTATGTACAGGCACACGCACACACACGCACACACACATGCACACACACACGCACGCACACACACACACATGCACACACACACGCACGCACACACACACACATGCACACACACATTGTTATTGCAACATTATACATAACAGTATTTTGGCACATACACCAGTAGTAACTATGTGGTTGTGTTAGAAAATAAATATTGGTTTACTTCACACTGCATGGGTCAAGCTTGCTTGCTTGCTTTCCATAAATGTGCAGTGTTGTGTAGTTTTAGTATCAGTCTTTGTGTGAAAGCTAATTTTATACATCCGTTGATATGCAAAACATTCCTTTAACACACACAACACACACACACGTACATGCGCACAATGTAATGTATCTTAAATAGTTACAAAGCTTTAGGGGTGCAGCACAAAGCTTCACACATGTGTACAATGATGGATGGTAAACTCGTGCAATGAAAGTATAAGGTTTTAACCTGCACCCCCAGGGATGATAATGATACCTGGTATGGTATTTAAAAAAAAGACCCCTGGGCTAGACTTGTACATATGTCCTGAAAATTAATAATTTAGCTTCACCCCCGAAACCCCCCCCCCCCCCCTGGCAGACAAGCTACTGTTATAGGACAAGATTCTGTTATATATACCTGCTTAACCCCCCCCCCCCCCCCCCCCCCCCCAGGACAGGTACACCACACACACACATACATACTTTATTAATTATATTACTTGCTGAACCTTCAAATATGCACCCTAAATAAATATGCATCCACAGTAATAATAAATAAATAAATGTGAACATTTACACACTTATGCCCAATCTTATTGGAGGTTAATATTCACAACCTCTCATCAAAGTTATAAATTTATTTAGTCTTGAATTAGTGTCAGTTGCAAATGATTAAAGATACGAATATAGTCATACCTGTTAAAAATAATGTGTCCAGCATGTAACCGAAAAGATGGGCTGAGCATAAATGCATCCTTAAAATTGAGTGCACATGCTTATTAGAACACTAACTACAGCTTTTCAAGGGTGCACCATATATCTGGTCCATGGGTTAGTATTTCGTCTTGCACTGTGATATGGTTATTACCATCGTGTGCTTAGTGGTTCATGCATTTGAGTCCAGTTTGCTCCACATATATTAGTACTCTGATGTTGTACTTGCACAGGAACATTAAAAAGTAGACCGACATCATATCCAAAATGGCAGTTTTATCTGGCCCTAATGTTATAGCCCTCGAGTTTGCCATGTTGTGCACCATGTACGTTGATGCACACAGCTCTTACCTATTTTCCCCCTCTCGCAAACAGGAAGTGCATCTGCATCCTATGTGTAGGAGTTGCTACTTGGACAAGCAGGAGCAAATTTACACAATCTTACAAATGAATCTCACATGTGCTCGTGTCTGTAGCCATCCTGCAAGGCAATGCAGCTAACATTTTTGGGACAATGAAGTTGAACAATGCAGATCAGGTGTTATTTGTTTGAGCATTGCTTATGTTTGAGTGTTGTAAATAAATTTTATTGATCGATTGCATCATTATACGATCACACTGACATCTTTGATACATGCACGTTATTATTTTTAAAAAGTGAAAGCATATGCACGATGTTAAGCTAGCTGCTATATATATGGAAGTGATGCATTCTTGATTTAACATTGGGTTTACAAATGCCTGCCAGTGGTTGAGCATACCCTGCTTGGTTTGCCACTCTAGCTTGCCTTTTGAAATTGCTCCAAACCTTATGGTGGCAACCGCAAAGAACTTTAGTACGTCACTCATCCCGAGTGGAACTGTGTCACCAATTTTCAAGAGAGTGGACACGTGCCTTATATTACCTTAACATCTCCTATAGGAACAACACTTTACCTAGCAGTTTAGTGCAATTGTCAAGTAAACTTACCTTGACCCAATTATTACAAAGATTTATTTGTCGATAAAGCATTAGTACCAAGAACTTGGCACTAATTAATTCCCTGAACACATTTATAGGCTTGGCCATAGTGGTTGGTATTATATGAATTCCCTGGGTGCTTCCAGAGTTTTGGCAGATGTGTTAAAGACTCAATATCGTGCAAGTAAATAAGACAAAAATGATAGCACACGCAGGATCAATCTCCTGCTGTGCTGGTCTCATTGTAAAAAGTTTAATATATGTGCTTTTAAGGGTTTATATTAGGCTCAATCTCTGTGCGTACACATCATCAGGAAGCAAGTACAGGAATCTATACCTTAAAATTGTTGACTTGGTGAATTACATTGAGCATGTTCTACGAGCTCCCAAATTTATTTAACAGAGCCGAATTTATTTTACAGAGCCGCCGAGAAGTATAAATATATTTGCAAGTCCGACAACGCGGATGGGGTATTGTATATATTTATTATACCAAGTAGCAATTAACCTTAAGTTTATGGAGTATTTATAGTCTGCAGATGATGTATTTTAATCAATGTATATAACGTTTAGGACTTATAAGCGATATAAAGGTACGTTTTGAAAATTTCTATGAAATTACTCATGATGGAAAAACAACCTTAATAATTAAGCACATAAAACTAATCAGAAGAGAGAGGAATGAAATTTTTTGCACCATGCACTTTCTTAAATTTTCCCCTGTCCTCATTGTAATAAAAACTAGCGTCAGCTATTGTGAAATATTTGTGTGCTGATTTTCAAATTACCAGGTGCCCGTATAAGTTACTTTAGAACAACCCAACGAAACAGCTTAAAAATATGCACTTTGTGCTAAAGAATAAATGGACAGCATGGGCTATGATAGCAAGCGATACACTTGCTGTTGAAAATAAAAGTTGGTACCAGCAATAATAACATTCTCAGAGCAATGTAGTCCTATTTTTTAAATGAAGTTTGTCCTGGAGCAGCCATGGAAATCAAATGCTCGTGCATTTCTGCATCCGCTTTGCCTTGCATGCTAAAGAAATTCGGATGCTGCTCATAGCCTGTATGGTAAAATTCTTAAAATCCCACTTCCAATTAAGGCAACTCGATTAGGGTGTATACAATCACCACGCCTATATGCGCTCTTTTTCAATATGCAATTTGTCAAATCGGTCTGAGATTCCTGCCGTTACGAGAAAGATTATCCCTGAAGTCATTTCCCATGTGTGGCACCTTTCCTTGTAAATTGCGAAATAATGCATTTTATCACAGAAGATGGGAGAATCCATCTTCATTCAAGACGGCAGCTGTTTGTGTGGTAAGTTAAGCTTAATTATAAGCTTAGGAAACGCATTATCAGGTTACAACGCATGCCAAATTCGGGTAGCTGTTGAGTATTTCTGCATTAACCATTTACAATATTTGCTATTTACACTCGGTAAAAGCATTGCTAAAAGTAATTTGCGCACAGAAGCATCTATATCGTAATTATTATTAAGAGAACATTACGAGACGCCAATAGACGGCGGAACAATTGTATAACATGCGAAAGGTCAATCTGGAACAGTGAACATCAATACTCGGCAGCAGATGCGCCGATGCTACTTGTATTGAAATACAACAATTCAAAGTTGCTCTTTGCAACAATTATACTAACTCTGCCAATCAACAATCAAGTATCTTCTATGAATGCAGCTAACACACGTGTGAATGCAGTACACATGTATGCGTTAATACTGAATACAGCGTATATTTGAATGCATTTATGCAATGTATATGTAAACTCTATAATGACATATAATGCAAGTATTTATGAATGCAGCATATGCACATACAACTGTACACGTTTATTGGTTGGCAGAATTTAAATTTATAAAAAATGCTTATTTTGAATTTCAAACAAACAATAGTATCATGCGACAATAAGAGCAGGTATACTTTTCTGCATTATGTAGATACATCAGCAAGGCACTTGAATGTACCACATGCATATTGCACAAGTAACATGCTATCCAAAAGTCAGGCTCATCATCCCGCACACCACAAGTATGCAGTTTCTCCATTGCTGGAACAGTTACAATGCACGAAGCATCTACACGCAAATAGAGACTATTACAATAATGCAAGTATCTACAAATACAGCAAACGCACGTGTGAATGCAGTATAAATGCACGTGTTAATACTGTAAATGCATATTTATGAAAGCAACAAATGCACAACGCACTTTTAGTGTAAATATGCATGCATATGTTAATCCTATAATTACACGTAATGCAAGTATTTAAGAATGCAGCATATGCACGCATAACGGTGCATCGTATATTTAAATGTGCTATAACGCTCTGACAGCATCAAATCTGAATGCACTGTATGTGTGAATGTATAGTATGCACGTTTATGCTGTTACATGTATTCGAATGCGCTGTACTTGTGAATGCAGTACTTCTGTCAAAGCTGTCAATAATATAAGTATTATTGAATGTATTGTAGGTGTAAAAAGGTATGTAGCAAATGCATGGATATTCTAATTCTTTGAGTGAATGCAGTATGAGTTACAAATGATATGGAGTCAACGACAGCGATGGTTGCAGAATGATTAAGATAATAAAATCAATGATATGCTATTGGGTCAAAGGATCCAGATACAAATAGGCTTAGGGTCATTGTGTAAATTAGTAGCATTTACTCCGATTGATTGAACAATGTCACGATTAATAAACTGAATACAATACTGAGATCAATAACATCACAACGTAGGGTGCAAAATTTAAAAATGGACAGTCATCCATAATGAAAAGGTTTAGAAATATCATAGTGAAATGAAACTTGAGTTCAGGAGAATAAATGGTTTGAACTATTGTCACGCAATGATATAGCTACCAAAATATGATGACGATAAATGTGATAAAAATACCATTACTTGCTGACATTACCTTCAGTGCAGAAAAGAATAAAACAGATACAAATATCAAGACACAATGGCCGTTGGAAAGAAATTGGATAAGATTAATCTATGTGCACATAGTATACATAAAGGCAAGTAATGGCATATGTAAATGCACTTATATACTGCCCAGTACTAAAATGGGAAGCATCTGCAAAATGGAGCAAATTCATTCTATACATAGTCTTTGACTAAATATTAGTTCAGAGGAATTCAGACAGTGAAGAAATTGGATCTGAAGTTATTGTATGGTGTGGACACAGGATTTAGTTTAATGGCATTACCTCTTCTACCATGTGGTGACAAGTTGATGTGGAAGAAGGCTGATGCATCAAGATCAACAAGGATTTTCACAATCTTAAAACACATGCGGTTCTAAAAACACTCTGATACTAAAATGAATGAAAACTGAGGTGTAGAAGATGTGATCATCAGCATAGCTCATAGTGAACCATTTAAAGTAAGTCCAGTGAAAAGGTGCTGAAACCTTTCAACACATCTGTCTTGTAATAGCAACAGATTCCACACTCCAGAATTATATTCAAGAATTGGATACAGTACGAATACTCAACAAAGTGTAGAGATATCAAGCGTATGAAGACCCTTAAGCAAGAGAACGTTCTACCTACAGAAAACATTCATTTGCAGCAATAGATGCACAATGTAAGCTAGATTTAAAGTCCAATGTTATATGCACACCTAGGTAATAGATGTCATAAATTCTATTCAGCAAAACATGGCCCAAGGAGTAAGAATTGTTTGCAGTTATGCCCAAAAGATATGACACTATATTTTTGAAAAGGAATATTAAGCTTCCAGCTTTGAGACGACATACAAAATTCGACACTGATAGGGACAAAGGTGAGATTGAATCAGAAGAGTGAGCATCGTACAGTTTAGTATCACCTGCAGATATTTTAGCTTGAATTGGTGGTACCAAACAATCGGGAAGGTCATTGATATATATATATAAGAGGAACAATAGAGGACCAAGCACTGGACTTTGCAGAACACCACTAGTAATAGGTAGAGACAAAAATAATGACTGACCTATATAGACTTGCTCAAAACGAGCAGTTAGAAAAGAAGGAATAACCATATGACTCTACCTTGAACATCAGTTTTAGATGGAAAATTGAATCAAAGGCTAATATTTATAACAAGGAGTACCATTGAACAGTGTTCATCCATTAAGTGTGGCTAGCAATTGCGTACAAGTAGAACGCCTGGCAATAAATAGATGTGAAAATATCTGAAGGTCAGGTGCAACTGTATGGAATAGATAACACAATACAGTTTGAAACATAAACGCATAAAAGCATCATGACTACGGAATAAAATTATATAGTATGCAACAAGAATAATGACTACAAGTGGCAAATTGAAAGTATTTAATAGGATAACAAAATCAAGACTGTAAAACATGAAAATAAAAACAAATTGAAAGTGGTAAAAGGACTAAAGGCAATAAGAAATATAACAGCAAGGAAATAAAAAATAACAATGAGCACAACAAAATAAGACAATGTGTTAGGGAAGGTGAGTGATTATGAGTAATTTTGAAAGAAAAGTCACGGATTTGAACTTGAGTTTGAAAGTGGTAGGTCACAGTTTTCAAGTTGAGTTGAGGATATCATGGATGGCGGGATGTACAGTTGAGCAAGGTTAGTATTGTTAAAAAAACCAGAGATTTTGAAAAAGGGGGTGACGGATATCAAGTTGACCTTGAAACGTTAAGAATATCACAGAAGATAGTACATAGTGGGGTAATGTATGTAATGCTGCAAACAAGAGAGTTAGAAAGGGATGTAAAGTTGCAGTTGAAAGTAGTGTGTCACATATTTCAAGTTGAGTTAAACAGGTGAGGATCAGATGGAGGGCAGGGTATTTAGTTGTGGAAGGTGTGTTATGCTGAGAAGTAGAGAATTTGAAAGATTAGAAACATGGACATTTAGTTTGAATTTGAACGAGATCAGTCACGGTATTTAGGTAGAGTAGAACAATTGAGGATATCATGGAGGTCGGGTACGTAATGTAAAGGAAGGTATGTAATGCATTAGGATCAGATATGTAGTTGCGTTTTAAGTTGGCGAGCCAATGTTTCCAAGTTATATTAAACAGGTGTGGATATTGTGGAATAGTTGAGGGTTAGGGTTAGGGTTAGGGTTAGGGTTAGGGTTAGGGTTAGGGTTAGGGTTAGGGACCCTGTCTCATCGAAATGCATCAAGCTCGGTCGCGCTCAGCGTCGCTTTCGACTCTTGCCGGCAAGTTATGAATTATGCGTACACGCATGCATGGCCAATAATTGCCAGCGACGAACACCGTGCTCGATTCGCTAAATAGTCATATATGTCACATACAAAGACGCGCGTTTAAGCCCGGACACGAAAGCACCGCCCCCACTGTGACGTCACACGAGCCAAAACGTTTTACTGTCCGACACTCGAGAAAAGCTGGTGCTTGGCGTTGGCACAGCCGAACTCTGCAGACAAAGATCTATCGGCCAAGGGTTTTTTTTAGGTCGTGGGACCGCGAGTCTCTATACGCCTACCACCATCTTGGATCTCCACGACTGTAAGGCTCACGCTCGAAAGGAACCCTTCGGGCTACGTGGAACCGCCACTGAAGCTAGCCCACCCGATTTTTGTCGCTCTACCGTACTCGTACGGCTAGCAGTGCTGACTAGAAGTTGTCATGAATATCATTACTGGTATGGGGCAATGTATGGGACTGCATAATTATTAACTCATTTCAACCCAGCCGCTAGGCTATGGGACAATGTACAGTACTATCTTTAGAAGCCTCACGTGCATCCTAAGAAATTATTATTGACGACGTAGACGCCTATCCGGGCCGCGCACGTCCGTAGATCCATCTACTTAGTGTCCGTATATGTATTTCCCCGCCCCCCCCCTTACGCGTATCTTATGCCTGGGCTACCCTAAGCCCAACTCATGTTTGTTGTGGTTTGTCATGTACACGGTGTAGCGCCGCCGTGTCGACTCGAGATAAAATAAAATAAAAACAAGCGGCTATGTCGCTCGTACCGTATATCCATTTCAACTAAATCATTCCTTCATCTTCCGTGCATGCCGCTTTACTGCCCGACGCCTAATCCCGCACCCCATTCCTTGCTGCCCCCCTGCCCCCCCCCCCCCCCTGTTTGAATAACCGATCGGATATTGCAACGGCTAGGTGCCTCGTACCGTATATCCATTTCAACAAAATCATTCCTTCATTACTCATGCCTCGACTGGTGCAATTTCTAAAAATAAATTGCACCAATGGATATCGCGCAGCGTCGCGTTCGACGCTTCCACGCAATCGTAATATATCCTACGGACGCCACTTTTGCATTCGTTTGCTTTCTTCTGCAACGTACATTCTATAATACTACATGGAAAGGGTTCAAAGTGTCTTAGAACCACAGCCTGGACCTTGTCTCCGAAAGCGTCCCCGCCGGGAAGCGCTACAACTCCGCCTTGCTGATTTTCCTGCAGTGCAGCGGCAAATGGCACAACTTAAGGCTCACTTGCAAGAACCATTGTCCGAAACGCGGCAAACGGAACCACTTGCTAATATTACCGTCCAGGCTACTCAGCGACGTCTCTTGAGTACGTATATATATATATATATATATATATATATGCATATACCGTATACGCTTGCATGTTGCAGTGATATATCTATATATATATACATATATATCCATGCAGCTTTCTTGGGATACTTGCGCAGCAAACTGCCTGCAGGCGGTACTACTGAACCAGACCTTATTCAAGTGTCCAATGCCGATCTGTTGAGACAATTTCTCAAATTCATGGAGGTTATCGCGTCTCTGTTCTATATATAATGTGTGCTTTACTTTTTCCTTATTTTCGACTTGTATAGGACGAACGAGGCTCTGCTGCAGGAACTCTTTCCTGTTACTGCCAATCTTTTTTGCACGCCCTAAACTTTCTGAGATCAGAGGGCGACTGTTCCGTTACTATTAGGCACTGGTTGACTACCTATCAGAAGGCAGCTAATCGTCAGAGGGACGTATCGTGGCAAAGGTTGAAGGCTAAAGGCGAGTACCATAATTATATGGCATGGATTTTATATATACTTTCATGTTGGTAATTTTATACATTAGGGAAGTGGCTAGTATGGAAGGAAATTTTGGACGTTTTGAAGCTGCAGAGGGAACTATATGAATCCGCTGGGTCCACGTTCGCCAAGGCGTGGGAGTCACAGAAATTCACGGTTCTTTTGATGTACTGCGCTATACCACCGGCGAGGGGACGCGAGTACAGAGAACTCCGGTTCACATTCACCGAAGAGGACCTTCAGCTCTGGGAACCCGACAGCACCCAGTCAAACTGGCTGCTGTTGAGCGGCAACCACTCGCGCGGTTTGCTGTACGTCGGAGCGCACAAGACGTACAGGCATATTGGAGTGCAGCGTATAGAATTGTCCGCCGATGGCTCCACTAACGTGCTTCTGGAACAGTTAGTGGCCTTTGTGTGTAGAGACAGACCAGCTCTGCTCCAAGGACGCACCCCACAAGACTTTCTCTTCCTGGTAAGTATATAATTCATACATATGATTATAATTATGTATATTAAAACTGTATAATAGCTTTTAGTGTGTTTTTTTTTTTTTTTTTTAAACAGAACCACGAAGGTCACCCCTACGCAACTTCAGATAGCTGGACAAAATATATACAGTCTATTTTCTTGCAGCACAAAGACGTGTCGATATCAACCAACACAATTAGAGCATCGTACGTCACACACCTTCTGTCTGGAGACGACGGCGTACCAGAACACGTACTCGTACAAGCGGCCAGGGCCATGAGACATAGTAGGAAGGAACAATGCCGCACTTATGACAAGAGAACGTCGTCCGACAAGGTCGCGTTCGCCGTGGACCTTTCTGCGACACAGGCTTCATCTGCACTAGGAATCGCGGCGGGACCGTCCACGTCGTCCCGGAAGGCCTCCAAAAAAAAAAAATGCAAGCTGCCCCCTTCTGTGGGCGACATTGTCGCCCTAGCTGAAGACGCTTCCACCAGAGAACATCCA
>OX442428.1:8536388-8538575 GCA_949361645.1 Spongilla lacustris | reverse complement strand
CCCTAACCCTAACCCTAACCCTAACCCTAACCCTAACCCTAACCCTAACCCTAACCCTAACCCTAACCCTAACCCTAACCCTAACCCCTAACCCTAACCCTAACCCTAACCCTAACCCTAACCCTAACCCTAACCCTAACCGCTAATCAAGATTGTTTATGCAGGGTCTTCCCTCGGACCTGACTCTTTATGACTCGTACCATCTTCCTGCCCGTACCCTACTGCTTACCCTAACCCCTAATCACGATAGTGTGGGGGTTAGGCTGCTTAGGGTGCTAACCGCTAATCAAGATTGTTTGTGCAGGGTCTTCCCTCTTACCTGACTCTTTATGATTCATATCTCATTCCCCCCTTTTAAATAAATTTAATTTTATTCATCCACCTCCATCTCTCCCTATTTTATTCATGTCTTTCTCTACCTCCGTCTTTCCTTATTTTCTTTATCTCTTTCTCTAGTTCTCTTCTCTTTTCCCCCCCCCCCCCCCCCCCCCCCCCCCCCCCCCCTTGCAAACTAACCTCTTTTGCAGATGCCGCTGATGAGTGACTGCTGCCGACGTGTCAACCACTTGTAAACCACAGTTTTAATTTTTTTCTTTTTCTTTTCTCTGTTTTGTAATTACGCATGCGCTTATGTTCACTTTTTGAACTTTCTACTGCACTGGTGGCTGTCGAAGAAGGCACCCGCCGAAACCGGTCCGGCCACCTCATCCTCTCCTATTTTTTGTTTATGTCTCTCTCTTTGTGTAAGTCCCTATCGTCATTGTCTGTCTATTTATTCATTTGATCTTACGCTCTTGCGTTTATTACTACCCCCCTACGCGCGAGCCTCTACATGGAGGAATCGGAAGGTTCCCCTTCGACGACATGTAGACTCGTTTCCTTTCACCGCTACATGAGCGAGCGTGGGCCGCACCACTCTTTGACGACGGACGACCTTGACGAATACTCCAAAGTGAGGTACGTGCGGCATGAGGATGCGGTCGATGTCGTTAGTGAGGTGGAACAGTGGCGCCCTGCCGTGCGCAATCGTCAGTTGAGAACCAAAGGCACGCAGGTCAAACCTAGTGTAGTGGACTCGGGTACCCAGACCTATGCCATCTCAGTCTGTACGGGTACCCAGACCGAAGCAGCAGCTCAACCACCGAGGAGAGCCAGGGGTACCCAGACCCAAACTGCTGTTACACAAACCCACTCTAGTGAAGCCTCTCCCCCCGAGACCCAAACCGTTGTTATACAGACCCACTCTAGTGAAACCTCTCCCCCCCAGACCCAAACTGTTGTTATACAGACCCACTCGAGTGAAGCCTCTCCCCCCCAGACCCAAACCGTGGTTACACAGACCCACTCTAGTGAAGCCTCTCTCCCCCAGACCCAAACCGTTGGTATACATACCCACTCTGGTGAAGCCTCTCCCCTCCAACACTCCTCTTCCTCTGATCTTTTGGAGCCCCCCGTCTTCGGATGTGGGGGCGTTGGCGTTAAGGATCCCGGGCAAACCCCTTCAACCCTTCACCCTAACCCCAACCTTAACCCTAACTCTAACCTTAACCCTAAGAAATAATATGGCGGCCATTCTATTTACACAGTGATTCCTTAACGGGAGGTTTCCTAGGCAACAGAGCCACGCCCACCGTTCTGTGTGACACACACGTGATAGCCATGTGACCACACTCACCCAAGGCAAGTTAACTCACATGTGCAAGCACTGTTGGCTAACTAAATTGTATAGCAACCTTCACTGGTTGTGTGTGTGTGTGTGTGTGTGTGTGTGTGTGTGTGTGTGTGTGTGTGTGTGTGTGTGTATGTGTGTGTTTCTTGCAAAGGAAACCAGTTCATTTTAGGGTGGATGTAACGGCGATTTTTATGTGCTATTAAATGTCCTGATTGAAATAATATGGCGGCCATTCTATTTACACAGTGATTCCTTAACGGGAGGTTTCCTAGGCAACAGAGCCACGCCCACCGTTCTGTGTGACACACACGTGATAGCCATGTGACCACACTCACCCAAGGCAAGTTAACTCACATGTGCAAGCACTGTTGGCTAACTAAATTGTATAGCAACCTTCACTGGTTGTGTGTGTGTGTGTGTGTGTGTGTGTGTGTGTGTGTGTGTGTATGTGTGTGTGTTTTTGTGTGACACACACGTGATAGCCACCCGCCCAAGGCAAGCTAATTCACTTGTGC
>OX442428.1:8516388-8528888 GCA_949361645.1 Spongilla lacustris | reverse complement strand
TGTGTGTGTGTGTGTGTGTGTGTGTGTGTGTGACACACACGTGATAGCCACCCGCCCAAGGCAAGCTAATTCACTTGTGCAAGCAGAGTTGGCTAACTAAATGGTATAACACCCTTCTCTGGTTAGATAGCCATCATACAAATGTGTGCAAGCAAGTTGTCTGTGAGTATGTGAGTGTGTGTGTGTGTGTGTGTGTGTGTGTGTGTGTGTGTGTGTGTGTGTGTGTGTGTATGTGTGTGTATGTGTGTGTTTCTTGCAAAGGAAACCAGTTCATTTTAGGGTGGATGTAACGGCCATTTTAATGTGCTATTAAATGTCCTGATTGAAATAATATGGCGGCCATTCTATTTACACAGTGATTCCTTAACGGGAGGTTTCCTAGGCAACAGAGCCACGCCCACCGTCCTGTGTGACACACACGTGATAGCCATGTGACCACACTCACCCAAGGCAAGTTAACTCACATGTGCAAGCACTGTTGGCTAACTAAATTGTATAGCAACCTTCACGGTTGTGTGTGTGTGTGTGTGTGTGTGTGTGTGTGTGTGTGTGTGTGTGTATGTGTGTGTGTGTGTGTGTTTCTTGCAAAGGAAACCAGTTCATTTTAGGGTGGATGTAACGGCGATTTTTATGTGCTATTAAATGTCCTGATTGAAATAATATGGCGGCCATTCTATTTACACAGTGATTCCTTAACGGGTTGTTTCCTAGGCAACAGAGCCACGCCCACCGTTCTGTGTGACACACACGTGATAGCCATGTGACCACACTCACCCAAGGCAAGTTAACTCACATGTGCAAGCACTGTTGGCTAACTAAATTGTATAGCAACCTTCACTGGTTGTGTGTGTGTGTGTGTGTGTGTGTGTGTGTGTGTGTGTGTGTATGTGTGTGTGTGTGTGTGACACACACGTGATAGCCACCCGCCCAAGGCAAGCTAATTCACTTGTGCAAGCAGAGTTGGCTAACTAAATGGTATAACACCCTTCTCTGGTTAGATAGCCATCATACAAATGTGTGCAAGCAAGTTGTCTGTGAGTATGTGAGTGTGTGTGTGTGTGTGTGTGTGTGTGTGTGTGTGTGTGTGTGTGTGTGTATGTGTGTGTATGTGTGTGTTTCTTGCAAAGGAAACCAGTTCATTTTAGGGTGGATGTAACGGCGATTTTTATGTGCTATTAAATGTCCTGATTGAAATAATATGGCGGCCATTCTATTTACACAGTGATTCCTTAACGGGAGGTTTCCTAGGCAACAGAGCCACGCCCACCGTTCTGTGTGACACACACGTGATAGCCATGTGACCACACTCACCCAAGGCAAGTCAACTCACATGTGCAAGCACTGTAGGCTAACTAAATTGTATAGCAACCTTCACTGGTTGTGTGTGTGTGTGTGTGTGTGTGTGTTTTTGTGTGTGTGTGTGTGTGTGTGTGTGTGTGTGTGTGTGACACACACGTGATAGCCACCCGCCCAAGGCAAGCTAATTCACTTGTGCAAGCAGAGTTGGCTAACTAAATGGTATAACACCCTTCTCTGGTTAGATAGCCATCATACAAATGTGTGTGTGTGTGT
Organism: Spongilla lacustris; assembly: GCA_949361645.1. NCBI lineage: Eukaryota > Metazoa > Porifera > Demospongiae > Spongillida > Spongillidae > Spongilla > Spongilla lacustris. The sequence goes on along the minus strand of OX442428.1, from coordinate 8,527,316 downwards.
GTGTGTGTGTGTGTGTGTGTGTGTGTGTGTATGTGTGTGTATGTGTGTGTTTCTTGCAAAGGAAACCAGTTCATTTTAGGGTGGATGTAACGGCCATTTTAATGTGCTATTAAATGTCCTGATTGAAATAATATGGCGGCCATTCTATTTACACAGTGATTCCTTAACGGGAGGTTTCCTAGGCAACAGAGCCACGCCCACCGTCCTGTGTGACGCACACGTGATAGCCATGTGACCACACCCACCCAAGGCTAGCTAACTCACTTGTGCAAGCAGAGTTGGCTGACTAAATTGTATAGCAACCTTCGCTGGTGTATGTGTGTGTGTGTGACACACATGTGATAGCCACCCGCCCAAGGCAAGCTAACTCACTTGTGCAAGCAGAGTTGGCTAACTAAATTGTATAGCAACCTTCGCTGGTGTATGTGTGTGTGTGTGACACACATGTGATAGCCACCCGCCCAAGGCAAGCTAACTCACTTGTGCAAGCAGAGTTGGCTAACTAAATTGTATAGCAACCTTCACTGGTTATGTGTGTGTGTGTGTGTGTGTGTGTGTGTGTGTGTGTGTGTGTGTGTGTGTGTGTGTGTGTGTGTGTGTGTGTGTGTGTGTGTATAGGGTCCAGGCTGTTCCTTAATCCTGGTAGAGAGCATGTATCTAAGTTTGTAGGAAAATTATGAGTCATGTGTTTTTTTTCGTTGACCGCAGGTCCTTAAGGCTGGAATGTGCAAGTGTTTGGACTTGAGACAAAGGAAGTAGTTTTAAAATTTTATTGTGTGCAATACCGTAACTGTTTGCTGTTTAAAAAAGTGTAATAATAATTTTGAAAAAGAGGGTGGATCGTTCCCGCGTAGCGCTAATTAAGTGAGAGTATGTAGCACTCGGAAAAGGCGCTGATTCCATGTGAATTTTAGCAAGTTGAGGTGAGTCTGCTTCCCAATACTATGGAAATATCGAATGCTTCTCCATTTAGTCCCTACTTCGCTTGGATGATATCAATAGAACGATGTGGCGACATTGATATAGGTACAGTATTATCGTCGTAAGGATGTACGCTCAACCGAAATTATAGCTGTGGGTTGCTGGGCACCTTGTGAGGGTACAGGGTTTGAAAGGACCAACGGTGTGGTGGTTAGATCATGGCAGACTTACTGGTAAACTTTTGCCCTGCCCCAATAATTGTTACATGGTATATGCCTTATAGCTACAACTAACAAGTTATACATAAAAAATGAATAGGAAGAGGGGAATTAGTGTCTGTTTTTCCTTGTTGTGGTGGTGCAGGGACAGGGCATACCTTTAAACGCGGCAAAGGTGGCCGGGGTGATGTCGTGTCCAGTCAGGTACCTCTGCCTCACCCCAGCCTCCGTACCTCTGCCTCACCCCAGCCTCCACTACACTGCTGTCCGCCAATAGGAGCCACAGCACCAGAGTGACCAGGGTGTTTCCAAGCCCCCACTCTTGGTGGTGGCTAAGGACATAGGGTATCCAGTACCCGATGCCATAGTTGCCCAGTAACTCTATGGCATGGGTACTGGACGATGTTGTTGCCTTCCCCATGGTCACCACAAGTGTGTCCTTGTGGCCACGTCCTCCTCCTGGTGCTGGCTCCTTGACGTGCCTGTAGGCCACATTACAGTGCTGGCCAAACACTGCCTCTGCCTCCTTGGGAGAGAAGGATTCAGCCCCACGGGTCCTGTCGCAGGAGGAGACCAGAGCCCTCAGTCCTTCGATGAGGCCACCTTGGTTGACGTATCTTCCAAGGTTGGCCCCGTCTGGCTTCAGGGGGTTCCAGGTGATCCTCCTCCCTCCCTCCACCCTGTCAAGGCAGTAGTCGGTGTTGGTGACTTCCTCCTCCTCCCCCACAACCTCATCCGAGTAGAGGCACAGGCGGCGTCCTGCTGGGATAGTGTAGTCCTCCCGGCCTGCTGGTGTTGGCCTCAGGAAGAGAGCCAACCCTGCCCCAACGATGGTGGACGGCAGGACGAGGATGTTTGCCTCATTGAGGTGGGTCGTGTCCTGCAGGACTGTGCAAACCTCCTTGAGGCTATTGTTCTCGACGACGACTCGTGTCCCTTTGCCTGTGAGAAGGCCTTTCAGAGCCTTAGGGAGCACCCGGTCGTCGTCCAGGATGCCGTATGCGTGGAGGCCACACCGTTCCCGCTTTGCCCGCTGGTAGGCATCATGGTACTGGGTGGGAGCGCCTTCTACCGGATAGCTCAGGCCGGCAGCGATCCTATCAACTCCGGTGGATACCATAGGGTTAACCCTGCCATGCCTGGCTATCCTAAAGATTTCCACGACCAGCCGCTTTCCACTGCCGTCTACCCCATGAGGGACGACCACCACCGAGTCGCACTGGGTCATTAACCTCCTGGCATGCACAAGTGCCCAGTACCCAAGAGGCACTTTGGTGGTGGTGGTGGTGGTGGTCAGGTGGTACACATGACCCAACTCTGGTGCATCGCCATCACGCTCACGAAAAGGCACCAGAGTCAGGCCATGCGACTCGATCCTCTGGCAGCGCACTCCGTATCTCCTTGCTGTGTCGAGGAGGTCGGGGAAAAACTCCCCTACTAGCACGCCCCCGTCGCCGTCGATATACTGTACTGCGACGATGGGTGGGTGTCCAGCACCCAGCTCATGACGGAGGACTAGTGATGGTAGAGGTGTTGATGGTGACGGTGGGACAGGTGTTGATGGTGATGGTGGGACAGGTGTTGATGGGGAGGGTGGGACAGGTGTTGATGGGGAGGGTGGGACAGGTGTTGATGGGGAGGGTGGGACAGGTATTGATGGGGAGGGTGGGACTGGTGTTGATGGTCCAGGAGGTGGTGGCAGAGGAGGTGGTGTCCCTATGCCCAGTACGGGATTCCACCCTTCTATCAGGGGATGGGATACAAACCTCTTCAGGGAGGAAGGTAGGAACAGGCCAGACGTCAGCAGGGGGCTTGATGGCTGCACCTGACGTGCCAACGTCTGGCATGCCGTGAGGTGAGACATGGTGAGGTTGGTGAAGAGCGGCTGCAGCATCCTGAATGTGAACTGCGTGGGTCTGCACGGGTAGGGGGTTCCGTTGTCTTTGAACCTCCCGCAGGCCACGCAGCCACCTGCAGCACACTCATCCACCAATTCCCTGTAGAGGGCGGCCTTTTCACAATTGGCAGCATTGGCCAGATTTGCGACTGTGACTTCCCCACCACAGGCCCCCAGGATCTGGCCCAACTTCCTCCAGGCCATCACCTGGACTGCATTCGGAATGGTGAGAAGTGCGGTGGCCTGCACCAGCGCTTCTGACACCGTTTCCGGTACGTCCAGGGACCACCTCCTGTAAAACATGTCCACAGCATCCTGGGCCAGCAGGTTAGGCCTACTCACCAGGTTTTTGAGTAGGCTGAGCATACAGTCAGGATGAGTGGTGCAGCCTTGGTCGACCAGGACGTCGGCCTTGGTGGTGGCGATGCAGGCCTCCAGGGGCATCACCGTGGTCGTGCCAGACCAGGAAGATGAGGATGCCACGTACTGGGTGACAGTGTTGGCCCTGGACTGTGATGGTGGTGTTGTCACAGGTGATGGTTGGGGGGAACCAGGTGAGGCTGGTGGTGATGGTGGTGGTGATGGTGAGGCTGGTGGTGATGGTGATGGTGAGGCCTCCCTTGGTGGTGTCTTCCGCTTCTTTCCCCTTGATGGTGGGGGTGGCGGGGGCGTGCGCGCTGGTGTTGAGGAGGCAGGCGACGGTGAAGTCTCCACCTGCCTCAACCACAGGGTCACCTGGGTCAGGATAAGTCTGAGCGCGCCTCTCAGATTGTAATCATCGAGGCGGCCCAGCTTGTCCGCAACGAATTCAAGAATCTCCCGCGCCATGCGTACATGTAAAAAGGGAATTGATTAACGATAAACTCTATACTATTAATTGCGCGATAAGGCATGCGCCGGCATGGCCCAAAATGGTGTATTCATAAATCTCTTCTTTTATTTATTTATTTATCTTTTCCCATTTCCCTTTCTATATGTGCAGGGGAGAACAAGGAGAAGAATATATGAGAACTTTTTTGTGTGTCCGTGGTAAACATGAATTAATCATACAAAATTATTGAAATGCGTGAAGTAAATCGTATTGTCATTAAGAGGGGGGAATCAGTCCGAATCCGTCGAATCCGTCGAATCCTGACCATCGAACACATGATCATGAATGTCACGCACTGGCGTCCGGAGAGAGTAAACGCCTCTAGCTGTATCGTAGGCGATGTCAATGGGGAAGACGAGCGAGTCGAAGCCTTCCACCCAGGCGTCCCTTCCTGCTGTGACTTTGTAGTCGGGCCTGGATTTCCTGCTCTTTTCCACCTGTTTGAGATGGGCGAGCAGTACCTCCCGGCTATCCGGGTATATCCTTAACACCTTTCCGAGCAAGATGACTGGATGTTCTCTGGTGGAAGCGTCTTCAGCTAGGGCGACAATGTCGCCCACAGAAGGGGGCAGCTTGCATTTTTTTTTTTTGGAGGCCTTCCGGGACGACGTGGACGGTCCCGCCGCGATTCCTAGTGCAGATGAAGCCTGTGTCGCAGAAAGGTCCACGGCGAACGCGACCTTGTCGGACGACGTTCTCTTGTCATAAGTGCGGCATTGTTCCTTCCTACTATGTCTCATGGCCCTGGCCGCTTGTACGAGTACGTGTTCTGGTACGCCGTCGTCTCCAGACAGAAGGTGTGTGACGTACGATGCTCTAATTGTGTTGGTTGATATCGACACGTCTTTGTGCTGCAAGAAAATAGACTGTATATATTTTGTCCAGCTATCTGAAGTTGCGTAGGGGTGACCTTCGTGGTTCTGTTTAAAAAAAAAAAAAAAAAACACACTAAAAGCTATTATACAGTTTTAATATACATAATTATAATCATATGTATGAATTATATACTTACCAGGAAGAGAAAGTCTTGTGGGGTGCGTCCTTGGAGCAGAGCTGGTCTGTCTCTACACACAAAGGCCACTAACTGTTCCAGAAGCACGTTAGTGGAGCCATCGGCGGACAATTCTATACGCTGCACTCCAATATGCCTGTACGTCTTGTGCGCTCCGACGTACAGCAAACCGCGCGAGTGGTTGCCGCTCAACAGCAGCCAGTTTGACTGGGTGCTGTCGGGTTCCCAGAGCTGAAGGTCCTCTTCGGTGAATGTGAACCGGAGTTCTCTGTACTCGCGTCCCCTCGCCGGTGGTATAGCGCAGTACATCAAAAGAACCGTGAATTTCTGTGACTCCCACGCCTTGGCGAACGTGGACCCAGCGGATTCATATAGTTCCCTCTGCAGCTTCAAAACGTCCAAAATTTCCTTCCATACTAGCCACTTCCCTAATGTATAAAATTACCAACATGAAAGTATATATAAAATCCATGCCATATAATTATGGTACTCGCCTTTAGCCTTCAACCTTTGCCACGATACGTCCCTCTGACGATTAGCTGCCTTCTGATAGGTAGTCAACCAGTGCCTAATAGTAACGGAACAGTCGCCCTCTGATCTCAGAAAGTTTAGGGCGTGCAAAAAAGATTGGCAGTAACAGGAAAGAGTTCCTGCAGCAGAGCCTCGTTCGTCCTATACAAGTCGAAAATAAGGAAAAAGTAAAGCACACATTATATATAGAACAGAGACGCGATAACCTCCATGAATTTGAGAAATTGTCTCAACAGATCGGCATTGGACACTTGAATAAGGTCTGGTTCAGTAGTACCGCCTGCAGGCAGTTTGCTGCGCAAGTATCCCAAGAAAGCTGCATGGATATATATGTATATATATATAGATATATCACTGCAACATGCAAGCGTATACGGTATATGCATATATATATATATATATATATATATATATATACGTACTCAAGAGACGTCGCTGAGTAGCCTGGACGGTAATATTAGCAAGTGGTTCCGTTTGCCGCGTTTCGGACAATGGTTCTTGCAAGTGAGCCTTAAGTTGTGCCATTTGCCGCTGCACTGCAGGAAAATCAGCAAGGCGGAGTTGTAGCGCTTCCCGGCGGGGACGCTTTCGGAGACAAGGTCCAGGCTGTGGTTCTAAGACACTTTGAACCCTTTCCATGTAGTATTATAGAATGTACGTTGCAGAAGAAAGCAAACGAATGCAAAAGTGGCGTCCGTAGGATATATTACGATTGCGTGGAAGCGTCGAACGCGACGCTGCGCGATATCCATTGGTGCAATTTATTTTTAGAAATTGCACCAGTCGAGGCATGAGTAATGAAGGAATGATTTTGTTGAAATGGATATACGGTACGAGGCACCTAGCCGTTGCAATATCCGATCGGTTATTCAAACAGGGGGGGGGGGGGGGCAGGGGGGCAGCAAGGAATGGGGTGCGGGATTAGGCGTCGGGCAGTAAAGCGGCATGCACGGAAGATGAAGGAATGATTTAGTTGAAATGGATATACGGTACGAGCGACATAGCCGCTTGTTTTTATTTTATTTTATCTCGAGTCGACACGGCGGCGCTACACCGTGTACATGACAAACCACAACAAACATGAGTTGGGCTTAGGGTAGCCCAGGCATAAGATACGCGTAAGGGGGGGGGCGGGGAAATACATATACGGACACTAAGTAGATGGATCTACGGACGTGCGCGGCCCATAGGCGTCTACGTCGTCAATAATAATTTCTTAGGATGCACGTGAGGCTTCTAAAGATAGTACTGTACATTGTCCCATAGCCTAGCGGCTGGGTTGAAATGAGTTAATAATTATGCAGTCCCATACATTGCCCCATACCAGTAATGATATTCATGACAACTTCTAGTCAGCACTGCTAGCCGTACGAGTACGGTAGAGCGACAAAAATCGGGTGGGCTAGCTTCAGTGGCGGTTCCACGTAGCCCGAAGGGTTCCTTTCGAGCGTGAGCCTTACAGTCGTGGAGATCCAAGATGGTGGTAGGCGTATAGAGACTCGCGGTCCCACGACCTAAAAAAAACCCTTGGCCGATAGATCTTTGTCTGCAGAGTTCGGCTGTGCCAACGCCAAGCACCAGCTTTTCTCGAGTGTCGGACAGTAAAACGTTTTGGCTCGTGTGACGTCACAGTGGGGGCGGTGCTTTCGTGTCCGGGCTTAAACGCGCGTCTTTGTATGTGACATATATGACTATTTAGCGAATCGAGCACGGTGTTCGTCGCTGGCAATTATTGGCCATGCATGCGTGTACGCATAATTCATAACTTGCCGGCAAGAGTCGAAAGCGACGCTGAGCGCGACCGAGCTTGATGCATTTCGATGAGACAGGGTCCCTAACCCTAACCCTAAGCTACACACCCGCTACCTCTGGCAATCGTGTGCTGGAGGATTATCTAGCTAACCTGCATCTCACCTTACCTGCGATTGTTGACGCCCCCCAGAGGATGACCAACAATCTGACTGCGGCTGAGTGGAAATCCATCCGATCCCTGAGGGCTGATCGCAACATCGTCGTCAATAAATCAGACAAGGGTAGCGAGGTCGTGGTATCTGATCTAGAGCATTATATCGCTGAGGGCTCTGTCCACCTCGCGGATGTTGATACGTACACCCCTGTGGCCGTGGACCCCACTCCGGCGTTAGCGGCGGAGGTGTCCGCGTTTGCTGCCGAGCTCCTGGCGGCGGGTTATGTGGATAAGGACGAGTTTGGCTTCATCCTACCTCCGGTACCTGTGCGGACACCTGTATTTTACCACCTCTGGAAGACTCATAAAAAACCCTTGGCTATTCGCCCAATTGTTTCTGGCTGCTCGGGACCAATGTCAAACCTAGCCAGTTTTCTTGATGTCTTTCTTAAGAAGCAACTGAAGGACGTTGCTGCCCATATTAGTGATACCGATCACTTTATCCGGGAGCTTAGCCAACTACCCCTACTACCGGATGATTTCTTCCTCGTCACTGCGGACGCCAAGAACCTTTACACCACCATCCCGCAAGAGGATGGTATCTCTGCATTGCTCCAGAGAAAGGACACCCTACCCTTCCCTCCCCACCTGGTCAGGACGGCACTGAACTTGGTCCTTAAAAAGAACTTTTTCATCTTCAACGGGGTCCTGTATCACCAAAAAACCGGGGTTGCCATGGGTTCCCCCATCTCCCCAACCCTTGCCGTGGTTTTTATGGATAGGATTGAATCTACATTTCTGGCTTCTAGGGTGCTTAAACCTCTGTTATACCGTCGTTACATCGACGACGTATTCTTAGTATGGACCGAAGGGGAAGAGGCCCTACACCACTTCCTGGAGGATTATAACCACATGCATCCGAACATTAAATTTACGTGGGACATCTCCAGGGAGTCGGTTAATTTCCTCGATCTTACCATCTTCAGGGGCAGACACTTTGACGGGCACCTCTCCTTCAAACCATATTCTAAACCCACCAGTAGACATCTATACATCCAAAGGGATTCCCACCATCCCCCCGCAACCAAGAGAGGTGTCATACGAGGGGAGGCACTCAGGCTCATGCGGAGGTGCTCCCATCGTAAATACTTTGCGTCGGCCCTTTTACAATTGAAGCTCCAGTTCAGGGCGAGGGGTTACTCGAACCGCTTCATCAATGAGGCCCTTGATGGAGTAGAATTTGTACAGCCTCTCGAGAGACTCCTGACAGTCGTACGCCCTGCAGTGGACACACGCAGGTTTTTCTTTCGAACAACTTTCGATAGCCGCCGCCCCCCAATTAAACCTCTCCTTTCGGCCAACTGGGATGACCTCGTAGTAGATGCAGAAACGTCAAAGGTCTTCTCTGCATCCCAACCAATAATGTGCCTGAAAAATGCAATTAATTTACGAAAAATGCTGACCAGATCGGCTCTTAGGGGCGATGTTAGATTGAATCTACCCCTGCCTGCACCACCTGGGCCCAGGTATAGAATCGCGAGAGTGACCTCCGCCTGCGGTAGAGCTGGTTGCTTAACCTGTCCGATCTTTGAAGAACGAAATTGCATTATCTCTAACGCCACCAGAGAACGCTTCCCCATCACGACGAGGATGACCTGCTCCTCCTCCCACCTTGTATATGTAATCAGGTGTGTTGTGTGTGGGAGGCAGTATGTGGGGGAGACGATTAAGCCGCTCCACCTGCGCATTACCAACCACCGCACGGCCTTCAACAATACAATTGACTCCCCTACGAGGTACCTCGTATACAGACACTTTGATGGACATGGTGGCTTTGCCTCGGTGCGGGTTACACCTCTGATGGCTTGTGACCCCGCAAATCGGGAGGGCCAATGGGCGGCTGAAAAGGAAGCCATCTTACAGCTTAAAACTTACATCCCTCATGGGATTAATTCGTTGTTCCATCGGGGCACCCGCCTACCTGTCTGACGCATTAGCAATTTGTTCCTTTTATTTATTATTTATTTTCTGTCACCTCTCCCTGGTCTCCCTCTCCTACACCTCTATATGTTCCTCTAACTCTACCTTCTCTTTCCTTACCCTACCCCTTCCTCTCCTCGCGCTCTCTTACCATCCCCGTTCCCGTACCCTACTGCCTATCCTAAAAATCGCTAATCAAGAGGGCGTAAGCAAGGCTTTTTCATCTTTGCTAACCGCTAGTAACAATTGTGGCCTTGCTGTCTATTACTCGTGCCATCTTCCTGCCCGTACCCTACTGCTTACCCTAACCCCTAATCACGAGAGTGTGGGGTTAGGCTGCTTAGGGTGCTAACCGCTAATCAAGATTGTTTGTGCAGGGTCTTCCCTCTTACCTGACTCTTTATGACTCGTACCATCTTCCTGCCCGTACCCTACTGCTTACCCTAACCCCTAATCACGAGAGTGTGGGGTTAGGCTGCTTAGGGTGCTAACCGCTAATCAAGATTGTTTATGCAGGGTCTTCCCTCGGACCTGACTCTTTATGACTCGTACCATCTTCCTGCCCGTACCCTACTGCTTACCCTAACCCCTAATCACGATAGTGTGGGGGTTAGGCTGCTTAGGGTGCTAACCGCTAATCAAGATTGTTTGTGCAGGGTCTTCCCTCTTACCTGACTCTTTATGATTCATATCTCATTCCCCCCTTTTAAATAAATTTAATTTTATTCATCCACCTCCATCTCTCCCTATTTTATTCATTTCTTTCTCTACCTCCGTCTTTCCTTATTTTCTTTATCTCTCTCTCTAGTTCTCTTCTCCTTTCCCCCCCCCCCCCCCCCCCCCCCCCCCCCTTTTTGCAAACTAACCTCTTTTGCAGATGCCGCTGATGAGTGACTGCTGCCGACGTGTCAACCACTTGTAAACCACAGTTTTAATTTTTTTCTTTTTCTTTTCTCTGTTTTGTAATTACGCATGCGCTTATGTTCACTTTTTGAACTTTCTACTGCACTGGTGGCTGTCGAAGAAGGCACCCGCCGAAACCGGTCCGGCCACCCTATCCTCTCCTAGTTTTTGTTTATGTCTCTGTCTCTGTGTAAGTCCCTATCGTCATTGTCTGTCTATTTATTCATTTGATCTTACGCTCTTGCGTTTATTACTACCCCCCTACGCGCGAGCCTCTACATGGAGGAATCGGAAGGTTCCCCATCGACGACATGTAGACTCATGTCGTTTCACCGCTACATGAGCGAGCGTGGGCCGCACCACTCCTTGACGACGGACGACCTTGACGAATACTCCAAAGTGAGGTACGTGCGGCATGAAGATGCGGTCGATGTCGTTAGTGAGGTGGAACAGTGGCGCCCTGCCGTGCGCAATCGTCAGTTGAAAACCAAAGGCACGCAGGTCAAACCTAGTGTAGTGGACTCGGGTACCCAGACCTATACCATCTCAGTCTGTGCGGGTACCCAGACCGAAGCAGCAGCTTTACCACCGAGGAGAGCCAGGGGTACCCAGACCCAAACTGCTGTTACACAAACCCACTCTAGTGAAGCCTCTCCCCCCCAGACCCAAACCGTTGTTATACAGACCCA